>JAJGOT010000019.1:925000-1162500 GCA_022457155.1 Cladopsammia gracilis
CAGCACAGTGTGAAGCACTTCATCGCAGACCACCTGTTCCTTCAATAAGACCTTCAAGATTTGGCGCACAGGCCTAATAATTCTCTCCCACGTTCCTCCCATATGGCTTGCTCTAGGGGAATTGAAGATCTACTGAATTCCTTTTTGAGCACAAAATCCACCAATCCTGTGCTGATTTCATTCTTCAATCGCTTCTTTTAACTCTTTGTCTGCTCTTTGTCATTGTCTGCTGTTTGTTCCACAGTCACTCCTAATTTGCTCGGGGCATCCTCTCAGGCAAATAAATCTTCTCAATGCATTAATCATGGAATCTGTATTCAAGGTGTTTGCAACTTCTATGTGTATGGCGCGGACTGTCAAGCACGTGAAAATGCATCCATATCTCTTGACTTTGCTTCTTCCCTGCTTTACTTCGATGGGGCCAAAATAGTCCACGCCGACATATGTGAACAGGGGTTTGCACGGGGTAATCCTGTCTTCAGGCAATTTTGCCATGAACTGCTCTCCGGTGGGTGCCTTCCTCATTTTGCAATCAACGCACCTTTTTAATACACGTCTCACTGCAGAGCGTCCCTTTACAATCCAAAACTTTTCTCTCAGAGATGATAAGACGGATTCCTGGCCCATATGCCCCAAGCTACTGTGGTTGTGCTGGATAATTAGCTCTGTCACATGGTGACTATTGGGTAGGATGTAAGGATACTTCAAATCTTCATCTACAGGAGCACTCTCTAACCTCCCACCAACGGACAACAACCCATTTCTTAACTTTGGATTCAATTTGAAGATCGAGGTTCCCACTTTCTGTATTGTCTTCTTCACTAGCCGTTCATTTGCGCCAGGAAATGCCTCAAACACCTTTGGAAAGGTTGCCATCTGGACCTGTCGAACAATTTCTTCCTCAGCCCTCTGCAGCTCAAGTGTGGTTAGGTTTCCAACTGCGTCTTCTGTACCTGTTAGAGTGGAAGCGCCATTAAGGGCGCCATCTATTTTCCTCTTGCACACGTTGCTCTGGAGAAATTTCTTGAAACGTAACATCCAAGCAAACGCTCTCTTCAATTTCCACCAGGAAGAGTAGTGATGTATCAAACTTTCTATTAAATCTTGCACAGCAGCAGCGGTGTAGATCCGGCTTTCCTTTCTAATTTCAGGATCACTATCTTTTGAGGTCGGCACTTCAATCATTGCTGGCCAGGAGGATTCTTCTTTCCAAAGGAACGCTGGACCGTTTAACCATCGACTACTCTTCATCATTTCATCAAGCCTTAACCCTTTGGATGCATCGTCCGCTGGATTGTTATCTCGGTTGACATATCTCCAATCTGAGGTGGACGATAGACTACGAATAGTGGTGAGGCGATTTGATTCAAAGGTGTGGAACCGCTTGGTGTCATTGTTAAGGCATTTCAATACTGTAGTAGAGTCAGTCCAGTAATTCGCTCGATCTATCTTGATTTCCAACTCTTGATGTATGATTTGATTCAGCTTAACTGAGATAACTGCTGCAGATAATTCCAACCTTGGAATAGTGATCTCATGGATGGGGGCCAGTCGAGCCTTCCCCATGACAAAGCTGCAATGGATTCTTGCAAAGACGTCAACGAATCGCAGGTAGGCTACTGCTCCATACCCTACATGCACGTGATCCATCTGAGAAAATGCGCAGCTGAACACTCTTTGTTTCGCCAAAGTTCTTTGGTTTAAAACATCGTTCAGTTTGAAGCGCTTGTAGTTTTGGCAGGTCTTCCAGCCAGCGTAACCATTGAACCCTTTCTTGTTCATCAATGACACTGTCCCATCCCAGTTTCTTTCGACAGAGTTCTTGTAGCAATAACTTAGCCTTCATTATGAAGGAGGCGATGAAACCAAGTGGATCAAACAAAGAACTGACAACTGACAAGACTCCACGTCTGGTCATCGGCTTCTCTTCCAGTAGTCGCTGAATTTTGGCCAACACCTCCCAAACAAACTTGTCGGATTCTACGTTCCACTTCAAACAATTAGCGCACATGCCGTAGGCAAATCTTCTATGTCAAGGTTGACCACTGAACTTGCTCTTTCAGGTTCTGGTATTTCAGCTAACAAGTTCCGGTCATTGCTTAGCCACTTCGTCAACCTGAAGCCACCTTTCGCCAGTAATTATCTTAGTTGTGTAGACAGTCTTATCGCAATCTCTGGTGAACCGACAGATTTCATCAAATCATCAATGTACATGTTTTTCTTCACGGTTTGGACTGTTACAGGGTCAAATTCTGCTTGATAAATCGATGCAGTTTTCTTTAGGCAAAAGTTCGCACAACTTGGCGATGAGGTCGCGCCAAATAGGTGTTTCACCATGCGATACTCCTGTGGTTCCTCATTCAAGTCTCCACTGGGCCACCAAAGAAATCTCAATACATCACGGTCTTCAGGCTCAACGTAAACTTGGTGAAACATAGCCTCGATATCGGCTGCCATGGCAACAGATTCTTGGCGAAATCTGATTAATACTCCCACTAATGGATTTGTTAAGTCAGGACCCTGTAACAATTGCTGATTGAGGGACGTACCACGGTACTTTGCACCACAATCAAAAACTACTCTGACTTTTCCTGGTTTTAACGGGTGTGTCACAGGACGATGTGGAAGGTACCACACTGGTCGCTCCTTTACATCTGACTCTTCTTTTGGAACTCTCTGGGCGTGTCCCTTAGCTAGGTACTCTTGCATCGTGGTTCGACACTTCGTAAGCAAATCTTCATCTTTAAGCAGTCGTTTCTTCAGAAGTTGTAACCTTTGTTCTGCCATTGGTGTATTGTTGGGGAGATATGGCGATTCTTCCCGCCATGGCAGGGCAACTTGGAAGTGGTCATCTACTCTTTGTAGGGATTGTTCCATCTTGTTCAAGGCTTTGTTGTCTTAAATTGATGGTAAAGTATCTGTTACGACAGCAGAGTCCCCAAAATCGGTTTCCCAAGTCGCTCGAGTTGGCGATGCAAGATTTCGTTATCAGTGTCATGTTTAACATCTTCCTTTGGCTGAAGGACGTTCACATGAATTTGATGCTCTGCTTCATTGCTGTATGGTCCTTGCGCCCCTCTAACAGCTTTCTCTTGATTCCTTGTGAGATCTTCATTTCTTTCCACTAAATCAGTTTCTCTATCAAGAAGAGTTTCATCATGCAAATGTTCAAATGGCTGTATATTGGGGTGGTTTTCCTCTTGAGTCAATCGATTTTCCTTTGTTTCACTGAACAACTGTGATCCCCTTTCTGATCCCCCATTGGACCCATCACTGTCCATTCTAAGCTGTATCGGATAGCTATCGGCTCATCATAGCCACCAGATTTACACTCAAGTGGAAGGAACAAACCAGGATTCTCCTTCAGACCAATCAACAGCATAACATCTCCATTTCTTAGCACCGGGATGTCGACATCTTGTAGATGAGGCCAGCGGGCAAGATCTTCTGCCTTCGCGATGCAATTTGTAGAAATTGGCATGTTATCGATTGTCTTTACATTTAACAATTCAACAGCAACTGACTCGTCCATAGACTTAACAACCAAATCTACGAGGCAACTTGCTACCTTCGCTGAACCTGTCATTCCAGTCAATGTGAAACTAAGTCTATCTCCATCAAGCTTAAGTTCTTTCGCTAGCCTTTCGTGGCACAACGTCACCTCCGAACCACTGTCAAGCAGGGCATACGTTTCAACCATCCTGTCGCTGCCTTTTCCTTGAACTTTGACAGGCATGATCCCAAGACACACTCGGTTTTCTCCGGCCCCAGTGGCCGCTACAGTGGCTTCTCTATCGTTACCGGCCCCAGTAACATTACGAGGCAAAGCATTTCCTTGTCTTGCTTGCGACTGCTGTTTTGCATTAGCAGTTTGAATCGCCCTTGTTTTCGTTATGACCAGTTCCACTTTTAGGCTCTCCTCCAGTTCCTGTATTGTAACGATGCATTAGGGTGTGGTGATTACCTCCACATCCAGACTTCTGGCACTTGAAATTCACTTTTGGGCACTCCTTAGCAATATGTCCCTTCCCAAGACATTTGTTACAAAGTCCACCTTGTTGTACAACTTTTCTCTTCTCTTCATGTATGAAACCTTTGAACCTCTCGCACTTCCAAATTTCATGTCGCCCGGAACAAACCAGACAAGTAACTTGCTTGTTTCCGTAACCTGGTCCTCTTTCGTTTTCATTCTGACGACCACTGTTTGGCCCGGTTCCAGTAAAGAACGTTGATAAGTCCAGGGGAAGTGTGCTCTGATTCCCCTTACCTCTTCTGAGAATTGTTTCTTTAGCGGGGTCCAGTGTTGTTCATGTCGTGTCCAAACTCATTGTCCACCAACTTGGCTCTTTCTTTGATTAATTTCAGAAAATCTTGAAACTTAGGTCTACGGTTTGATACAACGATTTTCCCAACACACTCGGTCCATTTTGCTAGGAGGAACCTTGGTAACTTCTTAGTAAGTTCTCTCAAAGTGTTCATGTGGTTAAGGTCAGCCACATATTCGGCGCCCATTCCAGTCAAGGTTCGATCAGCAGTGTCTAAGTGTCTGCCAAATTCCAACAAGGAAGGTCCGTCCACCTTCTTCAAGCTAAGTGGACATTGCAATTTCTTAATTTGTGCATCTATAATTACATGCGGCTTCCCGAAATTCTTCCGAAATGTTTCCTTTGCCACTCGATAACCATCAGAAGCAAGTAAATTCGCACAACTCTTAACTGCTTCTCTTGCCCTTCCCGTGCAGTGCTGGATCAGTAGTTGTAGCCGCCTAGAGTCGTCAGGGTTGTCTTGTTCCAAATAAGTTTCGAAGTTATGAATAAACGTCACATATTTGAGTGGATCTCCATCAAACTTGAGGTACTCGACTTTTGGCGAGGTAACAACTTGTCTTAGTGCTTTCACCATTTCCTTTCCACTGTCGAAATGCTGTACATGTACTTGCTGTGCTGGTGTTGCGTTTAATACCACATTTTGTGATGTCTCAGCTCGTGGCATCTGCCAAGCGGAAGACCACGATTCCATAGCAAGCCGTCCATACAATGACTGCGGAGAATTACTACTGGATACTACCGAATCAACAAACAGGGGTGTAGAATAGCGACTTAGCAAGCAGGCAGTAGTGCGCTGCGATTCCCAGGGCTGAACTGCAGGTACGGTTGACGAACTTGTGACTGTGGTACTTGTCGGTGTCACTGATGATGTAACAACACCAGCAGTTCCAACGGCAGGGTTATTCAATAGGGGCATAAATCGAAGTTGTTTGTCACTTAACAGATGAGAGACTGGTTGCGAAGTTGCATAACCATTTGGCTGAACTGAGTTACACGATGAGGCAGGAACAACAGGGGTGTCCTGTTTGGAGCGTGGCGTAAATGATCCAGACACTGTTTTATTTAAATGATCAATCATAGGCAAAGATGGAATGGCAGGGACTTGTTGTTTGAGAGGTGATGTTCGATCCACTGTAAAGGGCTTTGAAGTATCTTTTAAATCAGCCACAACTTGCGATTTAGGTGGCTGCCAATGTTCCTCGTCATGACTAATTACTAACTCGATGTCTCTTCTTTCTTCTTCTACTTCCTCTTCTTCATTAATTTGCAGTGACACTTCGGCTTCAATTAACTCTTTTTTCTTTCGAATTTCTTGTTCTTCTTCATCCAATCGCTGGCGAAACTTCAATCGATAACTTTCTGCTTTTCTTGTCGGCTTTGAAATTTATTTCCATGTTTTGGTTTTGTAAGGTGTATTTGTGGAGAATGAGCTGTGCAAAATTTGACCGATGCCGTCAAATACAGATGCTGTATGGAGATCGCACGGGCTTGCCAGAAGTTAAGTTTATTACGAAGCACGATGACTTCTCGACAATGACGAATAGATCAGAACTTTTACAAGTGGGTCCACTACTTAGAGACAAGAATGGAAGGCATACCGTCGCCGCGATGGAGAATCAGTAAGTGCTTGCATACTGAGGTTGTAGGTCGTTTCCCTGCAAATCGAAGTCGTTTCGCTGCAAAATCAACACGAACGCTTCCCGTTTGCTTTTCTGTGGAAAAGCATGCTTGTGGCCTCACGCGTTAGAACGAGGTATACATGTACATGTATATCTCTCGTTTGTCAGCTCTAAATCGTTTGTTTGTTCGTCGAGTGTTTTAGTTTCCTTCCCTGTGGAAAAGCATGCTTTTGGCCTCACGCTTTTAGAACGAGGTTGTTGATCGATCGATTATAGTGGTTTATTATACAATTAAAGTGGTTTGCAGCGAAACGACCGGTCACTGAACAGAGTTCTTTCATCTTGCTTTGCATATCTTAGGTTTGTTATGTTAATTGCCATCGAAGAATCTCAGTCATTTATTTTTTAGAAAGGTGTTTCATTGCGAAATCACAAATTCAACAATTGGAGTTTGTCATATTTGGAACCTCATCACACAAAAGTTGTTAATAATCCCTGCAGTCCTATACATCCCATATATATTTCATGAAACATGTAGAATTCTCTTTCTTGATATTATATTTATAGTCTTCTAATATTATATTATAACACCTAAAAATACCACCCACAATTTTTTTAAAGTCCCTTTCAACCATGATCCCACTTATTTCCACTATTTGTATTGAAAGGAGAGAGAGTCAGTTTTCTGACATGGATTTTATCTAATCATTTTAATGACTTTTTTATCAGGTTTTTGCGAGCTGTTCCATACAGATGGCTTGTCCGATGGATTTGTGGTTATTTAGGATGGAACAACACAAGATCAAGACCTCTTCCATCCAGTGTTTACATAACTACATCAGGGAGAAATTCCAGTCTGCCCAAGTGCAGTTACCAGTCTGCAGAGCACATTACATTAAGGTTGGCCACGAGTTTATATTAACTATTGGTGCTAGCTTTAAATATTTCTTTAAAATATTTTGGACAATTTAAGTGTATTTCGTGAAATGGTTTAAATTCATAATTAAATTTTAAGTTTAAATTTCATAAAAGTTTAGATTTCATACAGATGGCTTGTCTGATGGATTTGTGGTTATTTAGGATGGGACAACACAAGACCTCTTCCATCCAATGTTTACATAGCTACATCAGCGAGAAATTCCAGTCTGCCCAAGTGCATGGTTACCAGTCTGAAGAGTAATGCAGCTAGTACATTTAGGGTGAATGTCAAAAAATAATTTCCATTTGCCATGATTGTCAGTATCCAAATATTTTTTAATCCATGATATCTTCCAGGCCTTGTTAAAAGAATGTATATCAATCATTTTGAGACCACCGTCTGGATAGTTATTTACCATTATGTCACGTTTTATTTTATCAGTTTTTCCATTCCATAGAAACAGGTAAAATAGCTTATTTATCTCTTTGATTATGGACTCGTTTGTGCAGAGAGGCGCAGAAATGTAGACAATTTGAGAAGCTATTAAGCTTTTCAGAACTACGATTTTCCCAGTTAAGGTTAGTCTGCGGTATTTCCAGTTGTTAAGTATGATTCTTATTTTTTCCAATTTTTCCTTATAATTTAAGAAGGCAGTAGTGTCAGGGTCTATGGACAACTGTATGCCAAGAGATTTCACTTTATCTTTTTTCCATCTAAAATTTCTTTCAGGAGCAAGAATTTCATTACTACCGCTTTTCAAACCGATCCAGAGGGCTTCTGTTTTCTTGCTGTTAAACTTGAGACCAGAGGTCTTGCCGAAGTCATCGAGTATACTAAGGGCGGTCGATAGTGTCTGTTGTGAGCCGTCGAGTATTAAAGTCGTGTCGTCTGCGTATTGACTTAGTTTAATTTCTTCCTGATTCACACGGATTCCCTTAATGTTTTGATTTTGTCTAATTACTTTGGCTAGAATTTCCACCGATAAAATAAAGAGATAAGGAGATAAAGGGCAACCTTGCCTAACTCCTCTCTCAACTTTAAAAAAACTACTCATCCATCCATTATTCAAGACGCAGCTTTCTATGTTACTGTAAAAGCACTTTACCCAGTTTATCAAAGTAGGACCAAAACCAAAATATTGAAGCGTTTTTGTAACGAAAGGCCATTCTATCGTATCAAACGCTTTTTCAAAATCGAGAAATAAGAGCAGTCCGGGAATGTTTTTTTCTTTGGCGAAACGAATTACGCTGTCTATAAGCCTAATGTTTTCACCTATAAATCTGCCTGTAATAAATCCAGTCTGGTCATAGCTGATTAAATCGGGAAGAACATTTTTCAGGCGATTTGCAATAGACTTTGCAGCTAGTTTATAATCACAGTTAAGAAGGGTTAATGGCCTCCAGTTTTTGATGAAGTGCGGATCTGCGTCTTTCTTGGGAATGAGTTTGATAATACCCCTTCTCTGAGTAATGGACAGTTGACCCGTATCGTATGAAAAGTTGAGTGCTCTTATAAGTATTTGGAATATATCTTTCCAGAAAACCTGATAAAATTCAGCTGGTAACCCGTCAGAGCCGGGTTTTTTCCCATTTTCCATAGTTCTTAGAGCTGCAAGGCATTCTGTTTCTGTTAAAGGGCCTTCGCAGTTATTTTGTTCTTCCTCGTTTAGGATCGTGTCATTTTCATGGCTGAAGAAGTAAGATGAATCGATTAACGAGTGTGAGCTTACGTTTGTAGTATATAAATTCTTATAGAAAGACTGGCACTCGGCTAGTATTTCCTGATCTGAGGTAACATAGTTGTTAGCATCTTGTTTTATCTGGCTTATTGTTCCTTGTTTGCAGTGTCTATTTTCAAGATTTAGAAAATATTTGGTATTTTTTTCTCCCTCATTATACCATCTAATTTTCGATCTTAGGATAGCGCCTTTTGTTCGATGTTTAATAATCTTCTCTCGTTCACTCCTTAGATCACTAAGTTGTTCTAAAAGATCGTGATTTCGTGATTCGTTAGTCTCTTGATCTATATCTTTTTCTAGTTTCGATATCATCTTTTCTAATTCAGCCTCGCGTTCTCTAGTTTGCTTAGACTTGTTTCTGGCGTAAAATAGCGATGTTTCTCTTATTTTCAGTTTAATCATGTCCCAAAGTAATGCAGGGTTAACCGAGTCGTCTTCTTTATATTCATTTTGAACGTTCGTGATTGTTGATTTAATAAGGTTGACATACTCCGTTTCGGTAAGATACGAAGTGTTCAATTTCCAAAACTCCGGACCTCTTTGGTTTGTATGAAGGGACAGATTTATAGTGATCATGGAATGATCTGTTTTATAACCTGGAATAATATCGGCAAGAGTGACGTTACCTAATAAGCTTTGACTTACTAAAAAGAAATCAAGTCTACATTGAACCGTTGGTTGCCGTTGTCTCCACGTATATCTTTTTTCATCTGGATTAAATATTCTCCAAACGTCAACCAGGTCGAAATTTTCTTTAATTTCGTTAATAATCTTTAGACTATTTTGATGGGTTTTTGCAACACCACCCGTTTTGTCTTTGTTAATGTCCAGTACAAGATTGAAGTCTCCACCTATAATTATGTCTTCGCATTTAAAGTCTAAAAGATGATCAGAAAAGTTTTGAAAAAAGGCAGGGTTGTCTTCGTTTGGAGCGTATATGTTAGCAAGAGTCAACAGTTTTTCGTTGGCTTTGATGTCGCAGATAATGAACCTCCCCAAGGGGTCTATATAAATTCTTTTGAATTGTAAATTAAAGTTATTATTGAAAAGAAAACAGACACCTGCTTTGTTGCTTTCATAAGAGGTGAAAACGGTTTCGTAACCCCATTCTGCTTTCCACAAGTGATTTGTTTTATCGATGCAGTGAACTTCTTGTAGCATACAAATTGATGCTTTCTTTTTCCGGAGCCAATTAAATATCTCTCTTCTTTTAGAGCCATCCCTAAGTCCCCTAACATTCAAAGAAAATATTTTCAAGTCCATTGTGCAGCGCAATTTCGTGCCTTGTATTATTTTCTAGAGAAAAATATGCGTGCCTCAGTATAGCATGTGTGTGACGTGTCAAAAAAATAAAGCGAAACTTAGGCATTAAAGAAATTAAGTAAATTAGACTATGTGTACTACGGTAGTAAATAAATAAATCTATATAGAATATATAATAAAAATAATTAAATTAAATAAGAAGACACTGTCAGTTTATAAAAGTCCTGAACAGAAGGCTAGTTAGAGTTAAAATAATTTTAAAGCGAAAAGAAACTAAGTTTTTAGTTGAAAGCAGCTCTTAAATTTAAAGAGGCGCTTTCTCTGCAGCCTAGACACAATGGAATTTGGCTTGCTGATCATTTAAATTTATAAGTTATCTAAATCATCTTCAGTGGAAATTCTTACAGGAGAGCCATCGGGCGAGGTCTTAACATAAACCTTACCATCTAATGTCCAAACACTGAGAAGTGTTCCATCTTGCCTTCGTTTGTTAGCTTCGTTTGTTAGCTTCGTTTGTTAGCTTCGGACTCTATCTTGATGTTCAAGGCTTCGGCGACTTTGATAACGGCCATCTCAGTGTCAGAGTAGGCGTCCTGAGGTATGCCGCAGATTTCTAAGGAATTTTTTCTTGTGTATTGTTCTAAATCATCTAGTTCACCCCACATTCGATCGGATTCTTCCATTTGTTTTTCCAAATTCTTTTTGGCTTTTCCTAGTTCATTCCTCGTCGACTCTAGCGAAATCTTTAAGGTTTTGTTCTCATCTTTGGCCCTTTTTCAGCGACTCTTTCAAATATTTGATTTCTTTCTCGTTGAAGTTAGCAGAGTCTTTCATGTCTTGGATGTCCTTCTTCAGCGTTATATTTTCCTTTAGGACTCACGCTATTTGGAACTGGATCTCTATCAGTAGCTGCTTGATTTTAAGGAGACTTGGTGCTTCTTGTTCATTAATCGAACGAAACGCTTCTTCAATATTAGGACTTTCATCAGCCGCCATATTAGATTTCTTTGCCGCACTTGATTCTTCTTCTGTTGAGCCACGATCTTTTCTTTTGTTTTTCTTTGCAGGCATTTACGTTTAAGAAGATTAATTACATGTTCTCCAAGTGCTACACAGATTATAGATGGAAAAAAGAGCTGGAGAGGCGCCTTCTTCGACAAAACTAAGCGGACGCGATAGAAGAGCGTCCGGCTGCCATCTAGCTTCCAGGCCTTCCAATAGACTTGTGTATGATAAACTTGTTGCGAAGAAGGCCTCTGCTCCTACCCTCAGCCAACAGAAATGGCTTAAAGACTGCAGTTTGAAGCAAAACGATGTAAACTGGAGCGCTGCTTACCTACTAGCTCCCCAAATCACGGGAAGCACAAAACTTCGTGAATTCCAGTTTAGACTTCTGCACAGGAGACTACCGACAAATGATTTTTTTAACCAAAATGCGAATAAAAGAGAACCCGCAGTGCTCTTTTTGTCAAGAAGAATGTGAAAAACTAACTCATCTTTTCTGGAGTTGCCACACAACAACACTTTTCTGGGAAAGCGTAATAGCGCGGCTAAGGGCCTTTCAAATCATTCAAGATCATTTCTCTTTGGATATATCTTTGGCACTTGGCTTAAAACCTGATTCATCAAAATTTCATCACCAAATCAATTTTTGTTTTCTTGTAGCCAGACACTTCATCTGGCTCTGTAAAATGAAAGATTCTACTCCATCACTCCACGGTTTTCTTAAATACCTTAAATCGATCCACAGTATACATGTTCACGGAATTGCAAACCAACCCTTACCTAAGGAATGGGTATTCCTAAACAGCATCTCTTAAGAATATTTTACTCTTTTGGAGCCATCTCCCTCATGCCCCTAACACTACTTACTCATGCACAAAAGACCTTTTTAGCTACTTCCATTGTTTAACTGCTATAAAGTCTTTTTCTTCGCCTCACCCCTTATTTTCTTTTTATTTATTTATCTATTTTATTTTATTTTATTTTTATTATTTTTTTTGTAGTTTTTCAATTTATTTTCTTTATTGTTACTCAACATGTGTGTAGTAAGATATTTTGTTTAAATAACGCCGCTCTTTGTAAGTATCTGTTAATATGTAAGAGGAACACTCAATAAAGGAAAAAATAGTACATTTAGGGTGGCCACAAGTTTATTGACCGGGTTGGCTTGTTGCCAAGCCTGCCCGATACATAAATTGAGGGCGACGCTCTTTCGTAGTCACTTATTGACACGCAGGGGGGGGGGGGGGGGGGGGGGGGTCCGCCATATGAAAATGATGGGGTGTACTTTTAGAATTTCGTTAGATGGGCATCGTTGAAAAGAAGTCTTATCGTTAAGAGCTATTAATTGTAAATTTTATGTGGAAGTCTCCATCCCCCGGATTTTAGAGATTTGAGAGTAGATAAGTTAATGTGGTGAAGGAGAAGTAAATGGGGATGTGTGTAGGCTAATAAATTGATTAAAAGGTTGTTTGCGTAAAGGGTATTTGTTTATAGCGGTGTGGGAGGAACGCGTGAAGGGTAAATCGCCTTCATTACGTTATAATTTGTTATGGGTAAAATCATGCGGAGCTTCAAGGCATGATCACGTTTCATTTAGCATAAACAACGAGGCCAAGTCACCTACATGTTTTCTCAAACGGAAGTATCTTTATTGTTCAAGAGTTTGAATGAATTTGAAATTCATTTGATTTCTATATTAACAAATTTAAAACGGTTAAAACGGAGCAAATTAGGTCTATTTTTTATATTTTAAAGATGACTTCAAAGAGATCGAATAGGCAGCCGATGTTTTCGTTTGTCATCGTTGATACGAAGTGTTCGTGAGAGACCGCAAGATGGATATTTACGTGTTGATTGGCTCTGAAGTATATTCTATAGTGCTTTGCGTTATTACTAAAAATAAATAGTCCCCTCAGACAAAGTTTACTGTCTGCTCAAAGGCTTGTATGGGCGTGATGTGTTTTGGATATGAAAAATCGGTGAAATCAGCAGTAAACGTGATTTGATGGTTTTGCGGGGTTCAAATACATGTTAAAATAAATGTTTATGGTGGCCGAGGACTGCCACTGGGTTTTCTGGGCATTTTTCCTTTTTTTAAGCAAATAAAATGCAAATGAAATTAAAAACAAATGCAAATGAAATGAAATGTAAAACAAAAAGCAAACTGAAATCAAAGTCAAACTCGATTCAGATTAAAATCAAATAAAATGCAAAACTAAAATGAAAATAAAATTAATATCAAATGCAAATGCAATGAAATGTAAAACAAAAAGCAAAGTGCAAATCAAAGTCAAACTCAATTCAGATTAAAATTGAATGCATTTTTAAAAGAGAATGCAAAACAAAACAAAATCAATTTCAAACGAAATTCCAAAAGCAAGTGAAAGTGAATTTCGCCGTGGCCGAGCGCTGCCACTACCATCATGCTACGCGCGCTTAAGAGCGTCTGTCTGAGAAAACCAGGCAGAGGTCACGGATCGGGGTCGGCCGATTCCTTCCATATTTTCCCAGTTTAAAACATTCGATCAGTAATGTTCAAAGGCAGCATGCTTAGTTTTTAAAAGCTTTTAATTTCCGAGATCTGACCACCCCCCAAAACTGTTATTCTAAGCCATCAGAGCCTTGATAAAATCATGCTCAGTTCAAGATACGAAAATTAAATATGCAGGTACACAAAGTCAATATTTGCCATATGCTTATTTGACTCCATTTTTATAGTTCTAGTTTTCTCCGTAAGGCGGTGGTTATTTTGCGAGCCAAAGAGTTCCATAGATTCATCAACATCCCGTCGTTCTATATATCACTAAACCTTTTGCGTGAACCGTGAATAAGGCTATTTTTTATGGATACTCTGCGTTTCAGAAAATCTAGTTATTCGGATCTTTGCAAGCCTTGCTGGACATATCGATTCAAAGATTCTTTAAAAAAATAGCCCTATTCACGGTTCACGCAAAAGGTATATAAGGGACCCTTATTACACTAGCCGGGGAACCGAAACATCTTTGTAAAATGAAACCAGAGCCCACACGGTAATTCGACAGGTAAGCAAATTTGTGAAAAGTAAATAACAGTATCCTTGAAGTACCTTGTTACCAATAATTTCTTTCCAACGCTTTAGAAAGTCAGTTGAAATATGTATTGAAATACTGTTTTTTTTTTATTATTATTTACAACATTCAACCCCAACATAAGTTTAATATTTGAAATAAGACGACTAAGAGTCCGTAACATCAAAAAATTTTGTTGAAAATCCGGCCGAAATACATGCACAAATCGTTTCAGATTTTATAGGTCCCAAAGTGTTGTTTAGCGAAATAGAACGACGGGATGTTGATGAATTTATGGAACTCTTTGGCTCGCAAAATAACCACCGCCTTACGGAGAAAACTAGAACTGTAAAAATGGAGTCAAATAAGCATATGCAAATATTGACTTTGTGTACCTGCATATTTAATTTTCGTATCTTGAACTGAGCATGATTTTATCAAGGCTCTGGTGGCTTAGAATAACAGTTTTGGGGGGTGGTCAGATCTCGGAAATTAAAAGCTTTTAAAAACTAAGCATGCTGCCTTTGAACATTACTGATCGAATGTTTTAAACTGGGAAAATATGGAAGGAATCGGCCGACCCCGATCCGTGACCTCTGCCTGGTTTTCTCAGACAGACGCTCTTAAGCGCGCGTAGCATGATGGTAGTGGCAGCGCTCGGCCACGGCGAAATTCACTTTCACTTGCTTTTGGAATTTCGTTTGAAATTGATTTTGTTTTGTTTTGCATTCTCTTTTAAAAATGCATTCAATTTTAATCTGAATTGAGTTTGACTTTGATTTGCACTTTGCTTTTTGTTTTACATTTCATTGCATTTGCATTTGATATTAATTTTATTTTCATTTTAGTTTTGCATTTTATTTGATTTTAATCTGAATCGAGTTTGACTTTGATTTCAGTTTGCTTTTTGTTTTACATTTCATTTCATTTGCATTTGTTTTTAATTTCATTTGCATTTTATTTGCTTAAAAAAAGAAAAAATGCCCAGAAAACCCAGTGGCAGTCCTCGGCCACCATAAATGTTACATTAGGGAGTGAAAAACTGATTTAAGAAATGTAAATTTGGCCTTAAAATTCAAGAAATTATGTGACTAGGGTGGACGGTGAAATCCGATCATCGGACTTCTAATCTATTAGCGCCCATGCGATAACAAACCATTTCACGACTTGTGCCCAAAGGGAAAGAGAAAAGTATTTTATTTTGTTTTTGTATTCTTCTGATATGACTAAGATGTGGGTATCGCTAGTTTGGAAAAGGATGCGTAAATAGGTTCCAAATGATCTGCATTATGTCAAATTAACTGCGGTGAACCTAAGATGTGGACATCGCTAGTTTGGAAAAAGATGCGTAAATGGGTTCCAAATGATCTGTATTATGTCAAATTAACTGCCAAATGTTAACTTTATACTAATTAGCAGTAGCTAAAAAATCCCGAGGGTACTCCCATATATATAAAAAAAAATGCCCAAGTGTAAACACAGCATAAGAGATCTCCGCCTTACAAGATAATCTGCGCTCTGATTGGCCAGTTGCCAATTACCAAGCATCAAACTCGTCAAAAATATGTCAAAAATATATCTAATTCAATAAAGGTTGCTTTGGCAATTGGTCATTGGTAATTGGGCTTTGGCATTTGGGCATACGGAACACAATTAATGCAATGCTTTGCCTGAGTGACCGCCAAACAATAGCTTCCCAATGCCCAATTACCAATGACCAAAGCAACCTTTATTGAATTAGGTATATGTCAAAAAAAAAATCGTCTGGTGTTCACGGTACCGCGCGCAGCACTGTAATGTACTCACCTCAAAAGCTCTACTTCTGCCATGATATCGCTTGCATTTGTAGGTTTGAGGACGAAGTTGCACACTTTCAATGCCACAGGTACTGGTTGTTCGCGATCAACGCCTCCTCTTTTCATTGTCCCCTTGTACACAGCGCCAAACGTACCGGTACCAAGACGGGAAATCATGTCCTCTTCCCACTCTAAATACTCGCTGCTGATATCATCGATATGAACTTCTTGTATTCGAAATACTGCAAGCTCTCCTCGGAGTCTGGAACTTTCATCCAAAATTGGCTGGTAAAGAGCTGTTATTTCTTCTTTGGATCGCGTTTCGTCAACAAGTTGGTCATATAGCATCTTGCCAGCTTGGATCATCTCTGCGATTCGGGCTTCAATTTGCTTCAGGCAGAGCTTAGCGTCGTCTAACTGATCTTTGACGAACGTTTTAACTTTTCCTTTAGCTGCATTGAGAAAACTAGCGGATTGTTTGGCCATATAACCACATTTGTCTGCTTTGTATTGCCTAATTTTCCGTTTTTCTGCCATTTTTTCTTTAATAGCGATGATGCCGACAACAGGAGAACCGATCACCAAAGCGACTAGGCGGAGTGGAACCCAGTTTCGACTAGTGACACCAATCATGACCTTCTCACCCAAAGTGAAGCTTGAGTCAGAGAGATCAATTCGTGTGACATCGACATGGTCGTCAGATATAACAGCATTTTGTAGTTTCCGCAGTTGCCCTTCAACGATGTTGTGGCGCTGCTGAAAGCGACTGATAATGGAATTGCGAGCTATTGCAAAAACCTGGTTATCTTCTTCCCATTGTTCTATGATTTCCCGCAGTCGGTTTGAAAGTACTTTCATAATTTGGTTTTCAGTCACTTCCCAGGAGCCTTCCACGCTTGGAACTTCATCCAAGGACCACGAGGTAAAGCGTGCTTTTACTTCGTCGGAAGAGAGAAACGTTGAAAGCTTCTGTTTAGCCATATTAACACGTTCTTGTAAATATATGTCAAGACCCTCAACTACTTGGCTTTGTTTTCGTTCAATGGAATCTAAACGGCAACGAATCTGCTGGATTCTTCCAACGACCACCTGACGATCTCTGGAAGCGTTCATCACAAATGCCTTTGCTTGGTAGATAATTCGTGAAAGAAGGCAATATAGCCACCTATAGCAAAGAATGTACAGTATATTGATTAAACCTACGTTCTTCGTTTTATGTTATTAAGAGGAAAAATTATACCTGAATTCTTTCTAAGGCTAATAACTATAACATATATATCAAATACGAAAGTCCGTGTATTATTAATAATTTATTAGGCCAGCAGACAGTGGCCGTGTTTTCACGAGCAGAAATCTCGTGAAAACAGTTGCTTGTCCAACTCGCTTAAAGTTAAGCGAGTCGGCGAACTACAATAGAATTCTCATTAAATTTAAGCCACCAAACCAGGTCGCTTAAGCTTGTCGGCAATTAATTTCGGCCAATCACATTTCGACAGCGTTAAAACAACAAAGAAGGGCATTGTATTGTCGTTCTTTTGTGTTCTAATTTTCCATTGTTTTAACAAAAGAAAGTATATCGCGCATGGGATAAGAAAAATGAATAAAGTTCTGTCCGTGAAAACGCATAAATTTTTTAAGCTGCTTAACGCGGTCGGTAAACAAATCACCTACAGGAATGTTAAGCGAGAAAAACCGCCTCGTGAAAACACAGCCAGTGAAGATAGTCAAATTCGTCACGTTCACGAGCCCAGACACAACGACCATATCTTTCTTAAATATTTATAAATTTATATTTTTTTATATACCAATAGCATTCCAATGTAACTCAGTGTTTCTTTTTATTAGCTTAATACAAAACCTTTTTGACTTGTCATATTAAAAACTGGTTCTTAGTGTTTCATTGGAGTTTCCAAAGACCTCAAAACAATAAAATAATTTGGTCCGTTGCTTTTAGGCGCTTTTAATGATAAAAAAATAATAAATCTTTGCCCGTTCTTACTTTGGCCCCCTGTCACCTCCGTGCCTCCACGTTGTATGAACTTTTAGGAAATGGAACAATTATTTGTATCTAAGCTTTTTTAACTTTCAAGACTAACGCTTTTATACACCAGCCTCTGACATTGACCACATTATGGTCAAAACAAAAGTTCTTTTATACACTAAAACTTACTTCCAATGCATTTCCAGTCTGGAATCGATGCTTTTCAAAACCATGGCCCTCAAACCATTCATCAGCGAGAGAAAGTCTTCGGTGATAAAACCGATGTTTTGTCCTTTACTGGCTTTCATGGTTGACATGTAGATGATCTGTGTCTCTGGATCAAGGCCAGGCCAACATCTTTTCAGTTTTGTGATCACATGGTTTTTAACGAATTGAACTTCGTTATCTGGCACTTGGTCCCACTTGTTGCACACGAACAAAGCGCACTTAGATGGCAATTCCATCTGCTGTCCTTGTTCAAGCGACATGTCAGACACTTGCTTCACTTCTTCTATCAATTTCTGAAGCTGACATAATTATAAAATAGCGACATAACATTTGTAAACATTTTTTTGCGAGAAATGACCCTCACTTATATTAACACTTTTTAAACTGAAATATTTTTCTCGATGATGAGAAAACCAAAACACGTCCAAAATACGATTATTTTGACCACGGATAATTGGTTTTTGCTCGGATTTATTTCCTGGGAATCGACAGAGGAACTAATTCACTCTATTAACTAACCACGAAATAACTTCAACTTTCATATTCCGTTCCCACCTACATTAGCATCGATTAACCAACTTTAATCTTTGGTGAATAATCTGAAATCAATGCTGCCTGGGGAGGGAATGGGCGTTTCAAGATTTATAATAATAACAGGAGAGGAGGTGAATTGTATTTAGCTAGGCGGTGGCTTAAGGAATACCCAAAATGCAAGGTCGGTGTACAGCAGTCAAGGTTAAGCGATCTGATTGGCTGTTGGACAAGATCATTTAGGGTTACGCGATCTGGTTGGCTGCTGGCTACCCGTCACCCAACACCGATCTGGGCCGAGGATGGCCGTTGTTGCAGTGATATCATTCAAGGTCATTCTTTATATTCATTTGAAGAAAAATGTAACTCCAACATCCGAATCAAGTATATTTACCGCTCAAGTCAAAGTATATGTATTGTTCGTCACAAAGTTGTGAAAACAGTGATTGTAGACAACAGCTGTGATGTTTTGTCTAGCTGGCTAAAAACAGTTTGATCATACCATTGAAATAGTTCTGATTTCAGTGTTGAGACAACATATTTGCATACTGGAATTAAATCAAGTCTAAAACATTCGAGTATGGGTGGTTGCTACACCCCCCCCCCCCCCCCCCCCCATCTCCGATATTTTCAAGACCATTTAAGATTGGCACATGCCGTTTTCAGTAGCTGTTCATTTATCCTTGAGACATATTTTGGTAAAGTTTGGCGACAACCGGTTGCTATGGTAACGAGATATGACGTCATAAGTAACATGTGGTCAACGCATTTTTGAAGAAAAAAGCGTGTTTTTCACCTTTTTTAGCGAAAAAAACATAAAATGCTACCAAAAGCATCAAAATGTTTGATTGTATGTTACTTGGAACTCTAGCAGACAATATTTGCAATTTCCGCATTTTTCTGATAAATTTGAATTTTTAGTAAAATCCAAGATGGCGTTTGGATGACGTCACGGACCCCCAGCAGCGCCCCAACCAATAATATTTACCTTATCTTGTAGAGCTCGTCGCGGGCTATCTATTAGATGAAAAATATTTCCGAAATATTGCAACATCGCAAAAACCCAAGGGGGGAGTTGCAACAACCCCCCCCCCCCCCCCCTTGTACCACGGTTGGGGTATACGTTTATATAAGATATAGCATTTTTAGCTTGGTAAACGCGAGAGTTGCCAAACAGACATTCACGTTGATGGGTCGTTAGCTGTCAACGAAAACTCATCGTTTGCTCGCTTCCCTAAACCCCACCTACAACACAAAATTAGGCCTCAACCTGTTATGGAGTGAACGACAAACTTAAAATATCTACCGACTTACTCTATCTTTCTGCACTCCTCCAGCGTTGGCGCTGTTGATGGTATAAATGAAGGCGAATGCCCGAGGCAGATACTGTGTGACTATCTCGTCCATAATATCAGACTCCCCAACGCCAGGACTGTCAATTATAACAACACCTTTCTAAAATAATCGAGAAAAAGCAGAAAAAACAAACAAACATTAACAAACAAACATTCGTCCAGTATGGTGGCCGAGGACTGCCACTGGGTTTTCTGGGCATTTTTTCTTTTTTTAAGCAAATAAAATGCAAATGAAATTAAAAACAAATGCAAATGAAATGAAATGTAAAACAAAAAGCAAACTGAAATCAAAGTCAAACTCGATTCAGATTAAAATCAAATAAAATGCAAAACTAAAATGAAAATAAAATTAATATCAAATGCAAATGCAATGAAATGTAAAACAAAAAGCAAAGTGCAAATCAAAGTCAAACTCAATTCAGATTAAAATTGAATGCATTTTTAAAAGAGAATGCAAAACAAAACAAAATCAATTTCAAACGAAATTCCAAAAGCAAGTGAAAGTGAATTTCGCCGTGGCCGAGCGCTGCCACTACCATCATGCTACGCGCGCTTAAGAGCGTCTGTCTGAGAAAACCAGGCAGAGGTCACGGATCGGGGTCGGCCGATTCCTTCCATATTTTCCCAGTTTAAAACATTCGATCAGTAATGTTCAAAGGCAGCATGCTTAGTTTTTAAAAGCTTTTAATTTCCGAGATCTGACCACCCCCCAAAACTGTTATTCTAAGCCACCAGAGCCTTGATAAAATCATGCTCAGTTCAAGATACGAAAATTAAATATGCAGGTACACAAAGTCAATATTTGCATATGCTTATTTGACTCCATTTTTACAGTTCTAGTTTTCTCCGTAAGGCGGTGGTTATTTTGCGAGCCAAAGAGTTCCATAAATTCATCAACATCCCGTCGTTCTATTTCGCTAAACAACACTTTGGGACCTATAAAATCTGAAACGATTTGTGCATGTATTTCGGCCGGATTTTCAACAAAATTTTTTGATGTTACGGACTCTTAGTCGTCTTATTTCAAATATTAAACTTATGTTGGGGTTGAATGTTGTAAATAATAATAAAAAAAAAAACAGTATTTCAATACATATTTCAACTGACTTTCTAAAGCGTTGGAAAGAAATTATTGGTAACAAGGTACTTCAAGGATACTGTTATTTACTTTTCACAAATTTGCTTACCTGTCGAATTACCGTGTGGGCTCTGGTTTCATTTTACAAAGATGTTTCGGTTCCCCGGCTAGTGTAATAAGGGTCCCTTATATACCTTTTGCGTGAACCGTGAATAGGGCTATTTTTTTAAAGAATCTTTGAATCGATATGTCCAGCAAGGCTTGCAAAGATCCGAATAACTAGATTTTCTGAAACGCAGAGTATCCATAAAAAATAGCCTTATTCACGGTTCACGCAAAAGGTTTAGTGATATATAGAACGACGGGATGTTGATGAATCTATGGAACTCTTTGGCTCGCAAAATAACCACCGCCTTACGGAGAAAACTAGAACTATAAAAATGGAGTCAAATAAGCATATGGCAAATATTGACTTTGTGTACCTGCATATTTAATTTTCGTATCTTGAACTGAGCATGATTTTATCAAGGCTCTGATGGCTTAGAATAACAGTTTTGGGGGGTGGTCAGATCTCGGAAATTAAAAGCTTTTAAAAACTAAGCATGCTGCCTTTGAACATTACTGATCGAATGTTTTAAACTGGGAAAATATGGAAGGAATCGGCCGACCCCGATCCGTGACCTCTGCCTGGTTTTCTCAGACAGACGCTCTTAAGCGCGCGTAGCATGATGGTAGTGGCAGCGCTCGGCCACGGCGAAATTCACTTTCACTTGCTTTTGGAATTTCGTTTGAAATTGATTTTGTTTTGTTTTGCATTCTCTTTTAAAAATGCATTCAATTTTAATCTGAATTGAGTTTGACTTTGATTTGCACTTTGCTTTTTGTTTTACATTTCATTGCATTTGCATTTGATATTAATTTTATTTTCATTTTAGTTTTGCATTTTATTTGATTTTAATCTGAATCGAGTTTGACTTTGATTTCAGTTTGCTTTTTGTTTTACATTTCATTTCATTTGCATTTGTTTTTAATTTCATTTGCATTTTATTTGCTTAAAAAAAGGAAAAATGCCCAGAAAACCCAGTGGCAGTCCTCGGCCACCATAGTCCAGTGTGCCAGCTCCAGCGACTTTATTTGCACGTCATGGCTAATAGACACATAATTATACCAATCAGATTGCGCGAGTTTAGAAACCTAAGGACGGAAGCTGCAATTTTGAATGCAGAGAAAGCCCTGGAAACGAATGTGGAGCGGGAATCGCCAGAAATAATGTGTGGCCGAAGCAGGCAGCGACGAAATTCGCTTTCGATTTTCGCTGGCGATAAAACAGCGATCGGCGTGGCTGATTTCCCTTTCGTAAACGGTCGATGCCATTTTTAACGGTCGATGCCATCATTAGCATTCATTAGTTACCAAGCCTTTTGTAATGGTCGATGCTATTTCTCTCTAGTTTATGCCTGGATTGGGACGAAAATAGGCTATCATTATTAGATCAAATGGGCCTTAAGTTCTAAGCTAGATTCACGGTTAGGTAAGATTTTTGGGTTTGGGTGACCCGTTATTGATATATATTAAGAAAAGCACCTTTTATAATTAAATTTTTCTTGCATTTGCCGGATCAACCCAGTGGTCTAGGGGTAAAAGAGAGATGTTAGCATGCAGAAGTTCCGGGTTCGATTCCAGGTAATTATATTCCATTTTTCTTTTACTGATAGAAAAAATCATTCTAAAATTGGTGAAAATTTTCCTAAGTGTCGCTAAAATGGCATCGACCGTTTACGAAAGGGAAATGCGCATCAGCGTATAAAATCGTAAGAAACTCGTGTCATTTAATAGGATACCAGTGCTTCATAATCATGGATAGACAAGCATTCATAAAAAGTAAGGCATGCTCAAATTCAATAGCGTGCATTCAGTAGTTATAGTGCGAAAGCCTTTATAAAATGCATTTTAACTATTCATAAAGAAAATACAAAAAAATTAAAATGTAATGAAGGTCGTAAATCCTGGTATACAAAGGCTATACTGTATCATCGATACAGAATGCTAGCTATTTAATAAGCTTTCGTCGCTATTTTATTTAAAATTTAGACAACATATTAAACTGGCAGCAGAACTGTATGGATATTATCAATGGCGAGCCGCAATATCCATATAGTTTTGCCACTCATAATTATTTCATCTATTACTTATCCATTAAGATTTCCCAATAATTACCTGCAAAAGACCGTGAGGCCAAAAAAGTTCAATCTTTTTAAAAACTGAGCCTTTTTCGCGTTCACTTTTCACGTGTACGAAGGGCGAAATTTGCTCGAGGTAGCTCTGCTTTGTTTTTGGATGCTCCTGTAAGAAGATAGTCTCTGTTGGTAGATCTTTGTCTTTATAGTGGGCCACAATTTTGCGTCCTTTTCCATATTTCAGTTCACAAATGGTGGAAGTTGTGCTTGAAACAGAATATGGAAGAAGTTCTTCTCCCAGAATAAGATTCACCAGGCTGCTTTTTCCAGAGCTTGTCTCGCCTTAAAAGGAAAATGGGTATTGTTAGTATCTTTATTGAAGGGCTATCACATCGATTGTAATATGGATTGTAAATAAAATAATTAATATACGTGCAGTTCCCAATGAGCCTCATTGAATTGGCTTTTTCCCATTTAAAAGGCCGTTATTTGTCTATAGCAACAAATAATTATTAAAAATAAATAAATTACTTTCTAGATTACTGATTTACCGCCCCTTGTATATGCCATGTCCTTGGTGAATCTAACATACAATAGGCTGAAAATTTCTCAATTTCCTCATTCTTTCATTCATTCATTCCTCATTCTTGCGCAAAGATGTCTGTGTATTTTTTGCAATTTTGATTTCCAAATCAGTTTTCGGGCAATAAGACCTTGCAAGAGCTGCGTACTGCTCTCCCCCCCCCCCCCCCCCCCAGAAATATTTGAAATAATCGCCTTCCTCTATTAAACGCTATCGCTCCCTATCCCTCTCTATCTTTCACATCCTCCCAGTCAAGTTAAAAATTTACTTCTTGTATAGGAAACAGTCATTATAATTGTAGAAAAGCTACGAAAGTACATATTTTTTCTATAGTGACGTTCGTGTATTTGACTCTAATTCTAGTTTATTTCTTGGGACTCTCTAATTAGCACATAAGCATGCCGTTAACACTTCCAGCGAGCAATATTTGAAAAAATCCTCTCCCCTCGATTAATCGCCTGCCCTCCAATAATCGCCCCCTTTTGGAGTGAGACAATTAATAATCGCCCCGGCTATTATTCGAGGAAATACGGTTTATTAAGTATAAATTTATATTTTAAAAATTTTATCTTATGTATAACATATAATTATGAAATACTTGATTGTCATTTACCTGCCACAAGAAGGAAGTATTCCTTGTGCGTCAGTTGAGATTTGTGACTATTCATCTTCTCTTCAACGTTGCCCATGTTCTGTTGCAGTAAACTTAAAATTGTTTCGTCCAATTTATGGAGGCAGCTCTCAGCATTCTTGTAAAGGTTTAACAAAACTTGCCTTTTCCTGACATCTTCATCTTTTGCTTGTGACAAAACCTGAAAGGCCTAAAGAAAAGAGGCACGTTAGGCTAAATAACGCCCCAGCTCTTGAAATAAAACACTATAATCTAATGCACTAATGCATGTGCTCGAATTATGTACAACGCACCAGGATACTTCCACATAACGCCTCTACTCCAGGAACTACATTGGCTGCCTGTATACAAGCATATTACCTTCAAAATTACACTAATATGTTTTAAAGCTATTCATGGAAAGGCACCTTGCTACATTATGGATCTACTTTCTGTCATGCCACCGAGCCATTACCACCTGCGTCGTAATGACAATGGTCTCCTACTCAGCCATCCTAAAAACTCCAACAAAAAATTACTGGTTGAGAGAGCATTTTCACGGGCTGCGCCACAGCTATGGAATACTCTACCTCAGGAGCTGCGTGACAAATCAGTTTATTGACATTTTTTTTTTAAATCGAAACTGAAAACTTTTTTTTTATTTGAAGCATTAGTCTTATCGATTTCCTGGAGTATTTTATCTGACTGTTTTAGAGTTTACCTTTTATACAAGTATTTAGGTTTTTAGCTTTTAGAATATTAACATTTTACATTGTTTATAGCTCTTAATAATGTAAGGCGCGTTTGAATATTTTTTATAAAAAGCGCGCTCAATATATTATATTATTATTATTGTTATTAGTACTATTATTAATCTGCTGATTAATAAAGGTGACCGTTATCGAAATATTAAAGTTTATATAATAATTTATACAAATGGCCTTTATTACGTAATGTGGTTTCCAATTCGTAGTAATAAAATTAACATTAAAAACACTAAAAGCTAAACAAAACTAAAATCGTAAGCTAAAAGTAAAAGTATGTCAAAATTGTATTATGATACACATTAGTCATAGTATTAAAATGCCTATTATAAAAACACCTAAACGTATAATAACAACTCCAATAAATGCCCGAGGTATTTATTACAAAGTCTGTAGTTAAAAAGAGAGGTCATCCAAGAGAAGCGTTTATAATCATCTCAGGGTAGGTTTTTAATGTACATTTTTAAATTAAAACAGGCTAATTGTGTTACTATACTACAATATATCTGTGAGATTGCAGTTATTTGATATTCTTATTATTTAATTGTTATTTATTTATTTATTTTATTTAATTAATGTTATTCTTTTTGCCCCTTCTTCAACCAAATTGGTTCCTAAAATTTTGGACCTAGGAGCAAAATTGCTCCTAAGAAAATTCTATAGCTCTGGTAAATACTTAACTTCTATTATGACAAGTGGAGCATTTATTTATACAAATTAAAATGACTTAAAGTTTGTAATTCATTTTTTCCGCAAAAATGTTAAGTTATGTAAGGCTTAGACCACAGGCGGACCACCCGATGTTTGTGTGTGTTGCGTGACATCGTTCAATGGCGGTTACAAAAGAAATATGGGTTAACATAAATAACTTGGCTGCGATTTGCTCTGAATACTTAGTTTATCCTATATGTTCAATAAAAGTTGAGATGAAATGTTAAATGAGTCTTGTGTGTTATTTTTTGCCCATTCTGAGCCGTTTAAGGTGTCATTTCGCGAGATAATTTATCGAACCCCAAGAGTAAGACGAGAAAGAGAGACAAGGCAGGCAACAAACCAGCCGGCGACTGCGACCTTGTTCACTTCAAGTGTGATTTAACGCTAAACCAGCACATTTCTCACCTCAGAAACGCCGGTATCCGATTGAGCACAAATTTCTTCGTACTTGTGCCGAGCTTGAGCTTCATCCTTCCAGAATTTTTCGAGAAAAGCGATCCTGAAGTCCAAAAAACTGCTTTCTCAATATGATCGGTGCCAGATTCATGACCAAAGGAATCTGAAGAATGCGAGTCCATTCGAATTTACCAATCAACGCTACGCAACGCATCGCTGCCGTTGGCAGTTCAAAAGCCCATTGGTAGATTCGAATGGACTCGCATTCTTCAGATTCCTTTGGTCATGAATCTGTCACCGATCCTATTGAGAAAGCAGTTTTTTGGACTTCAGGATCGCTTTTCTCGAAAAATTCTGGAAGGATGAAGCTCAAGCTCGGCACAAGTACGAAGAAATTTGTGCTCAATCGGATACCGGCGTTTCTGAGGTGAGAAATGTGCTGGTTTAGCGTTAAATCACGCTTGAAGTGAACAAGGTCGCAGTCGCCGGCTGGTTTGTTGCCTGCCTTGTCTCTCTTTCTCGTCTTACTCTTAGTCCGGAAGATAAGCGAAAAATTGTTCAAATTGGTGATACAAGTACCAAATTTCATCTACATGATCCTTTACGGGTAGGTAATAATACTAGAAATACGTGTCTCGCAGAACCTCGCGAAGCTCGGGGGAGGATGCACTGCAAAATTTTAGTGATGTGGAAGGGAAAGATGGAATTTCTGATATAAATGGAGGTTGGGTTGCTTGCTGGCAATGACGTCATTTAAAGTTGAGACATTTTTGTTCTCAGTCTCTTCAATTTAACTTGTACTTTGTGCCCTGTCTTCCTAAAATAAAATAAATGGGAGCTGGTGTTAGTCAGTGTTGGGTTTAGAGCTGTGGGTGGCTGTAACTGCCATGGGACTGCCCGCCTCCCCCCTGTCTTCATTAATTTTTGTCAGAAGGAAAATTGGTCTGAAAGTGGATGTATTAAGTACTGTTGTGGAACATGGGTCCAGGACAATATGCAGCAGTGTTGTTCTGTTTTACCACTTGTTCTGTTTATTTTGATTGTCTTAATTAAATTCCATTTTTGAAACTTGTGAGCTAGTGCTATCTCCTGTTTCCTTTTAATACATACTGCTATAGTTTTTGTTCTATATACTGGGAATCAAACAATCGGTAATGCAATTCTCTATTCGTTTGAATGGTTGAGATCACAGGAGGTTACTGCTGCTGAAAAGTGATGTTGTCCAAAAAATAACAACTCAATGGTGAAAGTGGCATGAGATTCTCCCAACAGTAACAATACTATATTTTGGATACAGGTCATGGGAATTACAAAATTGATTAAAAAACATGAATATTCAAGATGAAGCAACAGATTCTCTGCAAATACCATAAGCAATGTATAGAGACCTGGATGGAGAATTTGTAGGTTAAGACCAGGCCTTAGGCCTTCATGACCAGTTAGCGCCTTTAAAAATCTTGAAATCAAAATTAATTTGTTGGTGTACATTCTCCTTACTGGTGTCAATGCAGTTCACATAGCCATATAACTACAGTGAATTTGTATTCAATTTCCACAGCTGACAACTTATGTTGAAGGTGATCAGGTTCTCAATTTGTATAATCTATGTACTTGCTCGTACACTGATATTGTGAAGAGATTTAAGATACTGATTGCCGTTCCAATAATAAATGTGAAGCAGTAATGTTGATGTGTCATGTGTTTACCTACATGTATAGGGTTGCTACACATTGACATTAGCTGGTCATGATTGCTAACAGAAAATTGTTTTTTCCTAACAAAATGTTTTTATCCAAATTGTAAACAGAAATTCTCCTTACTAAACCATTCGAATGTTATTTCTTATTGAACTATTTTATGAAGAATGCTGTAAACTCAAGATACTGTATACATACAACTCGATCACTGTTTCATTCACAAACAATGCTACATCATGTAAATGTTGTATATTTGGGAAATAATTTCCACCTGTGTGATCTGTAGTTTTGATCATTTATCTGTAGTTTTGATCATTTAAAAATTTCCTTAGTGACGTTAGTGAGAATATCAATAAACATCAAATAATTACAGTGTGTAGTAAGATAATTATTTTTCAGTGTTTGATTATCCTCTCAGTAGTTTAGCCGGTGTTTTGAGCTACATTTCTTAATCGCTCTTCTTCTCTGAGCCTTTCCTGTAATCAGTGTTTGCTTTTCCCTACCGTATCAGGTATGAAAGATATTCGTCACACGAGTATTTAGCTGATCGTGTAATTCTTGCCACCTCTCGTTGAGTCTACCGAACAGAATCATTTTGTCCAACAGTCTTCCAGTCGGTGTCGCCTCTCCTGATCGGTTTCGTTCAGAATTCTAATGGCGGCATTTTGTCAAGGCGTTTGAACCTAGTCAAACGGTGTGCCTAGGCTGTTCAAAGTCTTTGTAATCTATGCTCTCGATGCCGGTCTCTTGACCTCTCTTCGTTGCTCGATCGCGATCGCGCTGAATTTCAAGTCACCGTTCAGCGGAGTTTCGGTGGTTAATTTACACGGACAAGGATTTCCAGCCACTTGTGGAATCCAACGTTGTTGTCTTTGCTGTTCTTTCTCATTTGCATCAGAAATTGGTTGTGTTTCACCGAGAGTAAACATTTTTTCACAGACTATGACGGCCGCCGGCACGGCCTCCATGAATAAACATGAATACGCCATTGTCAGCGGTCGCGATTTTTGTTCCCAGGCAACTGCCGGACACCATCGAATATATATATAAATAAATAAATAAATAAATAAATAAATATATATATATATATATATATATATATATATATATATATATATATTTATATATATATATATATATATTTCGCTCGAATTCACGCGGCTCAGCTCCCGAGGGACGACAAATTTATTAACCTCGCTTCGCGAGGAATAAGATTAAAATCCACTTTGGATCCTAATCGGTTCGCTATTATTCGCTATTATTCGCTATTATTCGCTATTATTCGCTATTATTCGCTGTTATTGGTCGATAAAAAGTTCCCATATGTTTTGTATAGGAAACCACAGGGTACGCAAGTCGTAAAATAAATGAAAGTAATCTTAAAAGTCATTTGAGCTCAATTTTCCTGTGGATTATTAGAGGTAACATTCTTATAAAATGTTCTCACGAAGATCTCAATGTAATTCAACGTTTTTAGCCTACAGAATAATACCCGGAAAGTTCTTTTCACTCTTGATAGTAATTGCCATTGCTAGGTGCGCAGCGCAGTGCAGAGCAAGTTTGCCTTGGTGCATTTGCACAGTCTCCGGCATGCGCGCTTACGGATCCACATCTGATAACTGAAGCTCATTACACGCTTGTGATGCCTCAGGTAGGGTTGTCAATTTCGGTGTCCATCCATCGGAAAACAGATACCATCCCCAATCTGCTGCACTTGGAAGCTCTTGGATAGGATCTAGCGTGTGCCCCCAGACATGACCGGCTTGAAACACTGCCCTCTTGACATGTTGTTCCAGGGCCGCTTGGGTTGGCGGGATACTCTCGATGCTTCTGGTGCCTTGAGAAAAGATGGTTTGCCGTGCCATGTTGACATTCTGATGGGGGTCGTTCGGCTATACATTATAACCACGAAACGCTCCAGTACCCTGAATTGCTCCTCGGAGACTAATATTTCTGGCGATGATAGACTACGGTAGACTGCGGTTGCCTCGGTATGTCAACTTCCATGCTTGAAATGCGGTTTTCTTGCCCCTTCCCGCAAAATACGATACCGTATCACATCCGGTGACGGCATGAAAGAACGGTAGCCCTTTGCATTGCATTGTGGTGAGTGAACTAGCTATCTTGTGGATCGGCAGGTACACCGCAAATGCTTGCCAACACCAAATGCAACCCACAGCTCCTCTGCTTCCAACTTGTGTAAAAATGCGATAGCTAAAATTATCACGTCCGTGTCAACAGTTGGTATGAGGATTTTCTTCATACCACTTCCTGAGGCATGCTTTGCATGAACAAAAAATACGAGTATCTGCTTCCTCATGGTTGTACGGTGCCAGGCCTTCCTTGTCTATTGTGACGTTCACTGTGACATACTGGAATAGCTCCGTCTTGTAGTCATCCAGCCTCAAAAATGACTTCCAATTTAATGGAATCACCGCAGTGTCGCAGACACGTCTACGAGATCCAGAGCCTCTGACTTCGCGCGTACCATGCTTCAAGCTGTTCTCCAGGTGGTGATTCCACACCAAATCGATTCTCTTTACATTCAGTGTCTGATAGTTGATGATGTGCGGGAGACAAACAGATTCCGCGTACTCATTAAAGGTCTGCACTTACCAGGTGGAAGCATATTAACGACAGCTGTGGCATCTATAACAATCGCATCGACAAAGGACGCTCTAACATTGTTTCGACTTCAACGCATGTGATAAGTTCCGATTTCTGGCCTGTACGCATCTTCCCATTACACGAAAGTGCAAGTGGACTTCAACTGTTTTTGTGCTTAAAAAATTCGTCAAAATTTCCATCTCTTACTTGGCAAGCGATATACAGTCTGGAAACGAATCTGCAGTCGCTCTTGAGATAGGCAACTTGATTCCTCGTCTTTTTTGATTGCGTTTTCTCAGATGTGCCAAGCATAGGTAGGTTGCATTGTTTGATAGTGTCTTTGATGGCTTTGGACCGCTTATTAATTAAGTCGCTCCTCTATATGTTTGTCATACAAGGGCGTAACCAGCTTTTAGAAGAGTTGTAGGCCTGGCCATCCGGCCCGCAAGGGCCGCTTCTAAGGGGGTCCGAGGGCATACCCCCCCCCCCCCCCTGGAAAATTGTTCGATATTGGACCTTGAAAATGCTTTATCCTTCACTTTCTGGTGATTTTATGTGTATCTTGACAGCACCGAAATCCTAATATTTGATAAAAGAGAATAGAGTTGAATTTTTCATTTCCAATTCTTAAAAATGTAACACAAGTGGACTGATTTGTAGGCCCGGGCCTACGGGCCTATAGGCTGGCTACCCCATTGTCATACTCTGATTGTCCTTTCCCCTTGGCTGCATAAAACAGCTTCCACAACACATTCAGGCATTATTTCCTTGGTGTCCAATACAAGAAGATCGGTACTCTCTTCACAAAATGGGTTCCCCGTTTCCTCAATTACACTGGTCAGGCTATTGACGTCTTTAGCAAAATCTTTCTGAACAGATTGGACTTGTTCGTGGTGACGGATGTCATTAGGCTTTTGTACGTCATATGTGTTGTCGAATTCTTTCCCTGCTATTGCTATTTCGGGTCCTGCTGCCATCCAGCATCGAAGTGCTGTGGGACTTTCCGTTAGCACTACTGCCCCTCCGTTCCCTTTGATCATCTCATTTTCTTGTTTATGGTTTTGGTCCGTAGAAGTCGTCGAGAATAGATTCTGGGATTTCCGTACAACGAACTTCCCTTGTTCAAACTCGGCGTATACCGATGGGTGCCTCTCCTTTAGGTTGACCACGTCTCTGATGTGGATGGGAAGCCATCTTGAATAGTTAACTAAATCTAAAGCAAACATCCAAGGGACTAGTTTGCCAAGAATCTGAATATAGAGGGGAAAGTTGCCTTCTCTAATAGCCCTGACAAATTCTAGAACCAGAAGTTCCAACTCAAGGGCAGTTGACCAGAAAAGAAACTGCGGATGTGCTTCAAACTGCTTCTGTACCCAAGTAGTAAAATCGTCAGGTTCACTATTGTCAACGATACTAGTCTTGTAAGCTCTTTGCTGTAAGATATACAACGCGCATGCACTAACTTGATGTGCATAGCAAGACCTTGTTATGTGGGACGCCTTCAGTATAGCATCTGCCGTTCCACTGGTTGTGATGTCGGCTTGGACTAATGCACTATCCCATCCGCTACTGAGGCCATCTCAATCTGCAGCCCCCCTAACATCACAACATAGCTACGCTCCCCATACGGGAGAGTAGCTATGTTATACCCCATACCTTTTTGGTAGGTCAGCATTGATTACAATTCGATTTCCGTCATTACCAGCACAGTCTACTGTATGGTGCTCGGTTGGGAAATTGCTGTTCCATGGAACGAGTCCTTAGCTGTATGCGAGCTCGGGTTGTGGTCTATGTTGTCCACACTACCCGTAGTAAACAGTGACTTTTTTTAACTTTGAGGGACACACTACCCCCTCCTCTTCAAACACCGCGCATACACTGTTTCCGAGATCTGCTGAAATCTGCGTCACTCGGTCGTATGAAATCGATAGTCCAACGTTTTCTTCCTGGTTTCAGCATGGACTAGTAATTCCAGATAGACCGGTAATGCAGGCTCTCTATTCAGGTCGTGTCTAGTTGCTGCGGCATCAGATTGCGGGTCTCTCTGGCGTTTCACAGCATTAAAAATCAACAGCTGGGAAATCATCTCGCCTGCCTTCTTGCCGGTCGTATCTTGCTCATTTTTGTTCTTGACATTCGGTCCCTCTAATATCATGTTCACAAGTGCTAGGAGTAAGTCAGGTACTGCAGAGCGCTGACCGTCGGAAACAAATGTACCATTAAAGCATTGCTTCTTAGCTAATAGGTCTTTCCTGGCAAGTATTGCAGCTTTGGCAAGATGCATGGCTTCAGTATCATAGTCATGCGTTTGGGCAAACTGTAGAGCTGCACCAATGTCACTAGAAAAAACAAGCTTTACTTCTTTTCTTTCAGTATACGCGCAAAGTTGTGGTATTTGTGAGAGCAGGCGATCCTTTAGCCTCGTGCTGTTTATTCGGCTAGAAACAAGTGCTCCAAGCTGCTCAAGTGAAGACGAGTACATTTTGGCCAAATCTGATAATTGGAAAACTATTGGTTTTGAAGCCTCCTCAATTACATGACAAGTTCCGCTAAAGCAATAGCCTTTAAAGAAACTTGAGAAGTATCACTTACTTCCACAGTAGACTCAAAGTTGATATTCTTATTACCCTACCCGTTTCTTTGCAAAAGAAGCATCGATTCGTGTCATCCCTTGTCACTGGTCTGGCTGCTGTTCCTAAGGAGGCACGTCGAGTTTTGACTGGGCTCGCCGGATGTGTAGAACTCTCCTCGTCAGAGTCGCCACTGATCTCTGCATTCTTTCTCTTCTGAGCTCTGTACAGCTTTGCACTGCTGCATTTGTTAAAACACGATTTGTGCAGAACGCTTGGTGAGTTCTCAGTGCTTCCTCCTCCCCTCTTCCTTCGTCAAGACACGACAATGGCACTTGAATTGGTAATTGGCCAACCTCCGCGAACTTCGGTAAATTGTCAGCTAAACTTTTGTAACCCACAAAGCACACAAATCCCAGTTCATACTAGTCCGTATACGTGTACGACCCATTTTCTAAAACTTTTTCCAACTTAGAGCAATCTGTTTGTATATGAGAAATCAGTCAGGCGTTCCTTGCTCACACTTCAGGAACCCTGGCCTTTTAGTCAGATTTTTTAAAATAAAACATATTAACCGGGCTAAAGAAGGTATAAAGGTTTAAATAAACAAAATATGACTATTGTAATGATACTAGGGCATTTTGGGAATAATTCCGTTAAGTTTATGGATAAATACGGAAAGCTTTGAGCCTGCTGTAACAAACCGCTGACCGCCAGTTTAAAGTGTCTTGAAATATATGCTTAAGATTAGGATCCAGATGGGATTTTAATGTTACATGAATACCTATGGTAAAAGGTATTTATTCATACTTGTATCACTAATTTGAACAATTCAGCTATTTTTTGTCGCTTATCTTCCGGACTATCTTGGGGTTCGATAAATTATGTCGCGAAATGACACCTTAAACGGCTCAGAACGGGCAAAAACTAACACACAAGACTCATTTAACATTTCATCTCAACTTAAATTGAACATATAGGATAAACTTAGTATTCAGGGCAAATCGCGGCCAAGTTATTTATGTTACTGCAAGTTGTTTTTGTTTAAATTAGCAGCCTGTAATTCATTAGTATGCTCTATATACTCATCAGTATGCTCTATTTTCTCATTAGTATGCTTTATATAGAGCATACTAATCGCGGCCAAGTTATTTATGTTACTGCAAGTTGTTTTTGTTTAAATTAGCAGCCTGTAATTCATTAGTATGCTCTATATACTCATCAGTATGCTCTATTTTCTCATTAGTATGCTCTATATAGAGCATACTAATTAACAATTAGACCCGTAGCCCGAAAGGGCTACGGGTCAATAGCCCATGAGGCGAAGCCGAATGGGCTATTGACCCGTGGCCCTTGAGGGCGAAGGGTCTAATTGTTTTAGTATCACCCAACTAGTCGGACAGAAAAAGGCAATAATAAAAAAAAGCAATTGCAAGTTGAAGAAATATTTATTTGGGAATAAAACGAAAAATAAAACCGGCGAATTTCGCTACTCAATGACTATTACTATAAGACCCCTAGTAGCGTAGCCAATCGAAATGCAGGATTTGCATTAGTCCACTAGTTGGGTAATACTAATTAGGCTTTTAGACATAGAAAACAAGAGAATTCATTAGTATGTTCTATATAGAGCTTACTAATGAGTAGTTATTTTACCCCACAGTAATTCCCTGGGCTTCAAAGCCCCCGCTCTTTACATAATTTAAGACAGTTTATGGGATATCAGGATAGAGCACGCAAATACTGGGCACTGATTGGCTGAGTGGGTGTGACCATTTTCTAATTTCTATTTTGTTTATGTATGATACGCACAATTCTTAAAAAAAAAAGATCATATTAAAACGGATCCATTAAGGCTTAAATGCCAGCTTAAGTAATTTTAAAATTAAGAACTGAAAGAGATGTTTTGTGACATGTTTGGCTGAGCACGGCGCAACCATTGTCTTTCGGGACAAAAGCGGGATGCCTACCTAAGCGTAAACATGAGGTAATTCTTGCTAACTTTAAATCAAACAAAGTAAATTCAGTAGTTTCAAACTTCATTCTCTAAAAGAGACTCAATTTTTTATATGTTTACACTCAACCGGGAAAACAATGGACCTTTTTCTGGGAAACGTAAAGTAGATTGACACTTGAAACTGTGACAGCTTCAATTATCTGCTGCGTCGCTGTTTTATATGTATAAAAAACATATTATTAATTTCCTAAACTATCTAAAAACCTACATATTTCATGCAACAATTAGGACAAACAGAGTGCATTGCAACTGGCACAGACAATGAAGAGGCCTCTTGATCAGCAACGCTTTCATGACTATAAAATGCACCAGAACTGACAGACGTAAATCATGGTTGAGTGCACATACTAGGCTTCGATAACAAGAATCGTACAAACTCGAGGAAACACAATTATGCCGTTTCACTATGCAAATCCATGATAACACCTCTATCTTCGCCACTTGACAACCCCGAATAAAGATATTTCATGCCTTGTGTGTTAAACTGGCTGAGGCAATTCCAGACTAAATATACTTAAGTTAGGGTTATCATTGAACTGTAACGTCGCGTCTTGCCTCAAATGTAAGCGTAGCTTTCTTATATTTAACGTCTCGGCTTTTCAGTCATTATTCATGACAAACTGATGATTTTTTCTACGTAAAAATTGCGAAGGTAAATAATGGATTCTGGGGTCGGTTTGAATTGTGTTTATAATAGTGAACTCGCCGTCCGGCGGGTTCGGGAACAACGACGAAGGTCATTTCAAATCAAAGCTAAGCAGTCATCATTTTTCACACTTTGCAATCGTTTCGATCGCAAAAGGCGTCTTGATGTTACAGCATTTCCTCGGTAACATCCAATAAGAACTTGCTTTGAGTATATTTGTCGGCTAGCTTAACAAAAAAAGCTATGTTACGTGGTAAATGGTAAGTTAAGTCGTCAGTGGCCGGAAGCTATGAAGGCACGAAGCATAATTGCAGTCCAATCGGTTTCAGCATTGTGCAAATGTATTACTGTTTGTCCCCATCTTATTTAAAATTGGCCGCTCATACCTGTCCTGCAGTCCAGCTGGGCGTCTTTTCTGACTGGTGTAGTTCATCTTTTACTCGCTTTTTCATCTCATCCAGCGTTTTTAATCCTTTGCTCGACATACCAAGCGCCGCCATGGCTTGAGCCATCTCTATTATATCGTCGATTTCATCAATTGTTTTCGTTTTACTAGAAGCCATTTTGCAAGAGATCTCGGTCACCACAGACTTCAGTGAAGAACAAAGCGAACGAAAAACTTTAAATTGCTCAAGGAGCGGAGGAGCATTGCGGCTCTATCGTGACGCTAATCGTGACACACTGCTCCGGGGGTCTGGTAAGCGTCGAGCTAAATATAACGCATTCTCGTCCCCAGAGCCGCTTGGCCCTCTTAACCGCCGGAACCTGAGTACGAGAGCCAAGGGGCTCTGGGGACACAGGATTTGATTGGCTAGTTTCAAAACAATAACATCTAAAACGGAAGTAAAAAATCTGGATTAGTTGCCGGGAAATCGGTCAAGAAATCGCAAATGTAACTTGCCTTTAAAGACTTTAAACTGTCAGAAGGTATTGGCTTGGGACGCTTATACTTGGGAATCACTATGATGATTTTCAACGGCAAAGACTGCGTGTTTCAAATACTAGATTTTGTTAATTAGAGCAAGAAGTTCGATCGAGGATTCCCTTTGGCTGAGCGTAGCCAACATGGCCTGGTCACGTTAACAAAACTTCACCGTCCCACCAGGGATTATCAATTACGGCCAGTATCCGGAGAAACTATTTTGTGGATCAGAACATATCAGTGAATCGCCTGAGCATGCAGCAGTTCACGACGAGTAACAAGCAGCTGCATCGCAGGTCTGGTTTACTAACTGTGGCATGTGCATTTATAAATATCAAAGGTACTGGATTATTTCTACCAAAATCCACATTTCGTGATAAAATTTGTCACCCTTTTTAAATTCCAGTATATTACGTGTAGCTGTTCATTGATGGATATTATATCTGGCTTCACGATTTCATTACATTCCACTTCATTTTATCAGATTTGTCAGTTGGCTATTCCCCGAGCTAGGGTGACCGCTTAATAGAGGCTCCACTGAATATTTTTTAGATAACATTCCTTTAACCATCATGATCAGGTATGGACTGTCTTGTGACCCTTTAATTCCACTGTATTATTACGAAGGTGAGATACAGCTGTTTCGAGAAAGGTTGTCGGAAAAAAGCGCAAAAGTGCACGCGACAATCCCGACAAATAATATGGGATATGATCAATGAAAGTCAAATAAATCAATGAAACCCCGCGATGCCTCGTCCGTACAGGGACGATCTTAGATGGCGGGCCATTGGGATAAATGAATTTTTAGGATATAACGTACCTTAGGATATTCAATACCTTTCTGGATAGTCGCGTGCACTTTTACGCTTTTTTCCGACAACCTTTCTCGAAAGAGCTGTAAACATTATGATGGTTCACTTCACTTTTCTAATTAATTTGTTGTTTTTATTACAGTAATCCATATATTGCAATTTTTTTGTTTATTTTTTATGGAAAATATAATTTGGGCAATTATCATACTCAATGGCTTCACACTGGGGCTTCCAAGTATATCCTAAGTGCCCTTGAAACCAAGTTTGAATGTGAAAGAGTAAATTGCGCATACTTGAACCCTTCTTTGTGATCATGGAAATGTGTCTGGTTATGTCTGGTAGTATGCAAAGAAAATCCATTGCAAGTACTCTTTTCTCAGTTTCCTTGCCTTTCCCTGCACATCTATTCCAGTAACTGACTGTTTGTAACAGGCTAACAGAATGCTGATCAGGACATGTGGTGCAGCTATCTGCCAACTTGCTTTCTCAGGGATCGCGCAGAGGGAGGGGCTGGGGGGGCTTTAGCCCCCCCCCCCCCCCCCACTTTTTTGCAAGAATAAAAATAAATTAAACAAAAAATAATTTAACAAAAGTAACGGAGTGAAAAATTATAAAAAATCGTTAATTCAAAAGTGACCAGAGTTACTGGCAAAGACAAACGCGCAGATAAATAGACAGAATGAAGCATTAGTCGTTACAATTGTAAAATATTTTTTCGCCCTCGATCTGCATAACTCTTCATATCATACTCAGCCTCGTGAAATAATTGCTGAGTAATTATACAGCGTTGAGTTCAAGGCAGCTCAAGCAAAATTGTTGGATTTCTGGCTTATTTATAGTAATTAAAGGTTGATATCAGTTACTGGTATCACATAACAATCTATCATATTTCAATTTAGTGATGGTGAATTTTCAAACCCGATAGCAACATCACTGAAGATGTGGAAAAAAATCAATAGTTTTATCGTTATAATAGCATTCTCCGTCACTTTAGAGAAATTGAATCGAAATCCACAAGCATGCCCCCCCCCCGTCCACAAAAAAAAAAAAAATTCCTTCACGCATTCTTCTTTAGCCCCCCCCCCCCCCCCCCCCCCCCCACTCGAAAACTTGCTGTGCGGTCCCTGTTTCTGCTACAGAAACTGTCTATGTGGGCCATACATGTATGTGTTTTGGGAGAAATAGTTAAAAACAGGGACAGATCCAGGAATTTCTGAAAGGGGGGGTCTGGGTGCATGCCCCTCGGAAAACGTTTCTGATTTTACCCTCTAAAATGCCACTTCCAACATTCCTGAGACTTGAAAAGCGTTTGTTAAGTCAAAAACTTGACAATCAGTCAATCGGTGGAAGTGAAACAACTAGGTATAAAACAATTTTATTCTATTATTTTTAAGAACCATATGGGAGACACAGGTCTGGTAGGGGAAGGGGGTGGATCCAGACCCCCCCCCCCCCCCGACCCTCCCCATGGATCCGCCACTGTAAAATACCCTTGTTTGGTAATGAGGACAAGATAGTTGTTGGTGTACCAACTACTCTTGCTTTTTTCTTAAAATAACAAGAGGCTACCAGTAGCCTTTACTCATGCGCAAGAAAGTTTTATGGTTTATTTTGAACGTGTCACGCACCGCTACCACCTCAACGAATTTTGCGTGACACACATTGCACCATCAGTCAAGACACGGGGAAGACACGTTGATTAAAGCTACCATTTTTTCTGTACTCGCTTTGAATATTCAATTTATTGATTCCCGTTCAAACCCGCATTATAGTCTAATACTTCCCAAACCGTGAATTATTTCTATTACATTGGGCATTGGGTTATTCCAGAAAGAACCCCCCCCCCCCCCCCACCACCACCCCACCGACGGATGGCAAGATTGTTTCGTTTCATGCAAATTTCGTGTGGAATGTAATTCGATCGCGCGCTCCACAATATTTGTTCTAAAGGTCAAAACATATTTCCTTGAATGAAAATGTCATTCCCTTGAATAAAAGAGTCAAACGCTCATCAGAATTCATTGATTTTCTGTTTCCGGAAGGCTTAGCGATTTATTTAGCCTAATTGCAGCGAGGAGCGCTAGGGTCTGCGAATTATATTAGTCTCAAGAGCAAAACGCGTTTAATTATCGCATCGAGGAAGCTCTCGGCAACGCAAGCAAATCAAAGAATTTCTCGTGCGGCCGATATTTCGCAAAAATTCTCACTGATAACAGAAATAAACAGTCCATGAAATGTTTCTTACAAAGTAAATGGACATTCAAAAATGTTATTTTCTTCTCCGTAGTTTTCCAGGAATGCTTGAAAATTCTTAGTAAAGTCTGCCGCTTCGAGCTTCAAGTATGAATTCTGTAGGAACACATGTCTCGCTTTGTGCCGGGCTTTGTGTCTCGCTTTGTGATCCTCACAGGACGATTCCATCGCTTTCAGCTCTCTAACCGCCACTTCAAAGGCATACAAATCGTCTTAAGGACTCTTTCTTTCCATTTCGAAGTCTTCAAAGGCATGTTTACATTTTGGTAATGGAAAATGAACGTCTGAAAAATTGAAGTGTAGAGCACAGAAGAGGCCATATTTGTTTGAATCTGAAAGTCTTCTCTGAGTGACAAACCGATTCTCTCTAGTCCCCCCTAAAACCCAGACATGTGCTCGGTAGACGGATTCTGATTGGTTTAACCTTCCTGAAGCCTTTTATAGCAATAGGGGGCAAAAATAACTTTCTAGGGGAGGCAGGGGCGAGTTCGCGTACACTAAACGTGATTACGGGCACGCCACTCGGCACGCCGAAATCACGAGTTCGCGTGTCAACCAATCAGACCAGTGAAAGTCGTCCCGCGGGATACGGGAAACTTTAAAAAAACAAGGCAATTTGTGACTACAATCAAAGGGCTCTTAAAGCCATCTCGTTAAAGCGTTAGAACGTGTGGTTAATAAAAACAAAATAGAAGAATTGATAGTGAATATGGTAAAGATGCCGTTGTAGCGCACCTTTAGATTAAGTCTACTTAAAATACGTAGATGAAAACATCACATGATGCATATTAGCCAATAGAAATTTATGTTCACGAAATGGGCTTTACATTTTCAAAAAAAAAACAACTTTAACATAAAAGGCTGATCAGACAGCAAATTTGTTCGATTTCTTTTAATAAGATATGCCCGATATTTCGGTTAGACAAAACTAACCTTCATCAGGGGCTAGGAAAGCTTAGTGAAGATGGAAACAAACGGTTACAATATTTAAAATGGGCTAAGATAAATTGCTGGCACACGATAGGCTAATAAACAAGTAACGGTCCAGCTATATATTGCTACTGTTTGTTCTAGTGGTCCTTGCATTTTTACAGAAGTTATTTACATTTTCACGCTAGTAACTAAAATGGGGTCCTATTATTTGGTTATACAATAGACGTGTTTAGAAAATGTTATAGGCTGGGCCTTATCATCATCATTATTATTTTTTTTTGCAAAAGGAGGGGAACCCGTGCCCCTCTGCTAACAACTTCTCTGTACAGCATTCGGGGATCTTTTCTCATCAGTGCTCCACTTTTTCAAGACCAAAAGCCAGAATAATCCTCAACTTCGACGACTAAGGAGAGCTTTTTTTCACAAGATTTGGTGCCGTTTTTTCACCACAAGCAAGAAAGCGTCTTGTAACCATCTGTCTTCGCTTTGGTGAGTGCGTGCTTTTCAATTTGGGTTTTGGTCTCGCGAGTTTTCTCGCCCTCGCGTTACGTGGAGATGGCCGCGCGTACCGCACACCAGCCGTTCGCCCACACTAGAACTTACTGTCCGCTTGATAGTGGAGGAAAACCTGGATCTTGACTCGCTCAGTATAGCGCAGTCGTTACCGAACTTTAAGGAAGAAATCGTTGGGACAGAATCGGCCACGCGGTTGGCGGCATCGGGCTTTGACTGCGAAAGCCGCGTTATCCCTTTACGCCTTTTACGGCAAAAAGCACTACACGTGTCATGCTTCATTCCCGTTGAATTCCCCGATGAAAACCTGCTACAACTCGTGGAACAATACGGCGACCTCAAAGCGCGAGCAGTCCGCCGGCTTTGCTTCAAAGCTACGCGCACATCGAGAACGGCATCCGTGTCGTAGAATTCACACGTTAACAAAAGGCAGTGCCACGCAAATAAGTCACTCAAGGGCTCGAGTTATTTTTTTAAGTACACTGGCCAGCCAATACTATGCTACCGGTGCCAGTCTTCCGAGCGCGTTGTTAAAGACTCCCCGAAGGCGAAACGCCGCGAGGCTCCAGTGCCCGGAGGGGGGACACCAGAGGCCTCCCGACCCCCACTACAGCAACCAGCAACGACACTCCCCCTGTAACCACAATAGGCCATTTGCACGATAGCGTCATTTGACTACAACTACCAGAACTCATTTCGTTTTTCCTTTCTTATTTAAATTTTGTAATCCCAGTGAGGTTTAAATAACAAAGGTCCTAATTTGCACTACAAAACAAAAAAATGAACCTCCGTGCGACCCTTCTCCAGAAACTGCCGGCCACCCTCTATTACCGATGCCGTGAGCGTAAGCGTGAGAAGTCCTGTCTCGTGGTAATTTAAATACAACAGATGATCACACGCGTTTGGCGGAGATCAAAGATCTCCTAAAAACGCCATCATTCGCAGTAAAAAACAGTGGATAAAGCTGGGGGAAAAACCGACCAAGTATTTCCCGGGAGTATTTCTACCAGCTTGAAAATCAGCGACAAACACGCGACTCAATTTCAGAGTTGCGTGCCAACAATTCAATCGTGACTTCCGATAAAAATATTCTTCGCGAATGTCGCGATTTTTATCGTAACCTCCATTCGGCTGAACAAGTTTATTTATCTAGCCAAGACTGGCTTTTAGACCAACTGGATAAAACTCTGGCATCTGAAGACCAGGAGAAATGCGAAGGTGACCTCACACTCTTCGAATGTCAATGTTTTGTAATAACGAAATATAATATCCAATTTATTCAACACTTTTGAACAGTTTTATGGTAAAATATTTATTGATTTCAAAGTTGCGTTTGTGAGTTTATTTTTAGAGATTTGAATTTACAAAATGGTAATTAGATGACGCCGACCCGGGACTTTGCCATTATTTCTACGCCAATTTACAATGCGCAGTTTACAGCTTGAGGATAATAATTTGATAAATACTAAAAAATAAACTGTGGAAAAACGTAAGAATTCACTAGCATCCGTGAGATTTTCAAAACAGATCACCATATGTTGCAATCCCGAACGCCATTATGAAACAACGGATCAGGAGGTTCTTCAAGCTCCAAGAAACACTACTCAAAAACAGAATAAAACAAGGAGCTAAAACATAAACTGCAAGAAGTCATTATTCCAGTAGAGATACGGCAGCTTCAGACTTTGATCTTGGACACTTACATCCGTGATAAAGATCCACTTTCTCACAAGTCTTGCACACCGCAGACTTAGACACTAAATCACCGGCTGAGAGATTGGAGGCTCAGAGACCGGACGAGAGAAAGCGGCGGAAATCGAGCCTCAGAGATTGACTGATCCAAGCATATTCATAACAATTAACAAAAACTGCAGCCGATCACTACTTATCTTGCAACAAAAGTTAGCCAAAGACGCTCCAACATATGCCAAGAGAACTAGCATAACGAAGGCATAGACTGGAAACAATAATTCTATAAATGGCAGTGAGTGTGCACAGCATGTAAACTGACCTCCTGTCATTAAAGAGATTTATATCCCAAAGATAAAAGAGTCATACAATACATCGAGCATTTGTCACATCTCTATTTTGGTGATCAAAGGGGAACAAATATCTCTAGACCTTCTTGGGAAAACTATTCTAGAGGTTTCTTTATACATTATGCAACTAGCGGGAGTCGTGTTTGGCCTGTCACTTTTATAATACTGATATTCTCAAATTAATATATGTATCATATGTTTAATAGATAAAATACTACATGTAAAGAAAGCCAAATTTAAAAAACGTGAAAAGTATGAAAAGTATGATTTTCTAGTACTTAGGAAACAAAACTCTTTCACCCCTGACCAAGTTAACTTTAAATATATATAACCAGTTATTCAGATTCCCGTTTTGGCGATTATAAATGGCCAAACACAATAACATACGAGAGGAAAATAGTTAACAACTTCAAAGCTATAGCACACGCACTTTTTCTTATCAATTACTACCACAAACAGACTCAGTAGATGGGGTTAAACGGATGTTGAACTATGTTTATTCAAATTGATACTGCACAAGAAACAACACCCTAAACCGGGTGAGGGGTGGGGGTGGGGGGGGGGGGGTGGTTGCTCTTGCTTTCACAAAGGATAACACAGGAATGAATGATCATGACAGTGGAACGCTCAAAAAGGTCTTATCTGAATACATGCATTCCAAAGATATCCATAACGGAAACTAGTGTAGTAATTAACCCTTTTAACATATCTATGATAAAAACACTCAATTACTACCACAAACAGACTCAGTAGATGGGGTTAAACGTATGTTTATTCAATAAACCGCCAAACCCAAAGGGGAAAAAGAATAAAAAAAGGGTTTGAGAAGAAGAAGTTACGATGTGGGAGAGAGTCTGGTTGTGATAGAATGGAGAATTTTAAAGTTATTTTCGTTGGAAAGAGTGAGATAGATTAAATATGCGTCACTCTTCTAATCGCCATGCGATTTAATAAAAGCTGTAGGCGCTCGATTACAAAAAGCAAATGTAGCGCCTCCGCGACGAAAACTGTGCGAGGAATACTGTGTGAGGAATACTGTGCGGGATTAAACCTAATGGCTGAAAGAGCATTATACTGGTGAGCCAAGATAGGCCTGTACGATCCCCGAGATTGACAAACGAATAATGGTGAAGAGGGCGACAATTGTACACTAGCTAAATACTGCCTAAGCGCGGTGACAGGACAAAGGGGCGAACCGGGAATAAACGGCAAGGGAATTTCTAAAACCCGCTCCCGAAACTGGAGTGTCTTAGTGCGCGTGATGCGCAACAAAACCCCTTGCGGTGTGAAAGTCATGCTAGATAGTGTCAAAAAACACGCCTGGAAATCGCCAATTTCAGACTACTAAATTAGAGATACGTAAAAAAGAAAAGAAGGCTACTAAAAATAAAGCACGCATGCAGACGTGCAAATGATTATCTAAATCGAAAAGACGGGACAATTGTAAAAGGATCTCAACAGTGATCGGTTCTTTTCGTGCGACACAATCACCCAAGATCCGACGCACCGCTCGTTTGGCAAGATAAACGTCATATTAAATCGTCAAGAAAGGCAAAACTGGCACCACACGAGCGGTTAATATGTGAAATAATGCTCAAATAATTAACGATCAAACGGTATGACGTTAAAGAACGTGACAAAAAAAACTAAATAAAGCAAATAAACGGATTTGGAAACTGGGAAAGGCAAGAAATCGAAATATTGGCAAAACAATAAATATGTTCGCATATAGCATCTCATAGAGCGCTTTGTGGAGTCGCAAAAAGCATGGACCTGGATAGTTCCTAAATACTGCTGCAAAGCGTCGATGTGATCTGCGAGATAAAATTGAAAAACAGATTGAAAGAAAGAAAAATCAATAAACTTAATAAGGATCTATGAAAATAAATGGAAGTAGCTACTTAATATACATTAAAAACGAACATAGAGTCGCTAGGAAATACTTGGGTAAGGTTCAAGGTAGCTACGGCATGCTGCAAATAGTCTGAGTACGAGGAGTCTAAGTGAGAACGACTCAACGCATCCGCTAAAACGTTAGACTATGACTTCCCGCTAATGTAACGCGCAGATAAACGGATATTGTTAAGAGACAGCAACAACCAAATTTCACGTAGACAACGCTGCATGAAGGCGTTCGTTGAACGTTGATTGTTCAGTGCGTATACGCTGACCTGATTGTAAGCAGTTCGAGCTGGTTAATGTTCAAATATTGACTAGCAATAAAAGGAGGAAACTTGGCATGGAAGAATTCCCCAAAACACACTGCACCACAAGCATCAAGACAAGCATCACATGCCAACAGTTCTGGATCGACACAGTAATGGCGGTCGGAATTGTTGCTCTTGCTTTCACAAAGGATAACACAGGAACGAATGATCGTGACAGTGGAACACTCAAAAAGGTCTTATCTGAATACATGCATTCCAAAGATATCCATAACGGAAACTAGTGTAGTAATTAACCCTTTTAACATATCTATGATAAAAACACTCAATTGCATCACCTTCCTGACTCTTCAACAAACCAGATACAAACACGAATAAAAAGTCAGAAAAGATTGTTTGTGAAGCAAAGTAACAGGTGAAGTTAAATCGAATTTAAGAACTCTACTAACTTACCGTTTCCTAAACACAGATTTTAAAAGCCCGTAATCGTCACACTCGTCGGACTCCATCCTCAAACACGTGCAGACTGCACAATCGGTCAAACTCGAAACGCAACATTCATATATTTTCCAACTAGGGTTGAGTGAGGCATGAAGTGGAACTTGAAGACAGTTTGGACAATAAAGTTTATGTTTCGTGTTTTTGTTTCGTGCCATTTTAAAGTTATTTCTGCTTCTTTTCTTTCTTTGTTTTTTGTTTTTTTGGTAAAAATCGTAAGGAATTATTTTTCTGTTTTTTTTTTCATCCGCATTTTATCATCCGCATTTTGTTATCCGCATTTTAATATCCGCCGTCCGCCATCCGCCATCCGCCGCCATCCGGTCCTCATTTTACAGAACGGTGAACTCTCATAACTCATAACTCTCATAACAGTGAACTCCTAGACGACCGGCACAACAGTCATTTGTATTCCCGATTCAACTCCAGACACGTCCTCAAAAGAACCAGAGACTGTTATCATAATACTGATACGTTTTTACAACAAGGTACAATAATTCACTCACTAGTTTTCTCGTTGTTTATGTTCATATTGGCGCCAGAACAGCAACCATAACTATGGGAACTATACAACCTCCGGTCAGGAAGTAAAATTGCAGTTTAATACCGATGCCTTGGATTTTATTTATACTTCACCAGAAATCCGCAAACATTTCCTTCCAGCAGAAATTTTAGCTGTCTCCGCGACCCGCAAAATATCCTTGTGCACGGTAGCTAAATTAACAAAACTATGACGTCTTTCCCATACTATTGCATAATCAAACCGTAATAGCAATGAATCAAAATTGAACAAACGCAATTTTGCTTTGCCATATCGCTCATATTAAAACACAAACTTTTCCGTCCCATTTAACTTTCTTAAAACGTCTCCATTCGTAAAAATACACCGTGAAATTCTCAAACTGCGTTTGCCAAAAAAAAAAAACGCAAGGCAGCTTAAATGGCTTTACGACAAATGATTGAAACTGATAGGTAACGTGAGATATCGAAACTTAAGAAGAACTTAATACCTTTGCGGTAACGTAATGTGAGATATGACAAGTTCATCACAAGTTTTGACATCCCGATACCCAAGGGAAATTAACAATAGGTCCGGGGGTGCTCCCCAAAAATTTTATGAGCAGTATGTGATGCCTTTCTTGAAATCCTAACCGGTTTAACCAACCATATCCTCAATGCCCTAATATAGCTTCTATAAAGAAGAAACAACTAACCCCCCCGGACAAAAGTCCACAAAAATTTGTTAACAACTTTTGTCCCCATATTCTACTGACTCCTATATCTCGTTTCGCGCGCATGCGCTTTAACGAGATAAAAAGCGGGACAAAAGCTAAAAATGGAAACAAAAACCTTACCGAAACCTTGACTCATGCTGCTATGCGCATGAGTAATAAAGCTCAGCCTTTTTTAAATGGTGCTTTAAGCATCCAGCACACTAAGTATTATCTCATTGACAAATTATCTGTGAAACTGCTAACACGGTAGTACATGGATACCCTCCATGCCTGGCCCAAATTCAGGTGACGAGGCTTACTAATCTCATACTGGCACCAATAAAAGACATGCTTTACTAGGATGTCATCTGAATTTAAATATGCAAGTTCACTCTGAAACATATGCCTCTTTAATTTTGTTTTAAAATCCAGGATACAGTGGATACAGTGGGGGTGGGGGGGGGGGGGTCCTTTAGACATTCAGTTTTAACAGTTTTCTTTTTAATTGCAACAATGAAAAATTTTATTGACCTAGGCAAATACCCGTAGCCTGCCCCCATAAAAAAATCCTGGATCCGCCTCTGAAATCATTATGACAGTGCTACATCGTGTGGCACAAGAACAGATAGATGATTTCCAGTTCCTGGTAGGTTGCCTGGGGGAGGGGAGTACTTCCCTTCTGCCGAATGGGATCGTATTTTCACAACTGGATTGACTATAATGGGGTTACATTTTCAACAGAGTATAGGGTCGCACATTTTTGGGATTTTTAGAGTAAGAAAATTATGGCAATTTCCTTTTTTTTGTGGGGGGTATTTTTGTTCTAGTATGGATTTGGGGGATTAAAAACAAAGTGACTAAGTTTGGATCACAAAGTTTACATTTTCACAAAAGTGACAAATATGGGGTCAATAATTGGCCACAGAATAGACTATTTAATAATTGGATTATGAGCTTGAGATTTCTATCTCGTGATATAGTTGATAAGTTTTTATTGAATAGCAACTGCCACTGACAACTGCACATACTCACTTTGTACAACAGGTTAGATAGTGAGTAGAATAGCCAATAAGAGAACAGCATTCATGATAGAATGCTAGTAGATTTATACTAAAATGGAGTAGGGGCTCTGAGAGGCCAGCAGCAAATACCCTGGCAGTGGAAGTTGATCCAAGCACCCCCCTGGGGTAAAACATTGGCATTAGTTCACATACAAACTTTTACTGACTGGATTTTTGAGGATGAAATATTAACAAGCTTCTTTAAAAATATCTGAAGATGATGATGATGGATCTTGTTATCTGTCTTGAAAGCCTTTTATCTCTGCAAAGGCTCAAATGGAGTTTGTGGAAAGGGAGAATCTGTTGAGCGAAGCGAGTGCATGCACAAAGGAACCAAGAAGACAGATGCTGGAGCTCAATCAGTCTTCATGTCTTTTGCATCTGCACACATCTTGTTTATCTAAATCACCCTAATCCCTCTGAGCTGATCTAAAGCCAAAAAAGAAATTATGTTTACAGAAACAGAGAACAGTGGCCTTCAGCAGCCAAATTTAATACAGTGATTAGAAGTGACATATTTCAGTAGTAGTAAAATATATCACTGATTGATTCACCTGCAAGCTTCTTTGACTTTTGGGATACTTGTAGATCTCCCTTGATCTTTGCAATACCAGTGGAAATGCTCTGCCTGAGCAAAGAAGTCATATGTAGATGCTAAGAGTGATTTTATTTGACGAGTTGCGCAGAAAGCCACAACACATTTTTCAACATTTCATAAGAGATAATTTTAATTCTCCTTATTTTTTCCCTGTTCTGTCTTAGATGAATTCAAAATGTCTGGCTAAGCTTGTACAAAAGGGAAATATTGTACAAGTTTGAAATGTCCAAAAGATGTCATTAGTGAAGTCAAAGATTTGAGTATTAAAACACCATTGATATGTGGCCGTAAGTAACATGAAATAATTTACATATCATTGTCAGCACCTGCATATAAATCCACCATCACATTTCAAACAGATTCCTAGAATAGCCCAGAAATTTCTAAATGTAGTCTTAAATTATTATCTATACCTTGACTTCTGGATGCAAAAATCTCGAAATCGGCGAGACTAGCCATAAATTGATGATAAGTTTGAAAGTCAGCCAGAGTCAGCTGATGTATTAAAGCTTATTCAGCGGGTATTCATAAGCCAAAAATCCTCCAACTATCTGATCGCGACGATTGTTACCATATTCACGACTCGGAAACTGCCGAAAGTTTAACGATAACATCTAACTACTCCTCGCGAAAGATAAACGTGCAACTTCTGAAATGAGACAGCCAGAATCCTGCCTTTTCTTGCACCGTGTTCTTCATATTGAAAGCACGTCCGCCATCTTGAAAAAAACTCTGAGCATGAGCAGAACCAACCGGAAGTCCTAGATTCTAGCCAATCAAATCCTGTGTCCCCAGAGCCCCTTGGCTCTCGTACTCAGGTTCCGGCGGTTAAGAGGGCCAAGCGGCTCTGGGGACGAGAATGAATATAACGCTCTGAGTTGTAACGTTAGCAGAAACCACTCTCGCGCTAACTACTGAAAAGGTCTGGAATAAAATAGTCTTTTTCATAGGAATTATGGCGTACTGTGTGTCCACGACGTCGTAATATTCAAATCAAAGCAGGAAAGTAACGATGATCGATCGATCTTGAAGCGACTCTCGAAGCTTACATTTGGCTTTGAGCTCCTGTAGTCAATTTATTTTCTTTGTTCGCCACATTTGTCCCCGCCTGGTGTTTGAAGGACATCATTAAGTCCGGAAACCCGTAAGTCACTAGCACTTTTCAAAGAAACGAGGGGTGTTTTGCTTCTTCAACTGTTGAATAGTGCTGATGTTGATACTCTTGCGGCCCTTCACAGTCGATCCAGACGGAGTCTAAAAGCACGTCTTGTCTAAAAACTGTATGATCGTGAGTTGCAGCCCATTTGTGACACCTTGCCGTGACCGAAGTTTGGAATTGAAGAGGTGCTTTTAGACTCGTTTAACTCAGGGGTTTCCCATAATTCATTGCGGTGTCTGTTGCGTTCTTTCTGCTGTATGAGAAGCTTGCGACAAAAACGAAGAAGCAGAAAAAGGTAATAATCTGAGCCATAAAGTAGATTGCTCGTCTCCAGCGAAAGAAACGTCTTTTTGTCCTTCTACCCGAGATGAAATGTAGGAGATCGTAGCTTCTATAAGCGCCGTCGCGTTACTTTGCGTGACTTTGAAAAGTGCAAGAAAACATTATGGTTCCTTTGTCAGCGAGCGGAATGGAAGGTGGACCGAAGTCAAACCAAAAATTCCGTAAGTGTTTTCATTTTAATGTTATGCAGTTAGACTCTGTACTTGATTTTGTTATATCTCTATGTAATGAATAATGGAACAAAGATTCAGTTACAAATTAATAACTAAAAGTATATGAATGTAATTGCTTTGGGGTACCCTCTTATGGACTGTTCGCCTCTGCTCGCAAAGCAGTATTGCCCGACCGACGTTCGTTCGTCTCTTTACGTGTGTAATTCATGTACAGGATAGTAAGGGGCCAAGGGAACTGACGTTAAATCAGGATTGTAACGTTCAAAGGCGACTGGGGGAGGGAGTGCGGGGCGGGAGAAACGTAATTCGTCCCCAAAAAAGTTTCAACAGTGAAGTTTCTGAATCTGTACACATTTCCCTGTCATAAAGTAGAATAAACAAGTTTCATTCCTTCTCACGAGCAACTTTACAGACGATTTTTTAAGGCATTATCAACCACCAGAAAGAGGCATTTTTTGAAATGACAAAAAATTAAGAATTCACTGAAAGACACAAAGCTAAGGCGTTGAATGCAGGGCAATGCTTGTTCTGCCAATCTGCATATACAACTTTTTCTGATGGCCAATAAAAATGTGGTATGGTCGGTTTCTCAGATAGGGAACGATTGTTCGTGCCTCCGAAAATTAAAGTGGTCGTATAGACGGGGTGGTCGACGTCCTAAGGTAGGGTTTAATTAACCAGTTAGTTATGCTCGATAAGAACAGTTCACGTGTGGAATTGATACCAAAAGAACTCTTCGGATTTTGCTTCCCTGTGTAGCAATGCTCAACCAGCCAGGGGAGGCCACGGGAAGAAATTTCGTCGGAAGTGAGGTGTGATCAATTATTCTGGCTTCTGAGTCATTTTATATCTTGTGAGGCTACATGTACCCATCGTGTATAGAAAACATATTATAAGTCCAGTAATCATCTGCGAACTTCATCTATTTATCGTTTCTCGCGCGTCCAATAGTACTATATCATTCCTGCCGTCATTAATTGTTGTTGGGTTAAGATATGGAGAGCGACACTCCGGCGTAGTCAGGAAACGACACGGAGTGTCGATGGTGGAGGGCAATTTTTTGCCCCGCCGCAGGAACGACACGCGGCCGGATTGCAGCTAAAGACAAACATTTTGTTTGGTGGACCCGCCAAACGCACAAGGGGCACTCTCCGAACACAGATCACTCGGGAAGGGGCAGTGGGTCGCGAGCTTTCCACTGCGTGGTTTTCCGCCAAAAGATGACAAATTAAATAGGGAGCGGCTGTTGGCTGGGGACAGCACGGCCGTCCTCCCACGGCATGCGTATGGGGAGGCGCTAAATCGAATGGGGACAGTTAGGTTTATTTTTTATGTTCTACCACTGAGCTGATAGTAAATAGTAGCCGCTGTTTGGAAAACATGCACGGTCATGCAATTTTAATTTTACGGTGTGCAAAAGTACTCTACGATTGTTCTAGTAACTGTGACAATGCACGTTTTATTCAGTTCTCGTGTATGTTCAGTTGTTGCATACCATGTCAGTGTAATTGTTTTGGTTATATGAATAAATACTACGGCATATGTCGCAAATCAATACAAAATAATAATAATAATAATAATAATAATAATAATTAATAATAATTTTATTCTGATTTATGTATTTTTCTCGAAGATATTAGCTCAATAGAGCTACTCTAAAAATTCGAGGTTAAATAAAGTTATGTATGTATGTATGTATGTATGTATGTATGTAACAGTTCTGAAGAGTGTTGCGATCAGTTGTTTTTTTAACAAACCGTAAGACGTTTCGACTTTAACACCCGACTCAATTCAAAATAAATTCAGTGTTTTAAGTCATATATCTACCTCAAATATGGTTTAAGTTATAGAGTGTGAAATTAGTAAGAAAATTAATTCACCTGAAGGGAAATTGAGCTTACTTCCAGTTAGCGAGAGATCCGAGTTATTGAGGGGTTTTTTATTTTGCCGGCGATTTTGGTTCGAGTTTAAGCGCGAACTTATACGGACTGAATTATCAAACGTTTACAGTTATCGGGAGTCATGGCATGTAACAGTAATTTTTTTAACAAGCTATATTATTTTGCATGATATGTCTACATTACTTTTAAAAAATAACTATTCAACTTTGGCCGGTGTTTACTGACACAGCTCGATCTTACGTATTTATATAACAATTCGAAATCGCTTACTAATCGACGCAATTGACCGATGACTAATTATTATACACTTCACTAAAATGACTTAGCTTCCTTGAGAGGAAGTAAATGGGGCATAAATCAGTATCCGTCTTATAGATGCCCGTTACAGCGGAAGATGATCATACGCCGTCATCATTATCTCAAATACAATTCACAATTCACTCAATTATTGACTCCAGTTATTTTTTTTAGTCCTGCATCCGCCGTACTGATGTCATAGTCGGTTTAGAACTAGTACATATCGAGCCTCTGTGTGCTAGTTTTTCCTCTCACTTGATAACCCTTTTGCATCGTGTTTTGCTACTATATTTCAATGTTGGCTAAGATTTAATGACTATGTTGTCGAAAGGATTTGAGTATTGAGCTATTTAGCCCAAGTATCGATTTCGAATGCTTTCAAACCATAGCCATGTGCTTGGGATTCCTTGAAGCCTGGAGTTTCACATGAATCAGTGAAGTGCTTGGGATTCCTTGAAGCCTGGAGTTTCACATGAATCAGATTCTGCGTTGTTTGTTGTTTGTTGTAGTTTATATTAAATTGTTAATGCCTGATGTATTTACCGTGTTTTTAAAATAAAGATGATGATTGAACGAAGTTAAATAACCGTTGAATCCACCGGGAAGGGGGGGGGGGGGGAACTCCGATATGAAAATGAGGGGGGTGGTCGTCCTACCTTTTAGGGGTTAAAACTTGTAGATTGGTACCACTTAGGGTACTGAAATCTAAAATGACCATAATTAGAATTATCGCGGTACCTTTTAATTTAGGGTATTGAGCTGAAAAAATATGACAGAATATGTCTTGTGTTGTATAAAACTAGTACCTCCTAGGAGTGGAAATATGTTTGAGCCACGCCTATCAAACGAGATTCTGGTACCTTTTAGGGTGTTTTTCGCAATTTTCTGACGAGCATACCCGTCATTTTTATAGGGGAGCCCCCCTGGGCGTTGAACGGTAGGACCTCGCAATTCAATATCATTCAAATTATTGAATTCAACTTGCTGAACTCGCTGCTGAATGACGTTGAAAAATGTTAAATGAAGCTGGTGTATGTTGAATGAGCCGGCACCTCGCTCTCAGGCAAGTGTGTACTCATTCATCTCAAAGGGCAAGAGAGGTTAGGTACGTGGTCAACCTCGTTCCCAGGGCTTTTCCCTTCGAGAGAGGTGCCTCCCTCGAAGGGAAAAGCCCTGGGAACGAGGTTGGTAGGTGGTGTAACAGTCCTTGCGCAAGCTTCAATTTTTAGCGTCACGTCTCCGCCAGCACCAGATGTACTAAAAACGCGCGCGCTCTGGGGACGAGATTGACGCGGTGTATATAACGGTCGCCCTTGGGAAATGGCCAGGTGACCGTTATATACAGGGTGACCGCTGTATACAGGTTTCCTTTAAACTCTACTGAAAGTTAATGAATAACGTTTTTATATGGAAATAATCAATCAATTTACATTTTATTGACAATAACAATTAACAGCAACGTTCAAAATACGAGTTAAAGGCCCCTAAAATGTCCGTGGAAGAAAAGAAAAATAATAAAGAAACAAAATGTCTGATCGTGATAGAAGAGGAATTTGACGCGGAGCGCTACCATGGTCTATAAAACAACAGCTGTCAACTTGACAAGTTCAATGAAATAATTAAGGAACTACGTTTGCCGGCGTTACCGATCGGTGGCTAATTTACCTTATCGACTCAGTCGATAAAACCAAATTCTTGTGCTTCACCCCCACCGACGCAGCACCACAGTTTCTCTAGAAACTAACCCCATTCATTTACTGATCGGTAGTTTGATTCAACGTACTCCGATCACCACGATTGCTTGCTTGAACATTTTTTGTCACAACGAAGGGAGACACTGGGAACGAGTTCGATGCTGGCACTGTATTCCTTGTACTAAATTCTTTTATGAAATGGTTTTTCTAAGAGGGTGACCGACTGATTCAGAATGAAAAAAAAAATTATAATATGTTTACAAAGCAAGCAATACAACACGACAGTGCTGCTCAATCAAGTAGTTCGGGTATCACTGAAATATTGAATTCAAGTTTGTTTCTGGAAACTAAGTGACTTGGCTGAGAGGAATTTCCGTTAGAGATCATCTCAGTCCGAGTTATCGCGTAATAGCCTGCGAATACAGCCGCCTCTCATCGCTCCCGGCCGCTAGGGGCGTTCGCAGAGCACAAAGAAAAACGCTTATGTTCTACATGATCTTATTCCTCTGATCGGTCTTGGCCCAATTTTATATTTCCCGGATACATGATAGCACCATGCATCTGAATACTACCCAGGTTCGGTTCTTGGAGAAGTTTAATACTTTACCTCCCGGGTTTACGTGACGGTTGTATTAAGCCCCGAGGTTCGTCAGTATTTTGCAATACCGGAAGTACAACGCATGACATGCTTCCGTCTGGTTCACGGTATGCTTTCGTGTCACGTTTTTCATTGCATGAATATAGGGACAAATTCCCACGAAATAAATTCATTGTTGACAGTTCAAGGTCATTTAAACAAGCCAACAATCTTGGCAAACGTTCAGACGTATTCAGAACTATCTGGAGAGCGATCAACAGGACGTAACAAAAGCGGGAACAAAAGGTAAGCCCTTCTGCACCAAATGCTCTATAAACCCTGTGCTGATTTGCCGCATTAAGACTCTTGACTGGTAGTATTGCGAGGTGCTTTTATGATCAAATGTTCTTTCCTGCGTAGCAGGTGCCGGTTTATTTACAGGACGATATTTCGCGCTATAAATATACCGGCGCTTATCACCCAGACTTAAATGTTTAGCACTTATTATAGGAATTTTGTTATTTTTAAGTCTTAACTTTTTGTACTAGGTTTAATGCGCACGGCTCTTTAGAAGACCACTCTTTAGTGATAAGGACACCGTGGATAAATAAAGTTATTGTATTGTATTGTACTTTCTGATATTGGCGTATCGTCGCATTGTCAAGGTCTTCCAGTCTAAGGCAATTTGCTACGGCGTCGTTTAAATTCACGATTTATTCATGAATTTATACTGCAACCAAACAACTGTTGAATTTTTTTTATTATAATTGGACTTGTGTTGTTAGATTTAGCTTGATCAGTGAAATGGAATCCGCAGAGGATAACTGGCTGCGACAGTAAGCATACCGTATATAAACTGGCTGCGACACCCGGGGGGTGGGACGATTGTAACTGTAACTGTAAATCTTTATTTAAACACGGTAAAATCATCAGGGACCTAACCTAGCTAACCTAATTAGCCTAAATAAATTACAAAGCTTACTACAATTAATCTAAATACCTGTTTTTCATGAATGCCGTGTGTAGTTTAAATTAAAAATTCAGATAAGCTGATCGTTTAAATTGGTAACTCAGAATTGCGTAAGCAGGTCGTTTTTATTTCTTTTCTGTGCATGGAAAGTTTAGCATCAGGCAGAGAATACCAGACTGAGCCTAGTTTCATTAATACGCCATCATAACCATATCTTTTTGGTTTAGCTGGGTGTACTGTAGTTTAGGTAATTCAATTGAAAGGAATCCTACTGCCAAGGATCACAATACCAAAACAGATACGCTATTTAAGGACAGAGCACCTCAAAAACTATACTCTTTGGGGCGGTAAATACCTATATAGGTTAACTCTAAAACGTTTTAGCTTATATGTGGGAGTATCCCCCCCCCCCCCCCCCCCCCTCCCAGGGCTACGACACTACGACAGTCAGTCATGGATCGTTCGCGTCGAAACGGACATGAATCGTGAAAATTCGAGCTTGAGTCCTATCCGGCTTCGTGGTTCTAAAGGGGACCTTTCGTTGCCCATATTTGTTGATATATTCTGCCCTTTCAAAAAAAAAACATGACTCTAACTTCAATACCTGCTCTGAATCATGAACTTATACCACTCAATCTGTTTTCCGGTAAATGATACCCTATTCTAGACCAAAACGCTCTGATTTCTATACCCTATCACTTACTAATCTGTCTGAAAATCATACCCTTAACAGCATACCTCGGGTACATATTCCTCTCCTGACTATGTTACGTTAGAATTGACTTGGAATATTTGTGGGCTGTGTCCCACCCGGCCTGTAAACAACACAGTTTGTACTCGGCATATTCTGATTTCAGAATAGTCATAAAATGTACCTTTCTCTGGTTCGTGTTGATGTGCATTATTTGCATCGTTTTATTTTTAGAGTTGCATGAGGCAAAACAAACATGATGAGAGAGTTTCTAGCTGTGAGTAAATTCTTCACGCGTTTGCGCCGCGGGAATCGAATCGTTTTTTTTTTTTTTTTTGAAGATGAACGTCACGGTTTGCAGTTCGAAATATTGGCCATTAATAAATCTGCCCTTTGCCGTAGTGCCAGCCTTGCATTCAGTTTTATATTTTCACATTCAAGATTCATTCGAGATCTTTCACAAGGAAGATCCGGCAACTACCAGCAAGTTTAATTTCTGCGTCGTGTGGACCTTTGCATTCAATTTTTCTATGTAGAAAATGACTGAACTTCCCGAACTTTCGGGTACCTTTAGGTATGCTTCTATTCCCTTCTCAATTATCCCCAAACTTTTCCCTCGTTGGTCCTTCATCCCATTTAATATGGCTTACGTTTCATTCCGTTTATCAGAAATCTCTATGCCCGGGTGGAGGGCCGGGGAAATTCCCATATAAAAACTGATGCGGGAGGTCGTTTGGATTACCCGCATCCCAATCCCCGTCCCCAAGCCCGAGAGCTTGCTCGCAGACTACGCCAATATCGTAACAAAGAAATCCATTTTTTACTTCCCTCCGTCTAAGGAGGCTCGTGAAGATTTTTTGCTTTCAATAGCATGTCTATTTGGACAACCTTTGAATATCTATACTACGCTATTTTCAGGCAATACTTTAAGGATACGTATGACGTTATAGCCATTACCATGGCAACAGTACAGCTCTCAGTCTGGACAGAGCCTCTAACACTCAGTTTTCGCTAATTATCTTTTAGTTTAAAACTAATTCGGTTACCTATTAGTCTTTCTCTCATTTTGGAAAGCACCACTAATTTTCTTTTCTTTTTGGTGCTATGACAAAAATCTATCTGGTGGATAAAACCACATTCATATGACGAAAATTTGATCGTACTTGGCATATTGACAATAAGGAGTTTGTGAACCGTCCATCTTCAAAGACGTAGATCCCTATTAATGACTTTCTTTGGCGCCTTTTGCGCCAAAAGATAAAAACGAATCACGATTGTAGCTCCTTTTAAGGACATTTCCTTTGTTCGTTGGTTGAAGATTCTTTGAATGTAAAACTGGAAACAAAGGAGGCATTGTCTTCAAAAAATCGAACCACAGCAATAGGTCGCAATAGACAAAGTTTGATATGAGTCCCGTAGTTATCTTGATATTCGAGAGATACGTGAAAATCAAATGCGTTTATTTTAAGAGAGAGTGGCAATGATAACCGATACGACGTGGGAGGAAAATAAACTTAACCTGCGGAGAACTATATTTTTATTTTAAATTCAGATAATGAAACATTTTTGGGGACATCCTGTTTGAGTTTGAGTTGGCTCGTACCCATTTCTCAAGTTCACACCCTTTCAATTTTAATGGGCCATATCTTTTGTTGTAGCTCATAAAAAGACAAGCCACTTTGCATGCAAACACACAATACACTGAACTTTATGAGAGTATAGGATTTGTTTACATCGGTGCTTCTATGGCAACGGAATGGTGATCCTCCGAAATTAACAAGTTGCGGAGTTTCTCTAGATCGAGGGAAATTTATGTAAAACCCGCTAGTGGACTAATTGATTTGACCATGGGCTTCAACTGGACAAAGTTTAAAAGAAATGTATGAGAGCGTTTTTGAAATTTTTGGGGATGAAGTTTTGGAGATTATAAATACAGTGAAAAACATACTATCGACATAATTGGCTAATATCTAAAGAAAACGATGCGTGATGGGAAGGCAGTTTCATCTCATAGTAGTACCAATTTTATACAACACAAGACGTATTCTGTCATATTTTTTTAGCTCAATACCCTAAAAGGTATTGTAGCTTTTATATGAATAGGCAGATGTTAGGATTTCATCCACAGCTTAAAATAGGTGCATTTCAACGAGCCAAGTTTACCAAAGACTATAGAAAGTCTTGTTTGTGTTTCTTTAAACCCTGATATCAGCATGAATATTCTCTGCACTGTTCTCCATATGTTTCCCATGGTACTGATGAGAAGAATTTGTTAAACAATCAAGACCTGTTTTTACTTGGTGATCATTTTCTTTATTCTCATGTCCTTTGCGTTTAATTAAGCTGTGAAATTTAAGAAGAAATTAGATGCTGGTCACAGCAGGCCGAAAGTGTTAGGAACAAAATCCTTTTTTTCCGAAAAAGTAAGCTAATTTATTTTTTTTCGAAATTTTTAGCTGGGCTTTCTGGGAACGAAAACTAGCATTTTCATCCTTTCGAAAACATCAGGCGCAGTTCTTATTAGGTCCGAGAACAACAGTTTACACTTTTGTTTTGAGAATATTAACTTTTCACCTAATGTATCATTGTAATCCCAAAATATGAAGGCGATATGAGTATCCCCAACACGGCTATTTAGCGAAACAATTCGTAGGTTGCCTTAGCTGTCAATAGTCAGAATAGACATCACCATATAATAGACTGAAGTAAAAAATGATAACAACTAATTGCAACCGACTGACTGACAGTTCGGATGTTTGTTAGATCGTCAATCCTCCAAGCGCTGTTCTCAAATAGAGAAGAACGAATCGCGCTTGCAGGTGCTTTCCTTAACCTAATGTTTATCTTGACGTGATAATGAGTGATGATGACAACTGATATGAGGTTTCAATGACGCTCTATCATTTTGTATACATAGATAGGCAAAGCTAACAGCTGAACTCCCAAGAAATAGAATGGCTATAGAATTTAAAGATATTCAATAATTATACAGCTTTTTATAATTTCAGGAGTTTTCCCAAACTTCAAGAATAGAAACGCTCCAAATTTAATATCGGAAAATATATCGTTAAACATTTTTTTAATGAGCCTGTCAAGGTATGAAAAAAGGAAAATTTAAATAAAAAAAATAACATAATAAAAACGTTTCCTTCATTGGAGGCGAACAAATTTAAATTAAATGCTTAGCTAGTTAGCTCTGACTGTTGGAGTGAAAGGGGAAATATTTTAATGAGTGAACAACCTGGTAGGACTCTCCCATAACTGTGGCGTAGGATCGGCAGCTGGAATTTCACACAACAATGCTTAAGGTATTGCAAGAAATTGTTTATATACGGGCCAACAAATTGTGGGAAATTGTATATATGCCGCCGCCTGGTTAACTCGGTTGATAGAGCGCCAGTCTGCAGAGCGGGAGGTCGCGAGTTCGAAACCCGGCCGGACCAACACTCAGGGTCCAAAAATAACTGAGGGCGAAGATGCTACCTCTGCTATTACTTCTGCAAATGGTGAGACCTTGTAGAAATGGCGGTCCCGTCTCCGTTGGGTACGTAAAAGAACCACTGAGCACGTGACAAAACCACTGTGACCACCCTCGCCCCTGTCATACATTGTTCATGGGAGGAGTGGGGTGAGGAAGATGAGATTAACACGATAGCGGCTGCCTGAGGCGCCTTCATAAGCTGACATCCAATCTCATTCTTATAAGTGTATATGTAAAGCGCCTTGGGACATGTGATATGTGCGCTATATTAGTCTCTTCCTATTTTCTTTACGGGCAACTAAATGTATTTTTACGGGTGGATTGATAATCATAAATATATCTGAATTCGAATTGAGTGAGGAGTCAAGAGTGAATTATTAAAGTATACTACTCCAGTTTCGTGAAATATATTTGCTATAAACAGTGGAACACTCATTTTTTTTTCGAACCCTCGATTTTTCGAACCTCCCGATTAATCGAACCAAAAATTCGCTTCTCTTGGATTGGATGTCAGTGGATTTAATTTTTATCTTGATTCTGGTGTCAAAAAGTATTAACGGTCGGCAAATGTATGTCTTTTCAGGCTTTAAAGATGCCCACATTTGAATATTTTGTCTTATTTTTAAGGTCATTATTATCTTCACGTTGTTCAATTATTTTCCGTCTAGAATCAATTGCGTCTAGTAGGCTTTTTTTATTTCATATTCCGATGTAAATGTCTGCAAGTAAACATTATTTTTACCTTGTATATATTGTTCCGTTTATTTTGATGACAAACTTAGATCTCCTTATTCTGCGGTAAGAAAACCCTAGAACAACAATTGTTTAAAGGGGCAGTGTCCGGGCAGAAATGTCGTGTTTCCCAGGCTAGGAGCTTGCGTTGAGCTTGGTTTATTATCATGAAATATGAAGAAAACATCGCCAAAAGTGATAAACGCAAAGAAATATGAACTAAAAAGACAACATAACGACTAAAAAAACTCCATATTCCACCAAAATGGAAACTTTGATTTCTTGACCGCCTGTCACGAAATCAAAATTGATGAACTGTAATCCACTTTCATCCTTGTAATCCTGCACATTTTCTTCAAACTACTGCTTCCTTTATGCATTATAGAATCTTTTTAATTCAATTTACTTGTATATTTAGTGGCATTTGGCGATAGAATATGTCAGTGTCCCTTAAAATGGAGAGGTATCTCCGGTCGTTAAAAGCTTTTGTATGTGATAACAACACTGCTAGTTGTAATTGAAACTTAAGTGTGGGTATATTTTTCCGATAGAGCCAATTTTCTATTTTTATTTCTGGTTATCATCTTTGAACGATTTGTCATAATTTCATATAATTGGTGCTGGAGGCTTTAACCAAACTGTATTGTTAAGGTAGCTAAGATTGCTAAGATTCGCTTAGCGCCCTCGTGAATCTCGAATTTTATGCGCACGAAACAATATCAGTATATTTTACATGTATTTATTTCAGGATAATGTTAGTTAAGACACGTTTTTCTCAGTCATTTTTAGCAGTCACAGCTTTTTTTAAGATATAAGCTTTCTGTTAGTTGTTCATTATATTCTATTTACACAAATAAATGTATACACCTAATTGCAGAAACCTTGTCAGGAAAAAGAACTATAAACTATAACGATACTACACAATGAATTTCTGAAAACAAGGCAAATGAGACCTGTTCGTTCAAAAATATGTTCAGAGGTTTATTTTGGACATACTTTGCTATAATAACATGCAATTCATCTGAGAACACAATACCTTTTTTCCGCTTCCCAGAAAATCATTCGGTCAAATCGTTCATGGTTTATGCAACTTTTTTTTTTTTTCAATCAGGTTTATCTCTACAATATAAAAAATATATCATGGCTACAGATCTTAACAAGCTCTGTTAAGATTTTCTGAAACGATCCACATATTTTTTGAATTAATAATAATAATAATTAGCTAAAGATTTACGTTAGAGTTTCCATTGTGTTCAATTGATTGTATTTGTTATTTGTAGAATTTGTTTGTAGTTCTAGCATTCAACTATTCACCAAATGAAAGGTTTTGAGTATACCTTTCCTGTGGCACGTTTATAACGCTTGACAACGTGACTATTCAGTTTATGGATGAAATCGTAACATCTCATTAAAATAAATATACGTATAAAATATAATTAAACTGATATCAAAATTGCCGCTAATGCATGTATTCTGGATTAGCTCAATTTTTTTTTTCAATTTTATTCTAGGCCTTGGTTGTTAATAACGTTTTCGCAAAATGAAATCTTAATTTTTTTTTTTCAGTTTTGAAGTAATCTGCTATTAAGCGTAAAAGGGTCAACATAAGTAATGCGGGGGAAGTAACTGATATTAAACGTTTTACAATAGCATGATGATATGACCGCTTCCGCGCCACTCGATTTTACCGTGGGATTTCGCCACCGCGCGACACGTGCGCACCGTTATCATTGCATAATGAATGAAGTACGGCCTATTTGTGGCCCTACTAATGTCCGCAAAAACATATAAATGCAGAATCGCCTGAACATAAACAGTTGGAATAGTTAAAACAGCCATTGATACTTCGAAAGCCGTTCTGAAGCTGAAATTACACGAACGCAAGTATGTATCAGTTAAAGATGTTGTTTTGAATAGCACAGTGTGACCACTAACTGACGAGTGTCTTACAACTGTTTAAGAAAGTAATTTTTTAGACGATGCTTATAATTTCAGTACCTCACTGTCTGTGAGGAAACCTATGTTTACCCATTTTATCTGCCAAACACGATAGGAATTAAATGAAACTGAAGTCGTAAGGGTTCGGTTCGGTTGTTCTTCAATTTCTAAAATATTGCAAAGGTTTTGATTAAATTTCCAAATGAGCTGGAGAAAGATTAAGGCCTTCCATAAATAGTGTTTTTATTTTCATTAACAAAAGTGCAAAATTGCACAACCTATTATTACTCTGGCAAGTTTTAAAACTCCAACATTTGCCATTTGTTTATCAAAATATTTTTTTTGCTTTTGCGTCAAAAAAAATAGAAATGCACTTTACAACATTTAAAACATCTAGTAACATATTTACATTTGTAAAGTATTACTGACTTGAATTGTCAACAAGGCGTTTTGTTTTATTAAAAGCCGAAACTCAAACAATTATTACACCAAACGTGTTTACTTTATTTCATCAAAGCTTCGACCTTTCATACCTATTTTTGTCTGTGCTACCCCGCAGGTTAGAAAATTGTTCTTTACGCTTACATTTGTTTTCATTTGAGGACAATGCCTTTTCATTTAACTGTCGAATTTCGTGCTTAACAGTTGCATATCCCGATTTTACAAAAGTGAAAAACAAACACATTTGCGCAAAAAAAAACACATCTTGGAAGTCTGGTAGTCTCTATCACATTTTCATTTTATCTACAGAAAGAATTTACAACCCATCGAGATAGCTGTTAAGTTCACGGCAGGTAAGTCAGTAAGAGAAATACCTTGATTGGATTTAAAATTATCATTATTTTTTTTTCGAATTCAATTTTTTCATTGATCAATGCATATTGTTGCTTATATCGAAGCCTGCTTTGTCTTTATTAACTTTCATTTCGAATATTTATAAGGATACATCAATACCAATTTTCTTTTGTTTTAATTCCCTGTGACAATGGGCAAAAAGTGTTCCCGTTGTGAATTAATATTCTCCGTGCTATTTATTTCACTTTCCCACTTTTCTTTGTTTATAAGATTTTTTTTTGTCATCGCCGGGTTGCCTGAAATGACCCTTCAAAGAAAAAAAAGAAAATAATAAAGTGAAACATGTAATTAAATTCGAAATATTTGTGTTTGAAACTTGAATTCAACATTTCAACGTGGAACTCCCTTTGAATGTAATCATCAATCATCTTCGCCTGTTTTTTTTTTTTTTCTTTAATTTATGCTGTTTTACAAAATTGGTACATTAACAGGCCAGCCCGATCGATTAGTGGGATGAATTTTCAAATACGCATGCGTTAACCGTTAACCCGGTCAGTTTTGCAAACCGCGTTCGAAGATCTCGGCGGTAGCCGGGCCAGCCCGCCTTCTCATATGAACACATCGAAAATTTAACAAAGGAAATAGGAATGAGGTGAAATCTCTCTAATTTTGCTTGGCGCTTTAAATATATGCTTTATGAGCAACTTGAAATCACCTAGTAGGTTGTTTTCGAAAATGGATTCTACGAAATCCATGTTTGCTATATGGCTTCAAGCATTGAAACATGATTTTTATCCGTGTTAAAATTAAACTTTTTCGAAACTGATAAAGTCTCGAGAAGGCGGGAAATGGAACATATACGCAATCGTTTTCATGGCGTTGATATTCGCCGCTGAGGCTGCATGTCGCGCGTTCGCTCCTTGCACTCCTTGTGCAGAGCAGAGTCTTTTTTCAAAGAGTTGGTAAAGTATAAGCTGATTGAAGACGCTCTGGATTTTTGCTAGTGAAGTACGCATATCATTTACTGGGTCTTTGCAATATGTTCAGGCTTTTTTGCAATTGCTTAAATTGCAAACACAATTACGGTCTGTATTTCTTGCTGGTCATGTCTGAAAATGGGCAGGGGCTCTAATAGTAGGGCAGCAAACCCCTACCAAATCCCCCCCCCCCCCCCCCCCCCTCCGCCCCTCTCTACTCCAACCAGGATTTTTGTACAACTTTCAAAGCTACATTATTTAACTTCTCACCTGTTTTTTGTTTTCAGGATGGCTGTGTTTTCACTATGGACCTTTGCCACCGTACTATTTATTCTTCAGAAAGGTAAATATAGACTATTCAAATATTGCGATCGATTGAATGTTAATTAGCCCTTTCCGCCTCATTTTAAAGCAAACAACCTACATTTTCAGAACAAATTGATGTTAAATTGTTGGAAATAAAGTCGAAATTTAAAATTTTTAAAAAACAGGTGCAAATATAATTTTAGTGTACAAATAAAATGGATATAAATATCGCCTAGTTTCGATTTTAAATTACCCGCGCGCCGCCATTTTGAATATTTATGACGTGTTACGGTTGCCCCTTTTGTTAAGAATCGACGTTCTTTTGTATGCAACAATTGGACAACCGTAACACGTCATAAATATTTAAAATGGCGGCTCGCGGGAAATTTAAAAGCGAAAATAGGCGATATTCATATCCATTTTTTTTACACTAAAATTATATTAGTAGCTGTTGTTCATATCCATTTTTTTACACTAAAATTATATTTGTAGCTGTTGTTCAGAAAATTTCTAATTTAGACTTTATTTCCAACAATTTAACGTCAATTTGTTATAACAATAGAGGTTCCCTTGAAAGACTAATAAATCAGCCGCCATTTTGGAATAAGATCTATTTTATGAATATCGCCAAATTCCACCTAATATACAACAAAAGTGAATAAAAAGATCATATTGAGCAAAACAGAAGCAGTGGTTTGGAGATTTTAAATTGCAGGATTGCAAGGATGGAAATGGAATTACAGTTTATCAAATATGATTTCTTAACAGGCGGTCAAGAAATTGCCAGTCTTTTATTGTAAAATTTTGGCTTGTTTAGCCGTTATTTTCTCTCTTAAGATATATATTTGCTTCCTTACTTTTGCCGATATTTTCTTCCTATTCCAAGATAATTGAAAACAACCTTCTTATACTCATTAATAATTCATGGGGGAACACAAAGAAAATCACTACCGTGAAGGAAGTTTTGAAATCGTTTCCTACTTTGCATAGATTTTGGCGATTTTATTCCTTCGATTCCTCCGCATTTAACGATCAGTTTGAGAAGCTATATCAAACACTCGAAACAATGCTTCATCAGATTTCCAAACACCTTGAAGTGGGTTAAAAAAAAAACTCGGCCGCGCCTCGTTTTTCCAACCCACTTTTCAGTGTGTTTGGAAATCTGATGAAACACTGTTCCTCGTGTTGATATGTTACGTTCCTGCCCATAATTATGAAAACACGATATATCAGCCGGGACAGTGTCCCTTTAATGTCAACGTTTTAGAAAACTTGTATGCGTATTTGAACTACAGATGAAGCTAACTTTGATTAGAAAATAAGTTCACTTATTTCACGTTCGCCGATGCAATTTTCCCTTTCGTAAACAAGCGATGCCAGTTTAGCGACACTTAGAAAATTTTTCACCAATTTTAGAATTGTTTTTTTCCTATCAGAAAAAGAAAAATGCAATTAATTACCTAGAATCGAACCCGGAACCTCTACATGCTAGCATCTCTCCTTTACCACTAGACCACTAGGTTGATCCTGCAAACCCAAGAAAATTTTAATTATAAAAGGTGCTTTTCTTAATAAAGAAACTGTAAAAACGAACGATAAAATCCGACGTTTCGGAGTAGTCATGACTCCATTATCAAGTAAAATATAAAAAGATCATGCATGATCTTTTTATATTTTCCTTGATAATGGAGTCATGACTACTCCGAAACGTCGGATTTTATCGTTCATTTTTACAGCTTTATGTTTTAAGAAATCTCTTTTAATACGAATTTTCTTACTATATATCAATAACGGGTCACCCTCGCTCTAAATCTTACCTAACCACGAATCTAGCTTAGATCTAATAATCGCTTTACCTAAACCCAATTTTATCTAATAATGATAGCCTACTTTCACCAATCCAGGCATAAACAAGAGAGAAATGGTATCGACTATTACAAAAGGCCTGGTTACCAATGAATGCTAATGATGGTATCGACCGTTAAAAATGGCATCGCTTGTTTACGAAAGGGAAATCGGCTTCGCCGATCGCATCGCTTAGAATCGAACCTCCCTTTTGTACGATTTGCAACGTTTCTCAAATCTTTTCCGCGAATTAACCAATCATGTTTCTTTATGGGTTATGATAATAGCGAATACGAAAGAAAGAAGAATGAACAATAATGAACAGTACATATCAAATTTCATACCATTACCTTTTTGTTTACGAAACTTTAAATAGTAACTGTTAACCTTTCTAAACTTAACATGTTTTGTTCTCTTCCATGGACAGATATCGCTGTTAAGGGACATCCAACTCAGGTAATTCAATTCTTCTTTAGGGAAGAGGTATAATTCTTGTGCTTAACTTTTTTATAAGATCATTAACAAGAACATACAAAAGTCGTGTTACACTTTGATCAGATTGAAAGGGGTAATTTCATGTAACTGAAACTTAAGAAAAACCTCACATAATTGGTCATCATAGTATCCTTTGGTGCTTCGCCAGTAATAAAAGTGGGAAAATGAACTCCCTGAATTTGCGGTCCACACAACTACTTGGGTTATGTCCAGGTTGCACGCAGAGGGATTCCACGCTACTCCAAGATAGGCATCACAAAGTATCCCCAACTATAGAAGATCACCATAACACACATACATAATTCTGTCATATATTAAGTTGTATGAAAATGACAAATAATCTCTGTCAAATATGAAATATTTGTTAAACAATACTTGCCTGCAATCCTGGACATAAGTGAACTACTTGAAGTTGCAATATGAATGAATAAGAGTCTTTCTATTTACTTGGCTATTTTTTTATTTATCACCAGAATCTTCATCACCATATGACGAAAAGTGAAATTGAACACTTTTTTGGTGTCGACGATCATGATAAAGGTAAAGACGGTTAAAAATCCTCAGAAAGTAGTACTAATTGCTCGATACTTGCCATTTATTTCTGTTTAGCCCAACCAATAGTAGGCGATGTTGATGTATAAGGTAAAAATTAAAGTGTAGCCCTTGTGCTTATGTTGTCCGCAATGTAATTTATTAATGTTATTAATATTAACTTCATCATAATTACGACGCTGAACGTCATATTTCAGCTATAGGCCACATATTTCTGTCTGTCAGTTATCCTTCAAATATATTTTTTTTTTCACAAGGCCTCTTTGTTAGGAAGACTTGGCCAAGGTTGAACAATCAAAATAATTCTGTTGGCGCTGAAAAATAATATTTCTAGTCTGTTCAAAACAATCAGTTCTATTCAATTTAGCAATGTATTTGAGACGAAAACTAAACGTGCGAATGTAAAACGCAAATTTTAAACTGGGGAATATCACTCGGGGAGTATCATCAGATACTGTGTCACGAGATGTGTTTTTGACCAATCGCGCGCGAGAATAACATTCGATGGATTATAAATCCAATCAATGTATAAAAACCCTGGGTTCTTCTGCGTGTACCGGAACACATTGTGTTTCTATTGTTTGTGAAGTTTTGTAGTTTAGTCTTGTTTTGGAGTTATATTGTTTTCTGTTTTTGTTTCTTTTGTTTTACGTCATTCATAAATTTCATTCATTCGGTACACGCAGAAGTATTATAAGCAAAATAATTTCAGTCGAATAATAAATCCTTATTCGATGGTTTAACAGATAATACGTGCGGACATTTTACTCATTGCTCGCATTTTTTCTCGCCCCCGCGGGGCTCGAAAAAATACTACGCAACTCGTGAAATATCCGCGCGTATTATCTGTTAAACCATCGAATAAGGTGTATTTAGTATATACTGAAACAGTGGATAGCATTGTTGGCGCGCCCTGATTGGCTACTGAAACTCGGAATAGCAAGTGCTATTCACCTCCCAGCAATTTGCGCGCGAAAATTGTAATCGTTGACAGGAATAAATGAGTTAAAAAGCATCATTTTCGTTATATTATCTCACTGTTTCAGTATATACTAAAACAACTATTCACCTCAGTGTAGGTGGGTAGTGGTGGTATTTACCGAGCCGCGAAGCACTACCCACCTCCACTTCGGTGAATAGTTGTTAATCATTCGGTACACGCAAAAGGAACCAAAACCCTGGGAGTTTCTCCCTTATATTAGTTATAGAGGTATGTGCGGCCCCAATAGGTATGATTTCCAGCCGTTTTGGTCGACCTTAAAAAAGGGGATCGATTTCTGCCATTTCGGCGTGGTAATGGGGAATTTAAATAACTAGGTCTGGAAATGGGAAGAAAGCATCACATATTTATGTCTGAACATAGGTTAGGCTTCAAGCAGCGGATAAAGCGGCTAGTTTCTAAAGAAACCGTACAGTATGTTGCCCAGTTTCCGGCCACTTTAGTTTGTAATCGCTATAACTACTTTGTTTTGCACGGAAAATTTCTCAATTTCCTTTCAAAGACAGTTCATTTACTTACCTTTAAAATGTTAAATGGTTGGCGGCCTTCCCCAAGTATTAAAGAAATTATACCATTTTTCGCAAAACTAGTAAGTTGCCCAGTTTCCGGCCAGCTAGCCCAGTTTCCGGCCACCGACGTAAAGTAAATTTTCCTTGAAACCGCTCGACGTAAACCGACTTGTAAGTCCCTTGATAATAGTGGTCGCCTAGTTATAAATATCAGGTAAGTTTCAATATTAAGCTTTGTCACCTACCGTTTTACTCAGTATTCAAAATACGTATGATCTTAGTGACTCGGAAGCGTGTCTTCCGCAGTTTGCTGACAGCCTACTACTAAAACAAATCATGACTTACGTACTTTTAGTCACGCTATACATGCATAAGCTGTTGTTAATTCGTAATCTTTGTTACACTAACACATGTATCTTTAATTTCTCGACCAGGAAATTTTAATATTCGGTTCTTTCACTTAATAAGAAATAGGTTTTGAGCAATGTGTCTTTTAGTGGCCGGAAACTGGCACACTAGGTCGAAATCTTCGCTGAGAGTTTGACTGCTAAAATTTCAGGAACAGCCCTATTCCAGCTGACGATGATAGATTCCCTAATCACTTTCATCTTTTATCTAACATTTGTCCAAAAATTATGAAGCTCCTTGAGATATTTCCTGTGAAACGAGCTATTTGTTTATCTACGGTAGTTTTGATGTGCAGTGAAACGAGCCAAAATTAATCGCTAAACGTTCAATCACCTGGACAAAACATTTTCTTCCTCGGCCGTTCCTTGTTCAAAAAGAACGCCAAAACCACCAATGTGTAGCGGAAATGTTCGTCTTTCTTTCGGAACGCTTCGGTGGACGAAAATTTAAAACTCCGACGAACATAACCGACGTAATTGTTTTTTGGCCGGAAACTTGTACTGGCCGGAAACTGGGCAAGACACTGTATGCGTGATACGGCGTCGGCTGTTGAGTAAAGCACGAAGATTCAGTGGTTTTATCGAGTGAGTTTGTAACGAAGATAAATTGGCCAAGATTCAAAAGATTCAAGAGATTCAAAAGCTGACTTTTCGAAACGCTTTGACAAAACGTTAGCTCTAGGATCTCTTTATAGTGGCCAATTTACCTTTAACTGAGTTAACAAAACCATATTTCAGTATGTCAAGAAGCGTGCCGTGCAGTACTACCAAAGATGTTACATGTCTCCCCTTCCCATATATACGTGTATAACAATAGTTAATGAGCCTACTTGTGATATGAGTGATTTGAAAATTGAACAATAAACGTCAAGCAGTTTTAAGTAAACTTAACAGTTACTCTTATTTGTTTTACTTTTATAAGTTCCTGAATATGACATCGCTAGTCCTTACCAGTCCAATGACCAGGGGGACTTTGTGTCGTATTCCCTGCATCCATCCAGGAATAAACGAAACGCTGAACCTCGTGAGCCTTCGTTTTATAAGTTGGACGCATTTGGTTCAAAACATCACTTGAAACTTAGGAAAAATGAACACTTAATGGATCCAAATCTGACGATAGTCAGTCGGAATAGCGACGGTACAACAACTAAGCATCCAGCACCTCCAAACACGTTTTATCTGGGACATGTCGTTTCTGATCCGCGCTCTACGGTCGCCATCAGCAACGATGGTGGTCTGGTGAGTCATGTTGTCATGTTTTTGGTATACCAGGAAATAAATCTTACTTGAGTATACTTTTCTCACTCATAACACTTCAAATTAACGACCCATACCAAGACCCATACGACCATTTATGCAGGTGTTAATGAAGTGTATATTTTTTTTAGTTTTAGACCTAATGTAACAATATATTTTTTTTACTATCAGACTGGCTTAGTGAAAACGTCACGTGATACCCTCTTCGTGCACCCTCTTCCTCTGCATTTGGCTAAACATGTGACCAGCAATGAAGATATCACACCCCATCTTGTGTATCGAAGATCTTTGAAAGAAAATGATGTTTTGTGTGACACAACGGGAGGAGGTAACTTGATATACGTTTTTTTTCTTGTTCTAGCATTGTTCATTTTATTCTTTTTCTCTTTCTTCTATGTCTTCTACTTCTTCTTTTCTTCTTCTTCTTCTTCTAATTACCATTCTTCTTATTCCTCTTATCATTCTACTTCTTCTATCTTCTAGATTGATTTGCCTTGTTGTTGTATTCGAGAGTATGTGGGACTCTAAAAAACTTAATAAGCACTAGACAAACGAAGAAGAAGAATTTTTATCACTAACGCAGTTCATGTATGGCATCTAAAAACCAACACAACGGAGAAAAGTGTTGTGGGCCTCCCGCTACTGACCAATCTCATTTCTTTTCTTGTTTCAGGAGGTAAGACAAAATGTGCCTCTAAGACTATGAGTCAACCTCTTAACCCTTTAACTCCCAGGAGTGCCAAAAATAAAAGTTTAAGAAGAATCTCAAATTTCATTTTGTAAAATATTGAAAAACAAATGGTACCAAGCAAAAGTACTACTGAAGAGGTTTCATTTGAATGGTCACACCATAGGATTTCGTCAACAGACTCAAAAGTTAGAACAAATGGTACCATGCAAAAGTACTGCTGAAGAGGTTTCATTTCAATGGTCACACCATAGGATTTCGTCAACAGACTCAAAAGTTATAACTACACTACATGTCTCCATAATTGACTCTGTTAGTGAAAGGGTTAAGCCCCTTATTATCTGTCAGAAATGTTCTCCTTGCCGATCGGCCAGCTCAGTTCGTAAATGGAATGCGCTATTTTGAAGTAATTTATCAAACACGAGGAATACTGTTTCCTCGAAGTCGGTTAAAAAAAACTCGGCTGCGCCTTGTTTTTCCAACCCACTCTTTTTTATTGGTGTTTGAATACTTGATGGCACACACTTCTCAAAATGGACAACTCTTGCAGAACTTGCCCTTAAACATCGTTGCTTTAGGAACGATGATGCGCACGATGTAGCCACCATATTATATTTTTAATTCACAGCTGAAGAAACTATTCGTTTAAAGAGATCCTCAGAACCTGAAGATTTGCTGGACAAAATGAGTGATTCTGAACCGCCTGTTATAATGAGTGATTCAGTCCCGCTGAAATTCAAAACTCTAAAAGCAGCTTTACTTTACCCGAAACCACTCAAGGATAAATATTCTAAAGGAAAATTGAAGTGGTTCTTGGGAGGTGTCCATAACTACCTATTGGTTCTTGCTAATATGGTACGTATTGTATGTACTGTACTACGTATTGTATGTACTGTATCCATCGTAATGTACTGTATCCATCGTAAAATCTCAGGCTGTATTAAGCCTCCTTATTCTAATAAACCTTCCTTTTGGGAGCACAAAAGCCTGGATTTGGGCAAAATAGAGCAGTTTTTATTTGAGTGTCGTAAAACCAAAACCAAAGTAATTACTCTGACCAATCACAGCAGTCGTAAACAAGCCAATGAACCAATCATAGCTCGAAGCAATCACATGTCGGCGGCGCCAAGCGCGGGAAAACGCGTGCGAGCAAGTCACGATTGGTTTTGGTTTTACTTCTGATTGGTCGAGAAAGTGGCGCGAGATTTTTTTAGCCAATCACAAATCGTAGCAATGCAAAACCAAAGCAATTGTGCAATTACTTTCGACACTCAATTGGAAAACCGCTCTAATATTAATGAATACCATTTCTAGTACTATGAGTTACTTACTTCTACTCAAGTAATAAATTGTAAAGCAACATGAGCGAAAAACATAGCCCGAGGGGACTCCTATAAAAAAAAAAATAACGAGGCTGCTCGTCGTACCTTTTAGAAAAATGACGGGGGTTCTAGTCGTACCTTTTAGGGCTCAAAATTTGTAGATTGGTACCGCTTAGGGTGCTAAAATCTAATATGACCACCGTTACAATTATCGCGATACCTTTTTGGGTATTGAGCCGACACAATATGACAGAATATGTCATCTGTTGTTTTAGAATTGGTACCTCTTAGGAGTAAAAATTAATTTGAGCCAAACCCATCAAACGAGATTCTGGTACCTGTTAGGGTACTTTTCGAAAATTTCCCACGAGCACCCCCGTCATTTTTATATGGGAGTCTTCTCCCCCTCCTCCGGATCATAGCATGTATGCATTCAACGCCGAAGATGGCGAGAATATTCTATAGCTATGCATAATAGTCACTGACATAAGCTGCTATAGGTTTTTCCACTAGCTGGCATTTGCCGACAACGTCAAGCAATTGTATTCAAAATGCTGCTGATTTCTTTCAAACACCAAACAAACAAACTGAGATCGATTGTGAGCCCGACAAATCTGGTTCCAAAATTTTCACCAATAATACGACAATTTTTAACGCCGCTGTATCAGGTTGGAACCACGTCGGAAGTCCATAAATTGAACGCTGAAATTATAATTTTAAATCTCAAAATCTAAATGTGTATATGAGGGGTGGCGGATGGTACCTTCAAAATCGTGGGTCTCGGAAAATTTTGGTCCGGTCTCGAAATCTCGGCAGTTTTTGTTTTAAGTCTCAAGGTCTCGTTTGGCTGGTGCTTTTCCTGTCTCGGAGTCTCGGATTTTTTTCCTTAAGGTCTCGGAGTCTCGGATACTTTTGTCAAGCATACTCATTCTTCATCCTTGTTTGTTGTTTGATAAGTGAATCGGATATTTTTGGCACTGAGTCTCGGGCTCGGTTTTTTCCCGCATTGGGTCTCAGGCTCGGATTTTATAACGTAGCTGCGGTCGCGGTCTCGGATTTACCATTCGCCATCCCTTATATGACAGATTTTTCTTTTATTCGTTTGATCGCATTCACATAGTGTTTTGATAAGAAAATTTCAAGTTTTCTTCCTCATGGTTAAGCCGTCTAAAAATGTAAAATTTCATTTCCGATGGGGTGCAGGAACCGATTAACCGCGAAATTGGTATTCCTGTACTGACGTCACAGCCTGACTATCCCCAGTCTCCCTTTTTGCGCGGTATTTTTCTCTAACTGGAAGTAAACTTTCACGTTTTTAGACAGCTGAAACGCAGGGAAAAAATCGATATTTTTTATCAAACCACCATTCGATCAAGCAAATAAAAGAAAATCTGTCATATACACTTATACACTTTAATATACTCGATCTTCTTATGTTAGTTAATGTGTAATAACGTTTTTAATTATGGTAATTGAACTGAGAGGAGTGCAATTTGGTCTGAAATCGTACGCGTGATTTCAAACTCGAACCAGCGCGCAGCGCAAGTTCGATTTGAAATCACAAGTATGATTTCAGACCAAAATTGCATGACATGAAGTTCAATTACCACTTTATTACATCCATTTTGAAATCGCACAATTTAATTGCCCAAATACCGGATTTTAGTCAGTACCAATGCGATTTAGAGCAAAAAATAGTGCGACTCGGGAATAAATCGCACTGCTGAGAAAAAGATTCGATTTAGAACAAAATACAGTGCGATTTGGGAATAAATCGCACTGCTGAGAAAAAGATGTGATTTGAAGCAAAAAATAGTGCGATTCGGAAATAAATCGCACTGCTGAGAGCCAATCAGATTGCAAGGATCACCAGTGATTTCAAAAAGGATGTAATAAAGAACTGAAACTGAAGAAATCTACGTTGGTTATTTTAGGTTGCTGCTATGTATCAAGATCCCTCATTTGGACAAACAAAAATCACCTACGTTGTCACCACCATGCACGAGATAAATACAACCGAGGTACTGATAAATACACTGAAAATTATAATATAGTCTTTTTTTACGAATTGAGATATCGCGAGCTATTTGGTCATTACCTATGATCTGTTAGAGTACAGCCACACAGATGACGTCATGGTAAATTTGTTTTCTCTGTTTTGTCCGACGTGATGCACAGTAAAATGGTGGCTATTTTTTGAAAATGTTAAATTTATTATAAAACAGTTATAGCGCTCAAGCACGCTTATTGCCTGATTTTAGCGAACTCGGCCTAGGGCCTCATCAGCTAGGTATCAGGCGATATTAAGCACGCTTTAGCACTGTTAAAACTATTCCCTTAATGCAAACGATGGTACAATACGTGTTATTGTTTTTCTAAAGACACTTTCGACTATCTAAAGGGTGGAAATGAAATTCTAGTAACGGACGCCATTGAATATTAATCAAACTAATACAGCAATGAACAAGTAGTCAGTTTGGCTTCACAAGCGAGCCATTTGGTCCCAGTTTGGCAAAATTCGATATATAAAGCAAATTTTGTTTCAAAAACGATAAATTACGTTTCGAAAACAATGAATTAAAAAACATTTCATTGCATTACATAAATACGCATTGTTTGAAATGAGAAAGAAATGGATGATGTAATTTTGTTAAATTTGTTGTGACCTTTGATTCAGGGGAAAATCTCGTGCATTCATTATTGTGTGTAGTAATAATAATAATAATAATAATAAAAATAATAATAATAATAATAATAAGAGTAATAATAATAATAATAATAATAATAATAATAATAATAATAACTTGGCGATTGAGATTAAGACCTTATGGAAACTGAAGTCGGTGAAAGTAGTCCCAGTTGTTATTGGAGTATTGGGAACCATCCCCAGATGATTGGGAGGCAACCTGGAACAGATTGGTGTGCGGACAAGATCAGTAACTATCCAAAAGACGGTTTTGTTAGGGACTGCAAGAATCCTCCGAAGAGTCCTTGGGATCTAAGGTGGCTTGTTGCCACTTGACCAGGGCCAGTGTCATCTCCAGCAATATTGCTGAGTCAATTTGTTATGGAATAATAATAATATAACTGTTTTTATACAGGAAGTCGCCATCACCCATAGGTGGTTTTCAGACGAGTTCTGTCTTAAAGAAAGTCACTAAATGAGTCATGAGTTGCATCTGACACGTTGTTTTGTCAAACTCAGAACAAATTTAAACGCATTTCTTTGCCTCAATTCAAATCATTTAGATAGCAAGACTGTCTTTGCATTGTAGAATTTAAAACATTATTTCTCTTACGTTAATATCTACGTTTTGCCGATTATCGGTCTCTTGTGCTGGTTGTACAATATCCAGGTAACCGAAAATTAAGCTCGCCGCGCGAATAGTGGATGTGGGGGACGAGTCACCCAGGAAAATAGAACGTTACATTTTATGAATCGAGGCATCGCCATATACGGAACCGACCAGCTTAATAGTTAATTAAAATAAAGCTGGTGCAAGGGTTTTTTTTTAATGAAATAAATTGCTGAAAAAGAAGACGAAATTTGTCGGTCCAGTTTCATGTCACTGCCACATGGGTGGGCTTCGTATGTCTACAGATTGTGTTGTCGTATAGTAAAACTTGATCTCGTTATGTTCGGGCGACTCGCTATCTTCGGTGAGTCGCTGCTTTCCGGCGGGGGTCGCTAGTTTCGAAACATTACGGTAGTTGAATGTAACTGAATGTTCTTAAACAAAACGAAATCTGGTCTTCTGTTCGTGAAGGCAAAAGTTATCGTGAACAATGACAATCCAATTATTTCGTTTCTTTAATTTTCTGTTATCTTCTTTTCAGTACCGATTCAAACTGAATGATGGCTTAGTCGTGAAACTTACGAGAATAACCAGCAAGCTTAGAGCTTCCAAACCATCCTTCGACGTCTTTAGTTACGTCTCAAAGTAAGAAAGAGAATAATAACTCTATTACTCACTACCCATGCATCCTCAGGCCTTTTGCGCCGATCAATTGGAAACTTCAACATCCTCGCGCCCCCTCCGCATACCCCGGGCGTTTGACTATTTTCTGTGCCAAGGGAGTGAGGAATTTGAACTTTGCCTGGGTGGGGTGGCTAATTTGAACCAAAAGTGTCAAGTTTGAAATATTTCTTTCATGTCCAGCGGAATACACGTCGTTATTGTTGATTTTCCATCACTTATACTTTGTTGGATCAATGCAATAATTATTTAACTGTTGATGCTATAGTAATGGTATCAAATAAACTGCCTAGTCTTTGGCGAACAAGTTATGATCATCGTCATGACGTAACAGGTTACCATAGTAACAACATAACATGTTAAAGACACCCTTAATTTTAGATTTAAGTGATTACCTTAGAAATCGAGCTCGGTGACCCACAATTTTTGTTATTGAATTGTTGTTAGCATGTTAAGATACAACTATTTGCAAAGTTATAAAAATTCTTGGGAAGGGATTCAGGAGCCACCTTAAGAGTAAATCCACAATGAAAAAATGAACGTTTTCAAAAGTGATTCACACTTAAACGACCGAAACATTCAGTAAAGGTAACCACATTGCCACATAAAAGCCCGGGGAAGAAACTCACATGCAAAAATGACGGGGTGCTTGTCGACTTGTCGGAAATTTTTGATAAATATCCTAAAAAGTAGCAGTATATCTCGTTTGATGGGCGTAACTCAAATGGAACCCTAAGAGTTACCAATGCTAACTGACAACACGTCATACTCTGTCATGTTTTCCGGCCCAGTACCCAAAAAGGTACCGCGATAATTCTAACATTGGTCATTTTAGATTTAAGTTCCACAAGCGGTAAAAATCTACAGATTTTGAGCCCTAAAAGGTATGACTGGAACCGCCGTCATTTTTCTATGGGAGTCCCGAATAAATGCTAAACGTCTCTTCTAATTCCCACGATTTAAACATTTGTCCTATGGGAGGGGCTATTCATCGTCACAACATTTGACCCAAAGGGGTGTGGGTGGGGGGAGGGGGGAGGTAAAGGAATTTGAACGAGCCAATCTTCAAAAGTTCAATTGCCCGCGGGGATGCCCGTTACCACGTTGTACACTCGGAGTGTCCTTATGACCGAGTAGTGAAAAATGAAACACATCGACCCCTTGCACCGACTGCTGCCAGACGTTAACTCTGCTACTGCCCTAAGATCCAACCGCAAGTTTAATGTCCCAGTTTGCAAATCAAATCATTTTATGAATAGTTTTCTCATCCCCTGCTAGATGCATCTCAATTAATTATTATCGTTATCCCAATCCACCGTGGGAAAAACGATGGCGGCTGTTCATTTTACCACAATACCTTGCGGACCTAGCACAGCACATAAGGCACAAAGAAAGCCAAATTTTTACAATATTTGTTCCAGTACTAAGGACAATGTGTACACTAGGTTTGAAGATTTTATAACTTTTCTTTACATTTTTATGAACGTTGTTAAGGTTTTTGTGCGCTAAGAATTATGGGTAAATGTACCAGTCGCCATCTTTTTTCCTACCGAGGATTAGTTGGCTTTTTTGTCGATTGTTAAATCTAAAAATAGAAATGTAAAATTTATCATAATTCAGCTGTCGGCTGCAAGTTTTTACGTTTAATAAAACACAAACTTACTTAATAATGTAGCCTAAAGAATTGGATTTATGCCTGTTCAAATGGTTGAATTATTATCAATATTTAAGAATTATATTTTTCTTATTTTCCAGTGCTATCGCAAGTTCAGGTGAGTTATATTATCTTCCTATTACGGTTATCCCTCGGGACCAGTCATTGAATCATGTAAACATGTGATATTCCTTTCAGCTGCTGCTACCGTCAATCTTATGTGTAGATTGAAGCCCATCGGAAATGTCAATAGCGATAAGGGTCTTCAAACGGCGCTGCACATCGCCCACGAGATTGGACACAAGTGAGTATATTTAGACTTCAGAGCCCACTGTTCGAAAGCCGGTTAGCGCTAATCCGAGATTAAATTCTAACCATCGTTATGTTTTGTCCTCTTCAAAAGCGTTTTGTTTTCACTATTAATTTTAATTCACAATTTGAGAGCAGTTCAAGTCAAAATGTGGGCAAAAAAGAATTTACAAGAATCTGCATTGTAAAGATGTAGATTTGCGCCAGCCACGCACTCGAACTATCGCAAGCGTAGCTTTTGGCTACAGCGGGGCGCTATTATGGAACAACCTACCCGTCAATTACAGACATAAGACTCTCTTGGATGCTTTAAAAGAGAAACTGATCGACTTTACAATTGTCAGTCAGGCTTCCACACGGCAATCTTGTAAAACAGTTTTGTTATTATTTTAAAGTTCTTAATACTTTCTTATTATAATGTAATACTGAAGATTTTACAGTGTATAACTAATCTTGGGTGTTTTGAACAACCCGGTCCAGGTGTTAAGTGCTTAGTATCCTGGCCTTCGAGTGGAAGTGAGGCTGGAATTGACTTTGCTTTGACACAAACCTTCCTGCTTTTCACATATAAATCATGCTGAACAAAACTTAGTAAGCATAATAACAGCGCTAGCATGATTTACAATGTACAAAAAAAAGCAGGAAGGTTTGTATCAAAACAAGTCAGCAAGTTCAGCCTTACTTCCACTCAAAGGTCACGTCACTAAGTAGACAACTGTAAATTGTACTACTAGGCAGCTTTAGCGGCAAGACAATGCGGCGTGAAATGAGAACGCGACAGGGTAAGTAATAGTCAAGACACGAATAAATTTCAATTTCCAGTGCGCGCGCGGACGTTCTAACAGCGACAAGGTAATTTTCAGATTTTCACGTCGTAACTCGAAAGCGTTCTCATTGCTTAAAAAAAATGAACGGAAAAAGCAAGGTGCACACTCGAACACCAACCTCGCGGTCTGGCCAGTACTTTACGCGTGAAAACAGCAATAATACACCCAGAGCAGTGGTAGCCATGGACAGCTGTTTCGTCCTTGTCAGGACTTATCAGAAACGGCATAGCCGTCGGGCTGCGATGAGGACTCGAAAGCCCTTTGTAAAATGGCCTTTACTGCCGAGGGGATGCAAAGCACTACACATTGCTAAATCTGTATATATGCCTATATGCACGAGTACCATTAAATGCTATTGTATGTCAACAAAAGAAAATTACGTGCATCTCGATAAACTACAAATTCACACAGCTGGTATAAACGAGGTCAGAAAGGTCTCACAGTGTGCGCTGCAACACCGCACACTTACCTGTTTGTTCGTTTGTTTGTTTTATTTTAGCAGTCGTTTTGCAGAAATGCATACTTTTATACAAATGACTAAGTCCCAGATCTTCTTAATCAGTTCCAGTGTTTACACCAATACCAGAAGAAAGACACGATGCACCTATGAGATTCCTTCGTCTACCCCTGATCTACATCGGCGTACGGGAAAAATTTTGGCGGGGGGGCTGAACTTAATTTGCCCGAATTAAACTCGTGACGTCATGTTCATTCGTCATGATGATGATTCTAGCACTCGCTGACATTTTGCTTTTCTGCTGCTGTGAACGATCCGAGACTGAGCTTCTACATCTCTCATTTGCACTTCACACGGTACCGATAAGATATTTTACGAGACTTCGATGAAGACATACTTTAATCGACCTGATACCAACCACACATAATAAGCAAGATGGTTGCCAAATGTTATACTTAGTTTCAGTCCCTGCGCTAGGATGATTCTAGAAGGTTCATTTGGTTTACACGGGTAAATGCGGCTTCCAGGATCAACTTTTCATTTGGTTTACAGGATGGCCCCAGTACCTTTGAGTTCGGCGCGGTTGCAAAGCAAGACGGCGGGCGACAATAACAAAAGAGAAGATAACCCTCGGGCTCCCGAGGCCGTTTACATGGAGCTAAGATGATCCTAGCGCTAGGATCATCCTACCTCTCAGATAGGATGATCCTAGCGCGAGGATGATCTTAACGCTAGGGCCAAATGCAACCCTTCGCATGTAAACTGAAAGTAGAGAACATGTCGCGCTCGGATGATCCTAGCCAGGATCATCCCCTTTCCATGTAAATAGGGCCTATGTCTGCTCACGCGGTTGGCATCTAATGGAGCTATCACATCAATGATATGATCGATGTAGTATAGAGCTGAGTAATGTGAGTTACGAAATAAGAACATTAATTTAAGACATATGAATCACAAAATAATTCAGTAATTTTTCTGTGTCTGTGGTGCCCGAATAGTCGACCAGTTTTGCCCGAATAATACTATATTTTTTACGACTGGGGGGGGGGGGGGGGGGGGGGCTGCAGCCCCCCCAGCCCCTACCCCTCGTACGCCTATGCTGATCTATATCACCAAGTATCTCGGTTCATTTAATTACAATGGTGCGAAAACCTGGAGCTCATTTGCCTCAAGTGTTAAAAATAAGATCCAGAGCCTTATATAATTATTCGAGCCAGCTTTTGCCAAACTAGTCATCTGTGGTTAGATATTGTTACTAACTAACTTTTTAAAGGGAAGGAGATCATGCAGTTATGCAGAAACTGAAGGAGTTGGAATTTAAGGCTGAAAAAAGGTTTCAGGTCTCGACGGGATTGTGAGTTCTATTATACCCGTGAAATGATGAATATGGTGTATATGTTGTAGTTAATTTTTTATCTCAGTTAATTTTTGTTTTTCCATTATAAAATTCATTAATAATTCATAAGGAAAATACAAAAGAAATGAATGTTTAATGAAGGTTTGTAAACCCCAATACAGATGAACTGAGTTGATGAATTATTAAACAGTAGCATTAACTTTTGATACAGATGTCTGCTGAGCTAATTAGTATGCATTAACTTTTCATACAGATCTCTGCTGAGCTAATAAGTATGCATTAACTTTTCATACAGATCTCTACTCATCGTTTCATTTCATAAGTCCGATCAGTATGGGCGTTTTATTCATAAGTCCGATCTGTATGGGCGTTTACAATGGCTCGCCTTCGGCTCGCCATTGTAAACGCCCATACAGATCTCCCGCTCATATTTTATCTATCACTTGTTTTTGGGTATGGTAATATATGCTAATGAATTTGAAACAAAGGAAAAACAAAAATTAACTGAGATAAAAAATTAACTACAACATATATATGACTTTGCTTTGTTTGGGACAAATGCATAGATATAAGACTCCAAGACCACAGCCCCAGTCATACCAAGGGTAAGACACAAAACCAAAGCCCACTAGACTGCGTTATATTTTAGAAATAGAACCACAGCACCAGCAAACGATGAAAGTGAGGAAAGAGAGCTCAGACAGACAATAAGACCAAGGAAACGGAGAGTTTTATTATGCATGGAAGAAAAAAGGGGAAAGAATGGGATGAAAGCGCAACTACAGGCCCCCAAGTGAAGGAGAAATGTAAAAGCGCAAGGAGATGAAGCTCAGCTGTAGAGCGTTTGCACCGGAATCGCAAAGGTCATGGGTTCGAATCCCGTCGAGGCCTGACTTTTTTTTCAGCCTCAAATTCGGTAGAGTCTACCTTCTATAGCTCAGAAGGAGGTCGGACACTTTCTGAGAATTATATAACGTAAATAAATTTTTAAGTGTAAAAAAGAAAATCTAAAATCCCCACTCAAGATTGAACCTGTGACCTCAACTAGGCTTAGACTTACATAGCCTACCATACCACAGTGCCACCTAGCTTCTCGAGTTGTTTAGGTTTAAAATTAATTGTATAAAATGCTAACCCTAACCTCAACTGAAAGCCTACCAGTTACTCGTTTGTATAAGTCTAAATAAGGTGTCCGATTTCATTCTGAGCTATGGAATGTAGACTCTGCCCTCAAATTCCAACTCCTTCAGTTGCTGCATAACTGCGATGACCTATTTCACATTAATTCTCTTTACAACAACAACAACAACAACGATTTATTTTTCATATAATAAAACAAAATATAGTAGCAACCCGCAAATAACTAGAGTTAATCGTGGCGGGTTGCTTGGCACTACACAGTTACAGAAGCTCACTATAAAATAGGTGACTGATAACAATTGATAAGAAAATAAGGAATGGATAATTTATGATTAGTTACAACGACAAATAAATATATATTAATAATAGAAATAAATATATAAATTAAGGAGAAGGGGTAGTACAGTGCAGATTAAAGAGATTAGATTTACCGCCGCTTCATATAAATTTAGTTTCATATTTGAAACATTACCGATGACTTTTTTTGTCAGCATGGGGCTTGGTCACGTGAACGGTGATTGTGCAGGTCACATCATGAACAGTTTTATTCCAGGAGGAGAGCACGCAACAGACTGGTCGAAGTGCTCTAGGGATTATATTCAGAAATTCCTGGCGGATAGGTACGTATAACTTATTGAACAAGTGCGAGGGCCGTACTGGGTGATTATAGACCCGAGGTCGCAAAAAAAGACCGAGGGCCGTTATCTCCCACTACGGTCCTGAGCAAGTTTGGTTAATAAGAGATTTATTACACAATTAAAGTATCGCGCGGGATCATTCGGGACAATGTCCGGTCCAATATTTGGAGAATATTGGACCGGCAATAAAGCATTCTGATTGGTTGATTTTAGTTATTGGCCCTCTGACTGTCTTAGTCGTGTAATAAAAAGCGGTAACAACCTCGTATCCACAGTGAATTGTATTTCTCTTCTTGCCGTATTCGGTCTTCTTCTGTAGGTCGGTATACATCTATCCATCTGTCCGTCAGATCATTCATCCGTCCATGCATCCGTCCGTCCGTCCGTCCGTCCTTCTTTCCGTCCGTCCGTCCGTCCACGCATCCATCCATCCATCCAGCCACTAATCCATCCATCCTTTCTTATTCTATACTATCCCATCTAACTACCTGCCCGTACATTAATCTATGTGGTCAGTCTTCCTTTACTTATCCCATCATTTATTTCACTAATTTGATGCCATTCTGTCATATTTCTGCAGTAAGCGGTCATGGTGCTTAGATGATGGGCCTACTGTGTACAGTCTTGCTCTTCCTCCAAAGTTCCGTAACAGACTTCCTGGTCACATACTTGGCGGCAACGAGCAGTGTGAAACGCACTATGGGATGGGCTGGAAAAGACATGACCCGGTATCTTTCCTTTAATTAACCTTTCATTCGCGACGAAAAACCGCATTGCGAAATTTCATTAACCCTATTACTCCCAAGAGTGTCAAACATCAAAATTCAATAAAAATCCCAAATTTCAATTGTAAAATATTAAAAAACAAATGGTACCATGGAAAAGATGAAAAAAGATGAAGAGCTTTTATTTGAATGGTCACACCATAGGATTTCGTCCACAGACTCAAAAGTTAGAACCAATGGTACCATGCAAAAGTACTGCTGAAGAGGTTTCATTTGAAAATGGTCACACCATAGGATTTCGTCGACAGACTCAAAAGTTAGGACAAATGGTACCATGCAAAAGTACTGCTGAAGAGGTTTCATTTGAATGGTCACACCATAGGATTTCGTCGACAGACTCAAAAGTTAAAACTATGTTACATGTCTCTATAATTGACTATGGGAGTGAAAATTAAAGGGTTAAACTGGAGTGTACAACATGTACAACAAGCACCACACTGGTTAAAATTAAATAATAATAGTAATAATAATAATGATGTTTTCTCGTTTCCGTCTTTCTCTTTGCTTTCAACGTTCCTATCGCCAGGCACCCCAATGTCTGTGATGAGGAGTTTGTTGTTGTTCTTATCATGGACAGTTATATCAGGCCTCGAAGGAAATAGGAATATTAAATAGAGTCAGAACTTTGGAAAGGTCTGCACTTCTTGGAACGGCCACCGTTTTTAGAAAGGTCCTTGAAGTCTAAGGTCTCGGGAAGGGACCAGACTAAAAGTAGAAAATCTGTTGTTTTTAGGACAATGAACAGCTGTGAGAATTAGAGATAATAATAATAATAATAATAATAATAATAATAATAATAATAATGTTTTTATATGCGCATTTAAAAAACACAATGCGCTTACAATATCAGAAAAAAAGAAAACAACACATATAAAAACTAAGCATGCATATAAAATCGCGAAAATAATGAGTGAAAAATCTTTCCTAAATAAAAATGTTTCAAGTGCTGTTTTAAAGGATGATAAAGAAGTAGTATTTGTCAAATTGTTCGGTAGAGGCTTTCACAATACTGGTACAGAGTAAGAGAAAACATATTGGCCATATGTCACAAATAGATAGGCCGGGGGGTTTTTATGTCAATCTCATTAATTTAATTTATATCCTAGCATCAATGCAAGCATTTGATTTGCCACAACGGTTATGCAATTCTCAGCATAAATGTTGTTGTTGCGGATGGCACAAGATGCGGACATCACCAGGTAGGCATACCAGAAGTATCACCGCTTATTACCCACTTGATTGAACGTTACACTGTTCAGTAATTTGTACTCTTTAATGCCGTTATAATGGTGCTCCATTTTTCTCAACCAGATTCAAATCAAATACAAATCAAAAGCTCCGCGGACTAACTCATGGATGCGAAACAACCTTCGGACCACCCCTCCCCCTCCCCGCATCCACCCTCTGTGTCCAACTCCCCACCCTCTCATCCCTCAAACGCCGTCCCCATGGGTGTAACCTAACCTAAAGCATTTGGGACAGGCAAAATAGATGCACAAGCGTTATGTACTGGATAGCGGAATTACCAAGGAAAGTTTACAGCTGAGGGATGAAGTGAAAATTTGCATATTTGTCCCTGTCTGCTATAACTCGTTCAACGCGTTCGTTTTACTCATTTGAACCTTTTTTCTTGTGACATTGCGATGGCGCCTCTTTTAACATTGAATTAATTGACACTCGCGAACATTGTTTCAAACAACTAGAACAATTTACGAATCATCTTACGTTTCATGACAACGTGACGGGCGAGGTTTTTCAAAGGCTTTATTAATATGTATATAGATAGGCTGAGCCTAACAGCGTAGCTCTCTGGACAGAAAGCCGATGATAAACTTGAGTGAGGTGAAAGGTCGGAAAAACAAGAATTAACATTGACGACAGGGCCATTTTTCAATTTTAGCAATCCTCAAAAACAGTATTACACACAAGCGTCTGCACAGTACATTTAGACCGTACAAATTTCACAAAAAAAAACAAAGACGAAATTCCCGAATAAAATCCACCTGTTGCGTATCAAAAATAGCCCGAGAAACTGATTTGGAAATCAAAATTGCAAAAAATACAAAAACATATTTGCATATTAAAAGGATGCGCGAGTGAGGTTAGAACTATAAAATCCAAGTCTTGTTTTGTTTACATAAAATCGCTTTTCAACCTACGTAATGAATGAACAAACACATAAAAATGGACAACAAAATCTTCTTTCCAAAACAAAAATTATTCATATCTCCATAAGTTTATGTTTAAAGGGGTTCTGATAGGGTGCGCGGGTGCGGGACCGCACAATTCGGTCAAACCCGCACAATTCCTAAAAATCCATACATTTAATCCCGCACAATACTGAAAAATTTGCTTAAAATTTTAATTAAATCAGGTATTTATATTGTTTACCAAGATTTTAGGTTATTTTTAGCCTATTTTCCTTCCAAACAATCGAGAAATCCCTCGCTTTCCTTGAACAGCTCGAGTGAATATGAAAACAACAAGGCGTTCTCTTCGCCGTCCTGGGAACGAGTCTCAGTTTTACCTCTATCCGACTTCCCACCGAGTTTTTCGCGTAGCTTTTTAGTTGTCGTTTTCCAGACATTATGTCGTTTTTCTTAGCAGCCTTGTTGATATTTTTTGAGCGCTTTCGCTTCCTCTTTCAGTTTAATATGTCGCGGACTGAAGAAGAAACACCGAAGAAATGTATCGTCGCGTCGAAATGAATGTCACGTGTCTGAATTATTTTCGCAAAGAACTGATCAAGTTTGCGAATCGACAAACAAACTATCAAAGCGGTGGAACTTTCGACCGATAGGAGAAAATTATTAAGTCTTCATCGGAATACTGTATTTGATTTTTTCAATCAAGTGAAAGATGTTTTGATTCAGGAAAATTCTTTACGATCTATTACGTTTTGTGAGAAAAACAAACATGCTATTAAATTACATTCAGCACGCAATTTGAATACATCTCTGTGTGTTTTTGCGGCAAATTTTCGAAGAAAATGTGTGAACCTTTACTGGAAATTACTACTCCTGGCGGATCACGCGAGTTGTAAATCCGACTGACTTTTCTTCTTGTTTTTTCGTGTCACATTAGCACATGCAAATTTATGCACGCATATTTAAGTTTATGTCGACGACTATATGGTCCGCTTCAGCCATGAAATACATACCGCAAAATCTCTCTGGTGTTGACTTGAGAAACAAAATAGAGAACTACAGCGTACAATTCCACGTTTTCAAGACAATGCAAGGCGTTGCAACAACCCCCCCCCCCCCCCCTTTACCACGGTTGGGGTATACGTTTGCGTGTACGTCCGAGGGTTAAGCTTATGTTTCTCCGTAAAAGCACTCAAAACACTCGGAAAACAATGCTGCAATGAGTTAAAGGCGCCACGAGTTCAAGGTGTGTACAGCTTCTTGTTCACATTACATAAAATGTACGGATTTTTCATAAAGGAACTCGCTCAGATCGGAAACATTTTATTTTGAGGTGGTATTTCGGTTTTACCCGCTAGAGTTCATCATGTGACGCAATGTGATTTTGTTGAGACAAATAAACTTTGGTGAAAACGAAAACAGCCGCAAATTTGCGATTGCTGGGTGCATTTTAATCCCCAGAGTAAAACATCTACTTTTATTTTTCATTTATGCAGAATTTCCTACCTGTCATACTTTTTTTGGCCTGGCTAGAACACTAGCGTTTGAATATTTGGTTGATCACAGGATTCCGCAATCCCGCGCAATTTCCCACAAAATCGAAGTTATTTTCCGCACAATTTGCCCCAAAACTCCAGCCCAATTTCAATTTCTTCCCGCACCCTTACAGAATCCCTGTGTTTAAAAGCAAAACGCGAACCATTTATAGCGGAAACAAAGAGCAAAGGACCGCGAACGAAAATGCTACAGGAGTACGTAGGATCTATAGAAGATCTGATCAGCCAAAAATAGTAATACAAACATAGTGAGCAAAGCTGATACTAAGTAGAACAATTAACGCGAAAACGACATGATAGAGCCCAAACTGAAAGCCAAAATGCAACCGTGGACAGCTGTTTCGACCTCGTTGGGCCTCGTCAGCACGGTATAGCAGCAGAAAGATAGATCAACTAGCGCGAACGCCAATTCTCTACCAAATCGCGCGTGGTGATGGCAACAACGAGAGCTCGAATCTAAATGCTTGCCAGTTGACCCACGTTACAGCGGCGCGTGACCATGAGTAATAGTCAAAGAATTTGAAATATCATGTCGTTGTCGCGATAAAGAAAGTGAGGATAGACATAAACCATCCCTTAGCGAATACATGGCCAATACCATAAGGTCTTAAAAAATGAGCAGCATTAACAGCTGTCGACGGTTGCATTTTGGGTTTCAGTTTGGGCTCTATCATGTCGTTAATTGTCGCGTTAATTGTTCTACGTTGTATCAGCTTTGCTCACTATGTTTGCATTTATAGCGCATCGAGGCCGAGCTGTCTTCGATGAAAGAAATCAAAACGACTAAATTTGAGAACGTTTTATAAACAATTCTCCAAAACTAGCGAGAACACAAATAAAAAGTCAGTCACTGATTGATATCAACATAAATTCCCATCGAAAAATGTATTTTGTTTTACCTTTAAGTCCCTCGACTACTTGAAAATTCTTTAAATCTCCGCTTCTTCAGTTCTGAAACCCGAAGTGAGAAACATTTCTCCGCGCGCATTGCTCCCACATTGATAAAAACATACGAAGTTTCCGAAGAAAGATTTTATCCCTGAACGCTCTTTTTCCCCACTATAGCGGCTTCTGAGTATCCCTTAATTAGTATCCCTGCCATGAGCACCAAACCGCGAAAAAATGGTTTAAAAGTTTTTCTCCGCTTAGTAAACACAGCAAAACATCAAGGTGTTTACCGAGCATATGTGACATTCGGCCGTGCAGCCGCGCGAAAAACAAAGTTTCGCTTTTGTTTTAAAATTGCTAAGATCCCGGATGTTGTGTGGCATCATACGCGCATGTTTTACGACGTCATACGCGCGGCGGCCGGCGGCACACGGACCGACGCGCCCGCGCCATGACCATGAAAAATGACGGGCTTAGCTTCCATGAGTATGGGGCTCCGCAGCGCGTCTTCGGCCCACGAGGGCTCCGCTATTACATTCAACTACATCATTTTGGCGTTATTTATTTATTTACTTATTTATTCATTTATATCAACATTTTCATATTGAAGTGGTGCATAAAAGGAAAATGTGTCGAGGCGGGCAATGTAACCTCGACTCCAGGTTTCTGGTCAGAGTGGACTTATTCTCCTTGTAACAAGAAGTGCGGAACAGGGTTTGAACACAGAAGCAGACATTGCATCAAGTAAGTCTGTTTATTTTCGTCAGCCGTAAGGTTAGGCCCCGTCCACACATATACGTTTACGTTCATAAACGCATACGTTTTTATGCGTTTAGGCTTACTGTCCACACGTAAACAATGAAAACGGTCTCCCTATACGGATATTGGATATTTTCGAACAAAGGACCGCGAACGAAAATGCTGCTGGTGGACGTAGGATCAGGAGAAGATCTAGCCAGCCAAAAATAGAGATAAAATCAAAGTATAAAGCAAGGCTGATACCACGTAAAACATTTCATTCCAACGCGACAACGACATGACAGAGCCCAAACTGAAAGCCAAAATGCAACCGTGGACAGCTGTTTTGACCTGGTTGGGTCTCGTCGGCACGGTGTAGCAGGAAAAAGATAGAAAAACTAGCGTGAACGCCAATTCTCTACCAAATCGCACGTGGTGATGGCCACAGAAAAGCTCAAATAAAAAATAAAACAGCTGTCCACGGTTGCATTTTGGCTTTCGTTTGGGCTCTATCATGTCGTTAACTGTCGCGTTAAAAGTTCTAAGTAGTATCAGCCTTTATACCATGATTTTTGAAAACGCGGTCTACCGCGCCGGCAGCCAACAGCTTATGTGGGGGCATGATAGGATGCATAAATTCTATAGGTTATAACTTTGGTTACAACGTGTGGACAGGTGAAAACGAATCGTAAACGATAGCTGGTTTCGTGTGGACGAGAACGTTTTAGATAACAAAAAAATGTGCGTTTACGAACGTAAACGTATACGTGTGGATGGGGTCTTAGTTCAGTTGGCACTTAATTATATTATCGAATTAAATAACACTGATTAGAACTGGTAATCACAAGGTCGCGTTTATTCAAATCCTGTTCAAACCTGAATGTTTTTCGGGTTTCTTTACAACTGCTTAAAAGGAGCAATGTCATGGGGACTTTGACGTCTTTGGGTCAAAACTGTCCCAAATTAAAACATGATACCTTTCTCATATACATGAAATGATTATAGGACCCTAAAGGCTGGTTTTCACTAACGACGGAGTCGGAGTCGGAGTCGTAATCAAAAGCGCAAAATCGGAAGAATATTACGGAGTCATAAGCGGAATCGGAAGAAAATGGAACCGTTCTGATTCTTCCGACTCCGATTCCGTCGAGTTTATGACTCCGCTTACGACTCCGATTTTCGATTTTCACTAGGTCGGAAGCGCTCTTACGACTCCGACTACGACTCCGACTACGACTCCGACACGACTCCGACTACGACTCCGACTCCGACTCCGACTACGACTACGACTACGACTACGACTCCGACTCCGACTACGACTCCGACTCCGACTCCGACTCCGACTCCGACTACGACTCCGACTCCGAATACGACTCCGACTACGACTCCGACTCCGACTCCGACTACGTTGCCAGTGAAAACCAGCGTTAAGAGGACGATATGAAGTTAACGAACTTTTAAAGAGAGAATAAACCATATTTAAAGTTCCAGCGGGTTTTCCAAGAGTCCAATCCATTTCCATCCCGACCATCCGCGGGCCCGACACACCTATTTTGAGAATTTAGTTTTATCGACTGAGTCGATAAGGTAAATTGATCACCATAAAAAGATTCAAATAGCTGACGTTTCGAGCGCTAGCCCTTTGTCGGAGCGAATCAAGGATTCGTGGGTAGTGTGTTCGCTTCGACGAAGGACTAGCGCTCGAAACGTCAGCTATTTGAATCTTTTTACGGTGGTCAATTTACCTTATCGACTCAGTCGATAAAACTAAATTCTCGTGTTTCCCCCCAAATTAAGACTTATTACCTTTGCCATACACGAAATACTTATTGAACAATAAGACGAAGAACTTAGGTGAATTTTTAGAGATAGATTCAACAATGTTTAGTCTGAGTTTTGGCGAATTTTGCAAAGCCAATGAAATTAGCCCAATTTTTTGAAGTTGCAATCAATTTCCATCCTAGCCATCTACGGCCCAAGACACTTATTTTTACTCTGAAAGAGAACTACAAGTACAATGATTTTAACCAAAGCTGGACCATTATTTTTAGGCTTCCTCGGATATTTGATGTCTTTTGGGATTTTTTAAGTAACTCTTTAAATGGTGAGATAGCCCCTTGTAGTTGAACTCACAATTTACCAGCTTCTATGTGCAACCTTAGTGGAATGTCACTTGAAATGGAACCTCAAAAATCCTGGTATGGGCTCAAATTCCACTGAAGCAAAAAGCCTGATTTTTTGACAGGACCTACTGTTTCAACTACGTAAGCTTCTGTATGACTCAACCGCGACCAATGCTATCCTCTCTTTCAGTTTGCATTTGTTGCATTTTCCAAAATTATTTCCAAACCAATTTTGTCTTCCTTGACTTATACTGAGTTCAATTGCATTTGTTCGTTTGTGTTTGAAGACCAGAATTTGGGAAGCACTGTGAAGGACACTACAGGGAATCAAAAATCTGTAACGTGCAGGTCAGTCTTACGCTACCAAATACAACATTTTTGTGTGGCTCTCACAAATTACTAAAGCTCGCGTTATCAACAGTCGCGCAATTATCAAACTATAGGAAGGCACTATTATTGTTTGCCATTTACACGGTTTGTGGAAATGGTACGCAAACCTCCAGAATGCGAAATTCCGTTTGAGATTGGCGCGTACCATTTGCCATTGAAAGGCAGAAGCGAGGTGATTGGCCACGCTTGTATATCAAAACCAACGTAGGGCCAGTGACTGCTAGATAAAACCAAATGGTACACACATTGCGTTCGCACGGATATTCCGGTTAGTAATTTTGAATTACCTAGCTCTCAAGACGTTCTGTTTATTTTGGAATTTTCCGATCGGACAAACCAAAATAACCTTACCATTTACATTCCAACCAAAATTTCCAGAATTTATTTTAGAAAGGGTAAACACTCGTTTTATTTTTTGTTCATAGAATGACTAAGGATACTTTTTGTCTTATAGCCGTGTCCAAATGGAGTCACACCGTCCGAGTTCAGGCGAAGGGCATGTGTAAATCGAACAGATGGGTTTACTGTGGCTTACATTAGGGGTGGTAGGGGTAAGTGTACCCTGATAAACCAAACAGTTGCTTTAACATTCATCCATAGGGAATTATATACATAAATGATCAAACACTACCCTAGAAAAAGTAAAAGTTCCACTTAACAATTAGACTGTGACCTAGAGATTTCTATCGCGTGACAGTTGATGATGGCGAATTGAAGCCCGAATCAACTACATGTATCACGCGATAGAAATCAAAAGCGACTAATCCATTGTAATCATTTTGGTATAAATCGACTGTACGTTCAAAACTTAACAACAAAAACTCTCCACAGGAACTTTGAAAACGCGAAGAAGTGGTCGTCATTAGGCTACTCACTCTACTCACTTTCTACAACAGAATAGAAAGAGTAGTGTAGCCAATAAACAAACAGCATTCGTGATAAAACGCTTGTAGATTTATACTAAAAGTCGATAGACCAACTGTTGCATTAATTGACTGTGTTAGTTATCAGAGGAATAAATTGTAAATAATATTTTGACCCTTTTCCTGTCAGTATAATACTTTGTGTCGGGCAGTGTGATTCTAACTTTTGAGGCTGTGGACAGGATCCTTAAGTGTGACATTTCAAATGACAACTACTGAGCAGTAATTTCCTGTGAGCATTTGAGATTTTGAGAAGGCAATACTGCGGTATTATATTGAGAGCTAATTTTGGGCCCTTGCTCTAAGAAAATTATAAAATTTGTTTTTAGTACGCGAGGAATCCAATAAATTGCCGCAAGAAAATTTTACACCAGTCACAGGAGGATTTTTAAAACGGCAATTAATAGTTAATTAGCAGGAAAAAGTATTTAAGAATCGTGATGCAGTTGTTTATTGCGCTGTACAAGATGGTTCTAACGTTTGAGTCTGTGGGCGAAATCCTAAAGTGTGACCATTCAAATGAAAGCTAATGAGCAGTTATTTTTCCTTTGGTGCCGTTTATTATGCTGCCCATCAGCGTACGGGAAAAATTTTGTCGGGGGGGGGGGGGGGGGTGAACTTAATTTGCCCGAATCAAACTCGTGACGTCATGTTTATTCGTCATGATGATTCTTGCACTTGCTGACATTTTACCTTTCAACCACTGTGAACGATGCAAGAATGAGCTTTTACATCTCGCATTGTTCGCACTTCACACGGTACCGATAAGATATATTTTACGAGACTTCCGACATACTTTGAACGACCATATATCAACCACACATACTGTCCTAATAAGCAAGACGGTCGTCAAATGTTATACTTAGTTTCAGTCTCTGCGCGGTCTACAAAATCATTCCCACCCTTGGCGGACCACAACGCAAATTTGTCGTTCTATGGCCCTATTTATATGGAAAGAGGATGATCCTAGAAGGTTCATTTGGTTTACATGCGTAAATGCAGCATCCAGGATCAACTTTCATTTGGTTTACGTGAAAAATTCGGCAGGATGGCCCCAGTACCATTGAGTTCGGCGCGGTTGCAAAGCAAGACGGTGGGCGACAGTAACAAAAGCGAAGATAACCTTGGGGCTCCCGAGGCCGTTTACATGGAGCTCGGATGATTCTAGCGCTAGGATGATCATCTTAGCGCTAGGACCAAATGCAACCCTTCGCATATGAACTGAAAGTAAAAAACATGTTGCGCTCGGATGATCCTAGCACTAGGATCGATGTAGTATAGAGCTCGGTTAGAAAGTAAAGTGAGTAATGTGAGTTACAAAAGAAAAACAATTAATGTAAGATATTGAATCACAAGATATTCAGTAATTTTTCTGTGTCTGTGGTGCCCGAATGGTCGACCAATTTTGCCCGAATAATACAAATAATTTTTTACGACTGGGCAGCCCCTCCCCCCCCCCCCCCCCCCTCCCAGCCCCTCCCCCTCGTACGCCTATGATGCTGCCCAAGGAGGTTCTCACTTTTGAAACTGTGAAAAACTGTGAAATTTAAAACGTCCCAACTATAAGCCATATAATTTGAGGAGATAGGTTTCCCGGTTTCCAGCCATATAAGAAAAAATAATCACAGTAAGTGTTGAGTTGGAACTCGACCAAGAAAATATATTTGACCAGAATGTCTCAAGCAATGTTCAGCCCACTGCTAAGTTTAAATTGTTTCCAACTTACTGCAATCTAAGCAGGGTAAACGACAACCGTTATGTTTAGTTTATCAACGCGTGTACGAGTGTGTATAGTTTGTCACACTGTTAGTGTTTCTTGACATCGTCGATACTACGCGTCAACACGAAATAGTAAAATATTTAAAGCCATTCGCAGTCGGTGGAATAAATTCTTGTTACAGTGGAACCTCGATTTACGAAGTGCCAAGGGACTGGGGAAATTGGTTCGTTATATCGAGGGTTTGTTATATCGAAAACCTCGTTATAACGAATTTGCGGAAAAACAACCAAAATGTTCGTTATATCGAGGTTGTTAAAAATTGTTTTGTCACAGTGTTACGTATTTCCTGATCTGAATAAATAACATTTGCACTTTGATGCCTGTGCTAGTATGACTGAAGCTACAGTACACTGTACATATAACTACGGCAATGGAAAACTGTACAGGTTATACCATTGCCCTATAGCGCACACTGTTGGTCTGTTCCACATTCATCTTTTGTCGCGCATTGACGTTTATTCGTTATATCGGGGTAGATTTTACGTTTGGGCTGCCGGATTGTGTTCGTTATAACGAGGATTTCGTTATATCGAGGTTCCTTACATCGAGGTTCTGTTCCATACAATTTACTTGTAATTTTGCCGGGCTGAACAATATCGTTCGTTATACTGAGGCCTTCGTTATATAGAGGTTCGTTAAATCGAGGTTCCACTGTAGTTACTGACGTTTGAATCATCTTTGTTCTTAGCCTGCGAAACTTGGTGCCGAACAAGTTACGCTGCAAAGCCAGTTGGATCCATGCCAGATGGAACCCCTTGTGCACATGCTAAAGCCCACGCCGGTGTCTGTTTACATAAAACGTGCATAGTAAGGCTGTTATTATTATTTTATACAAGAAAAAGTTTTGTTCGTGCTCCTATACTAACACATATTCTCCAACTTTACTTCATCGTAAATGTTATCCTTTAAAAATTAAGTCAGTTCGTGCCCGACAGCGTTTTTGTAAAGGAATAGACTTTGCCTACCAATCTCAAGCAAAATTGCAATTATCGGTAAGGATTTGAGAATCCGGACAGAGGGGGCGAGTTTTATATTATTACCATTCCACCCATCAGAAATCTACTGGTTTGCCTCTAACCTTCGGATTTTCTTTACGATTGGCAGAAGGTTGGTTGTGATGGCCTGGTGGGTGGTAGAAAAGTCCTTGATCGTTGCGGCTTATGTGGAGGAAATGGGACAAGGTGCTCTAAGATTTTCAGCACATACACTGATAACCCAACATTAAGCGGTAAGCAGTGGGTCGCTTTATACTGTGTTCACATCAGCAGCGATACATGTTTACAGAAGACATGTTTCAACTAAATGCGTTTCCCGTAGACATGTTTGCAATTTCATTATTCACATTAGACACCTTATTGAGACTTATATAACGGGGTAACTGGTTAGCTTTCAGTTGAGGTTGGGTTAGCAATTTATACAGTTAAATTTAGGACTAAGCAACCCGAGAAGCTAGGTGGTACAGTGGTACGGTAGGCTATGTAAGTCTAAGCCTAGCTGAGGTCACAGGTTCAATCCTGAGTGTGGATTTTAGATTTCCTTTTTTACACTTAAAAATTTATTGAAAATAAAATTCTAAGTGTCGACATTACGTTATATAATTCTCAATAAGTGTCCGACCTCCTTCTGAGCTATAGAAGGTAGACTCTACCGTTTCATGCCTAGTTCTATAATTTATTAATATGCTGAACAGCCAGAAGCTCGCATAAATTTTTTATAATTACACATGGACCTAAAAATATAGAAATCGAACCTGGCTAGAATGATCAATAAACCTTAAGCAGTGCTAAACACCCAGCACTTTAATAAACCTCTTTACTACATCAGCAGCTGGAAAACCAGCTCGATTGTGACTACCACATGCTGCAGTGAGTGTTAAAGGCTGATCGAAGTCTGGGTAGGGTTTAACTGTTATTAAAAATTGGTCTGAATTTTATTTGTCAGCCGAGACAAATAATTATTAGGGGAGCATGGATGGCGCAGTGGTGAGAGCGTTAGCTCTCATCCTTGCTCCGATCGAGGGTTTTTTCTCCGAGTCCTCCTGTTTTTCCTCCCTCCTCAAAAACTAACATTCCTAAATTCCAATTCGACCTGGAATTCGAAGGCCACAGGTTTGTCAGTCAAATACGACTGTTAAGTGTCACCCTCGTTAAACAAAGTCGATTTTATTTATTTAATATTTATTTATTTATTTGAGAAATGCCACGGTTTTAAAAGAAAACCTCTTCTCTTAAAAGAAACTGACGTTGAATTGTTTGAAATATCGTCATTTTCATTTTCATACAAAACAGGATACAAATATCGACCGTTTCGGCTTTTAAATTTCCCGCGCGCCGTCATTTCGAATTATTATGACATCATATGGTTGCCCAATTGTTGCAGACAAAAGAATGTTGATTTTTAGCAATAGCGGCAACCATATGACGTAATCGAAATTCAAAATGGCAGCTCCGGGGAAATTCAAAGGGGGTTAAAATAGGCGATATTCATATCTAATGTTTTTGTACAATAAAAATTTTCTTTGCAAGTGTTAAAAAGTAATTAGAATTTAGACTTTATTCCCAACAATTTAAAGTCAATTTATTATAACAATACAGGTTCCCTTTAACGAATACAGAGATTTGAGTTCTGTCAAAACCAACATCATATAGCTGGGAAATGACCCGGCAAAATTTAAGTTGTAACTGAGAGTCCATTACCCATATGCAGACACCCTGTGTTGTCAGCTGCTTCAAGATGTAATGGCAACCCTGATTAAAATAAAACAAATGTTTTTTTTTTCCTTTGGAACTTTAATGATTATAGGTCCCGACAATGCTGCACTGATAGCTAAACTTCCCTTGGGAACTCGAAGTGCTTTCTTCCAAATGACAGCAGATTCCTACCATTATCTTGGTAAGTACTTTGCTGTCTTATTTACAGCACTGGATTCTGAAGTACCGCATCTTATAGCTTTTTGTGACGATGGAGGGTTTCTACATCCGCAATGTGGTTCTCTTCAGTTACCTTATTCTCACTTAATTTCGCGCGTACTAAATTTCGCGATTTTCGCGTTTTGGAAAAAATCGCGAAAAGGAATACTCGCGAAAAAAAAGAGAGCGCGAAAATTAAAATCGCGAAATTTAATACCATAATATATATAGATAGCCTGAGCCTAACAGCGTCGCTCTTTGAACAGAAAGCCAATGATAAACTTAACTGAGGTGAAAGGTCGGAAGCACAAGAATAAAATTGACGATCGGGCTATCTTTTAATTTTAGCAATTCTCAAGAACAGACTAACGCGACCGTTTGCACAGTACATTTAGATCGTACAAAAGTTCACAAAAACAACTTTTTCTCCGTGAGAATAACTAGTACGACTAATTTCCAAATAAAATATACCTGCTGCTTATAAAAAAATTGTCCGAGAAACTGATTTGGAAATCAAAATTGCAAAAAATACACAAACATATTTGCATAAGACCACGAGAGTGAAGTTTAGAACTATAAAATTCAAGTCTTGTTTTGTTTTGTTTACATAAAATCGCTTTTCAACCTATGTAATGAATGAACAAACACATAAAAATGGACAACACAATCTTCTTTCGAAAACGTTTGTTCAAATCTCCATAAGTTAATGTTTAAAAGCCAAACGCGAACCATTAAGAGCTCATCGAGGCCGAGATGTCTCGGATGAAAGAAATCAAAACAACTGAATTTAATTGAGCGTGTGTTATAAACAATTCTCCAAAACTAGCGAGAACACAAAGAAAAAATCAATCACAGATTGATATCAACATAAATTCCCATCAAAAATGTATTTTGTTTTACCTTTAAGTCCCTCCACTGCTTGAAAATTCTTTAGATCTCCGCTTCTTCAGTTCTGAAACCCGAAGTGACAAACATCTTCCCGCATTGCTCCCATCCTCGAAGCAAGATTTTATCTCTGAAAGCTCTTCTATTTCCACTATAGCGGCTTCTGAGTATCCCTTAATTAGTTCCCCTGTCTTGAGTAGCAAATCTCGAAAAAATGCAAGAAAATAACAACTTTAATTTAAACGGTTTTCTCCGCTAAACACAGTAGTGTTTTCCCAGATGACGTGAAATTGCAAAGATCCCGGATATTGTGTGGCGTCATACGCGCATGTTTTACGAGGGTATACGCGCCCGCGAGTTAGCCCTGCGCGACGGCGGGCACACAACGCGCCCGCGAAACATTCTGCTAGCCATGACCATGAAAAATGACGGGCATGGGTTCTATGGTTCTCTGGTTCTATGAGTATGGGGCTTCGCGCGGGCCTTCGGCCCGCAGAGTTCCGCCATCATACTGTATCAGGACTGCTCTCATTTTGGTAAATGTAAATGTAAATAAGAAAACAATGCATAAATTATTAAGGTTGAGGAGATTTCGGCGCTTTGACTCAGGAACCTCAACGTCGACGACGCTACCTCGTCCAGATACCACGCAGCTCTTAACAATCTCTAATTTCATTGGACCTGGGTATGACGCAGCTCTATTGTTTTTAGGGCTAGGGTCCATTGTTGAGTTGTTTGTTCTATTATTTTCTCAGCAAATCAGAGAAGACCTTGTGGGGCGGTACGCAGCTCGTACAAGGTCTTCTCTGATTAGCTGAGAAAACAATAGAACAAACAACACAACGATGGCTAACAAAAGACCCTAGACGTAAAAACAATAGAGCTGCGTGATATACAGGTCCAATGAAATTAGAGGTTGTAAAGAGCTGCGTGGCTACTGGATCTTGTAAGAGCTGCGTATTGCCCCACCTCGTAAAAGTAGAAAGCGCGCAACTCTTGATATTTCTATAATAGTTAGCTATTTTGTGAACACTATTTTAGGACTTGGGAGATTAAAGAAATGGGAAAATTGCGAAATTAAGTACACTTTTGTTTACTTTTTCCTGGAATCGCGAAAATTTATACTCGCGAAATACAGCTCCCTAATTTTTGCGAAATTAAGTACGCGCGAAAATTAGTAAGAAAAAGGTAACTTCTGCGAACAATACCCTACAATTCTGTCCATTTAAACGATCAAAGCTATTGAGAAGCAGTTTGATACTTCGCATTAAGAAATCAATGCTATTTAACATTATTTTGTGGTACTGCTTGTTGAGTCTGCGCCGAAGCTATCTTTGCGGATCAGTATCTTACCCACTGTTACGAATTTCATTGTTTATAGGCGTACAAAATGCTTCAGGAACCTATCTGGTCGGGGCTCATTTGGACGGTAGTGCAAACAAACCAGCCGCTGGTACAATGATAAATTACTACCATCGAAGAGGGAAAAAACCGGGAAAAGACCTTATACGAATACTGAATCCCACAAATGCTGTTCTCCGAGTCTTGGTTAGTGAAATATCATTTGGCGTTAGGTAAAAACGAAAACATGGCAAAAGTGCCAATGGATACAAGTAGTTCTGCTGGTCGCCAGGGCCTTCCCCGCCGCGAAGAAACCACGGCTCTGGACACTGGCTGCCAAAATACTTCAAGAATCGTGTAGTATTTTGTCACGTGACACACAATGAAACCTCGTCCCCAGGTCCTTCTCCGTTTTCAAAATGGCGGGTCGGGCGTAGAAACCGCTGGACAAAGCTGCCAAAATGCTCCAAGAATCGTGTAATATTTTGCGCGTTACACACGATGACATATGGCTGCCAATTGCTGGAATTAAACTCCGAAGGCGACATTTCATCATGTTTCACTTTAGAATACATTATTAAATGCTCAAGGAAATGCGCGCGCCGTGATTGGTTAAACCGAGTTCATTATAACTCGATAAAGCACGCGCGTGACTTAAGGTTCATTTTAACCGTTTTTATTTTATAAAAGAAATAAAAAAACTTGTTCCTTGTTGAGTTATATAAACACTTGGGAATTTTTAAGAACACTCGAGAAGTGCGAGAAGCACTCGCCTTTGGCTTGTGCTTCTCTGTACTTCTCTCGTATTCTTAACCCTATTCGGCCTGGGGGGGGGGGGGGCACAAAGTGCCCGCGCTAACTTTGAACGTTCATAACTTCTTTAATATGTAACTAAACGCCATCAAACTTTGTGGCTTTTCCTAAAATTTATCTGGCAACAATTTTATGTAACAATTTTTTGATCACGTGACTTGATGTTTCCATGGCAACAAGATTTTGACAGCCATGTTTTTTGAAATTTGCATATTTGTTCCTTTGAATGAAGAAAAACAATGTTTATTGGTATAACTTTTATATTTTTACGTCATTTAGCGTTTATTTATTGGTTTTGATTAATTTTGAGTCAATTTGGATGGTTTTTAAGATGTTTTAAAAAATTTCAGAAATCCAAGATGGCGGATCCAAGATGGCGGCCGCATAATTAATTACTTAATAACTACGTCATATGACGTCATTGTTCCATTGTGCGGACCGCAAAGGAGATAGTTTCGGACGTACATTGTCGTAGCCTTAATGTTCTTGAAGTTACGAAGGGGTGCCCCCAGGCTCAGGAACTCAAAAAAAGCCCAGGCCGAATAGGGTTAAAAATTCCCGCGTGCTTATATAACTCAATAATGCACTCGGCGGTTTTTTATTTCTTTACTCTTCGATAGTGTGTTTCTGCTCGCAGCCTTGACGTTTCCACTCTTTTCAAACTGCAATTGAATGAAAAGCTCGCTCTCTTTACTGCCGAGGAGTTAGTCAGAGCTATTTGCAGGGAATAGTCTGAGGAAACTTTCTGTGGTAATTTACTAATAATTTGTCAGACCGATGAAATGTTTTGACCGCTTATATTGCAAGCATGAAAAAACGCGTGTTAAAAATGTTTTAGCGATTTATTCAAAATCGAACAGTTTTATATATTAAAATTTTTCCATTTAGTGTGCTACACTGTGTAGATTATAGCGCATTTATTCGCTTGTCGCGGGTAGCCCCACAATCGAAAGATGCTGATCAGCATAAAAAGAGCATAATCTAAAACTTTCATCCAAACCTAACATCTGGTATCAAATTTCTTCTTTACCAGTACATAAAAAAAGCGAATAAGGACAAACCGAATCCTGGTGTGAGGTACCAGTACGTAGTACCCTCTCAGCCCACAGGTAATGCAAGTGGTGATGATTTTGCGTGGAAACCTGATGGTAGTTGGTCCGGCTGCTCTAGATCCTGTGCATATGGTAAGTGTCCATGTTAATGGGTAACCTCGATACTTGAGGCGCGGTGGTGTGATGATTAGGGTATTGGACTTTCAACCTGAAGGTCGGCGGTTCGAGGTCTAGCCCAAATCATACCGTCCAGAAGGACGTCGGACACCTTATTTCATTAATAAGACAAGTGAGGAGAGACTGAAGAACCTTGGTGGCACCACCCTTAGTAGCAGATTTAGGGGAGCCCCTTGGGAGCCCCACCCTCTTGCCACGGAATCTGGATCCGCCACTAACCCTACCACCATCCCCTTGTTCAGGCTGGAAATTAAGCTTTCTATGGCTCTTTTTTTTGTCAGGAATCAAAACACGCACCAGACGTTGTATAAGAAAAGATGACAATAGCATCGTTGATGACTCCGCATGTGTGGGACCAGCTAAGGAAACTGAACAGTGCAATACTCAACGTTGTAAAGCAAAGTAAGCGTTCCATTTTCTTAACTAAACTGGTTTTCAAGGAAATCGTTAACCTATAATCAAGCATAAAAAGGGGGGATCGTGGGAACGAAATTTATTTTTCTTCATAATTTTCCACTTGTCCACCCATCCATCCATCCTTTCATTCAACCATTGCCATTGCCATACCATTACCGTTGCCGTTGCCGTTGCCGTTGCCGTTGCCGTTGCCGTTACCATACCATTAACATTACCATTGCCATTGCCATTGCCATTGCCATTACCATTGCCATTGCCGTTACCATACCATTAACATCGTGATTGCCACTGTCACAACTGATAATTTAAGTGCGACTAAACCTATTTTCCAGGTGGGTGTTAAATTGGACTCCATGTTCCAAGACCTGTGGCCAAGGCAAGCAAGTACAGACTTACAAGTGTTTAGAGCAAATTACTGAAACCCAATCCAGAGAAACTAACACATGTACAGTTGCAAAACCTGCCCAGTCTTCTATCCCTTCTCGTTTGTGCAATTTTTATCCATGCCCTGCGGAATGGAGCGTAGGAAACTGGTCTGAGGTAAGCTGCTGGCAGTTAGTTACATTTTATTTTATCAGAAAATCCCTAAAGTGTCTTTTAGCTTAAATATTGTACAGGAATCTAATCTATATCAAAATCTGACAGTTCCAACTGTAAAGAAGCCAGCTCAAGTAGCGGGCTCAGCTGTAGTTTTATCAAAATGCCCGCAGCGAAAAGTCATCAGTCTCTGTCGAGGCCCGAAAACAAGGTAAATGTTAGCCAACAAGCTGTTTATTCGTCGTGCAATAGGAGCTAAGCAAGGAGTCAGTGGGCGACCTTTGACCATTAATCATCAACTATCGTGCGCTACCATTCACCTTTTGATCGTGGAATAATAGTCAGTGATACTGAGTAGATGGTAGTTGGAATTAAACTTCTCTCCCCGATTACCATGCCTTATCATGAACCTTTTTTATCGCAAGCAATGATAGTCAACGATATTAGACGACAGACTACTCTCACCCCAACTATCATAAAATACCATTTATCGTTTGATTGGGGCTTAAAGTAGAAGGTGTTATAAAGAATATACAACGGAAACCATCCGTAGGTGAAACCTGTGACCGGCCCACTTAAGAATGTGTTAGCTTAGAGGCAGTGCACAAAGCAGCGTTTGTATGTGGCTGGGACCAATACTGAGTTGACACTTACGAGGGGGTCTCCGTTTGGGGAGGTTCCCTTGAAAGAAACTGAAACTACTTCAACTAAAACGCAACAACAACAAAAACAAACACAGACTTACAGCTCGTTACACAGACAGTTCTCTCATTCCAAATGTATATCACGGATGTAAGAGGTGAATTGTGGAATGACTGTTTAGTTCATTTTAGGCAATTTTCCAGTGTGACGCATTCTTTGGACCTTGCGTAGCACATTAATAATATTCATTCATGATGTCAATCATACGTCACTTAATTTCACGTCACTCATTCAACAATTCACGTCCAACACCCATGATTTACTCCATACGTTGCGTATGTGTAAATCTTTCAGAGAGACCTTCCGAGCAACCTCAAAACTTGTCATGTACGAAATATATAGTGGAATCACGTTACGGCTAAGTGTCTTCCCGGTTCCCGTGGTAGACACAAAAACTAAGTCTGTTTAATCATTTGCAGTGTCCTTTCAAGTGCGCGGTTGGAATGATACAACGAAGTGTCTCATGTTCTCGAATCGACGAAGCTGGGAGGTTGACTGTCATTGCGGATGTATTTTGTCGATTCCTGGACAAAAAACCTGCCTCAGAAGCAAAGTGCAATGACGATAACCCCTGTGGACGTAAGCTATTCTTAAATTATTTCCCCCAATGTAGCCCTAGTATGGATTCTAAGACGTAAGGATATAAATGTTTTGGTGTTGAATGTATACGTTTTATCTATGCTTGTCTAAGAAAATATCATAGTTTGGTTTGATAATGGGTTGGGGTTTACGAAGATGGTCAGACTCCCCATTAAAAACTTTCGAGGAATACCCACAGGATAATTTTGCGAGGTCTTGACAGATATTCCATTGTATTAATACATACTTTTTTGGAAAAGAAAAGAAGAATTGTTTTGACAATAACGACTTTAGTATACCCATTAGAAGTTATTGGTCATTAAAAGGGAATATAGATTTAACTGACATAATATATGGACCTACCTTCAGTCCTATAGAGTGTTTTCACATGACGTCATAAAAATTAAAAAATCTAAAGTATACATCCTACAAAGGTGTTTCTAACATGGTATGTGGATACCAGTGTTATAATCTTTCACAAAAAGTTTCAGGTTTTAACGATGTTTTGTTTTCGATTTATAAAGGTTGTAAATGTGTCACGCAATTCGTCACGCTATTTCAGATAAGCCGTGGAAATAAACAAAATTGAACTAGTTGAAAGTTATTAATGAATTATAGATGATTATAAGCCGATTTCATGCCTCTTATAGTGAATACAATATTTTGTGATGAGATTTTTGGTGTTATTAGGACTTTAAAGTCTTTAAATTTTTGGCCGCCATGTTGGTGTCCCTAAGTGGGACACCAAGATGGCCGCTACTTACATTTCTTACTTAAAATGTCTATACCCATTCGCCTATAACTCTTGATTGAAATGCTCTTGCGCTTCAAAATTTGGCCCAGATGTGTAGTTTTAAACTCTCTACAATTCCATAAACATTTTAGAATCGAAAACTGCTTCTGAATTTTGATATGACGTCAGTGAAAACACTCTATATGGGTGCTTACAACGGTTGGTCCTACCGGGGATAATTCGCCACTTTTTTCGTCGCAGCGAGACCATCCCACTGTCCTGCTGACCATGTTTGTTCAAATGGTGGCCAGTGTCAACCAGATCCTGCAGGATATCAGTGCGTCTGTGACAGAGGATTTACCGGCATGGAGTGCGAGAGTAAGTGCGACATAGGTCAAGACAGGTTTCACATGTTTCAAACAGTGGTCAAGACCGCATTTGAGGCTGCGTAACTCTGCAAATCAAGCGTTTTTGGAGGAACATAAAGCTAACTGATAACTGAGAAATGGCCGAAAGCCAACTGATCGCGGAGATTTTAGTACCCCATCCATCCTCAACAACAGTTATTTTCATTGAGAACTACACTAACCCGGACGATAGCACTCGGTATACTACCAAAAACCACACTAACCCGGACGATAGCACTCGGTATACTAACAAAACGTATTTTGTCTATTTAGTAAAATTAAACCCATGTGATAACAATCCTTGTTTAAACGGAGGCAGCTGTTCGCCCGGTGTCAATCACCATTACGACCATACTTGCCAGTGCAAAGAACAATTCACAGGAAAGAACTGCGAAAGTAAGTGACATTCGAGGAATGCAAATAAGCACACGAATAGGTAGATTGGGTGACTGGGTTATTTAATGAAAGAATGAAAGTATGAAAAGGAACAAAGAAACGACATAGACAAAGTAAATAAAAGTTAACGAGCAAACGTCAGTGAACGAATTGATCAACAAACAAATGATCGGTTGATGATTGAATGAATAATAAAAGAATGAATTAATCAATTAATAAACCAAAGCAATAGCGTTCCGCCCAGGTGACGTCATATTTGGCAGCATTGCATTGTGGGATCGAAATGCGGACAGATATTTCAAAATGGCTGCCTCGGAAACACTAGATTTTGCGATTCCTGTACATGTTGTGGATAATTGTCGAGTTGTACCCAGAACAGTGCTTCGTAGCAGCTGCTTTTTTCGTAGCTACCTGCATAGTTCTTGAATGTTTGTACGCATTTCAATCCCGTGATGCTTCGTGCCAATTCTATTTTTAGAATCTGGACGGAACGCTATACATGAAGGATGGCAGAGAATTAGTAAGGCAATGGCTGGTTGATTGATTGATTGATTGATTGATTGATTGATTGATTGATTGATTGATTGATTGATTGATTGATTGATTGATTGAATAAGATTATTTATTTATTTTTCCTCTTGATTGCAGCTGCGGTGACAGCGTGTGATAGTAACCCGTGTTTAAACAATGGTACATGCACTGATAACGGTGCCTATGACAACTACATCTGCGCATGCCCGGATGGATTTGTAGGAGAACAGTGTCAAGGTAAACAACTCACTCACGTGAATTAACACGATATTTTGTCTATTCTCAGCGTCTTCCTCTGATTTTCGGACTGTATGAACAAAATACGGGGGTGCCATCTGACCCGGCCCTTCTCCCTTCCTATCTCTTTCTTTATTGTTCCACAGTATCACGTTTCTACAAAATTGGATGTTTCTATTACAAGAAGAAAGTAATACCCGAATTACCGCAAGATCCACAGAGTCAAAGCACCGAATCCCCCGTTTTGAAGTGTGCTGAACTTGCACAAGAGAAAAGGTACCGGTTTTTCGCTCTGGGACGAAATGGAAAGTGTCACTCTGGCCCAGAGGCCGGTAAACAGTACTTTAAATACGGTTCTGCAAACAAATGCAAAAATGGAGTCGGAAACAAAGGAGCTGCTTTTGTGTACACGTTTGGTAAGTAAATATCAACTAGTACCATAAACCCATAAGTGGGTTGAAACGTGTAACGCGCATTCACAGCTTCCGAATATTTATTTTTGCTTAGTACCATATTTGGAAACCTCTCGGTCCCTCGAGATTGGAAGCAAGTTGTTCTAGCGAATTGATCGGTTAATATTTTTATCTTTATTTCCTTAATATGGCTGTAACAACTTCTTAGCAAATTGAATAATCGGAAGCTTGTTTTGAAGCGTACAAGAGACAGTTGAAAATTTCAACCCACTTATGGGTTTCTGCTAATGTAAGTACTGGTCCCACGTCCTTCTTCCGCTCGATAATGCTTTAGGGAGACAAAATAGACAAATTCGGCTAACGCATTGTTGTACCCAATTCAAAACTTCTGTGATTCTTTGTTCACAATATTTCCATATAATTTCCATGTCAATGCTTCATTGATATGGAAATCTGACGAACAAAGAGTTCTAATCCCACAAGGTTTGAATTGGGTACAACAATGCGTTAGCCGAATTTGTCTATGGCTCATTTTCGCGTTAATTAATAATGAGATATAAAAAATATGAATGATAATGCTATATTTAAGTTGACTATTGTTTATTATAACGGTTTATTTTCGGAACTTTCCATTTGTATTTTTGCTATAGCCTTAAAACTCAGTCGCAGCTACGCCATGACACCAGTAAAATAGTCAATAGTAAAGCTAAAATAGTTTTACTAGTGTAAAACATCGGTGTGCATGTGAGCTTTTTGATGATGATGATGATGATGATGATGATGATGATAATGATGATGATGATGATGATGATGATGGTGATAATGATGGTGGTGATAATGATGGTGGTAATGATGGTGATAATGATGATTGTGATGATAACAATGATGATGAGTATGACGATCATAAAAAAAGGAGTTATTCATAGATATTTGTGTAAACCGGCTGCGTACTTTTACGAATCTACTGACGAGTAAAAATGTCCAGCAGTATAAGACAAGTTTCCGCTAAATAAATTAACGATTGTACAACAATCAAATTTTTCCAAATCTAGGACTACTCGCTTTTGTCAATGTAATATGTCATTATAAGTAAAATAGCATCTTATATCTGCACTCGTTTTGGCGAGTTAGACTCTTAGATGCTCTTAAATGCTATGTTTAAAAATAGGTCAACGATAATAACTTACCAAGGAGGTTCTAACCCTGTTTGTTTTTGTAATGGGTTTTATCTTACAGATCCTCTTCCTGCATACGAGAATCTCGGCTGTTACGTTGCTGATAAAGGCAGAAAAAAGAAAGCGTTCCGTGTCAAAATCATGAACCTTCAAAACCAGTTCAACAGCAAATTCACAAAATACACCATTGATCGATGTGCCCGGATCGCCCTCGCCAAGAAATTCACGTTTTTTGCCCTGCAGAAGGGCTCACTTTGTGTATCCGATAAAAAGGCAGCGGAAAACTACAACAAATATGGTCCTTCTTCTAACTGCAAAGATGGAGTAGGACAGACGAAAGCAAACATGGTATATAAGTTAACAGGCCTAGGTAAGAATATTCAACCCTTTAACATGTCTAATGCTTAATCATGGTACATACACATTTTAAAACTGAAATTACAGTCCTTAATGGTGACCGACAATCAGCTAAGCTACTGAACGGTACTTTTTAAGGTTGTTCTTACTTTTGAGTTTGCGGATGAAATGCTAAAGGATGATCATTCAAATGAAAGTTGCCAAGCAGTACTTTCATTTGGTGTTGTTTATTATGCTGTATAAGGTGGTTCCAGCTTTTGTGTCTGTGAATAAAATCCTAAAGGGTGATCATTCAAATGAAAGCTATTGAGCAGCACTTTCCTTTGGTGCTGTGCATTACGCTGTACAAGGGCGTTCGAAATCCAATTACTTAAAATGAAACTACTGCTGCCTCGGTAGTAACGGACAATGTCATGTTGATGAGTCCTCAAAGACGAAATATCTGTCCATGATATGGCTCTGCGCATGCGTAAGGTAGTGTGGTCATACCGAGAGAAAACGAAGGAAAAATCAGCCAAAATCTATGCCAATTTAGATCGGGTTTCTCAAACCGTCAACTTTATGATTTTCTTTGCTTCAAACTTGATGAGTTTGGGGGACCATTATCAAACATCAAATCTGATAATTGTACTAATACCTAATACCAAATAAATCAATCCTTCTTTTTCAAACTGTAAATTTAAACACGATGCAATTGCTTGGATTATCCTTTATTGTGGTTTCAAAGTTATATTTCCAGTATTTTATTCAGACACATGTGGGAAGGAAAATTGTTTAGAGGACACTTTCAATCCGAAAAAAATCGAATTTATCAAATCAATGTTTTACCTGTTTTTCTTTTTTTCTTCAGAATAGTCGAGCAACCCTCTCAGATGGCTTCATTCACTGGTCACTGAATCGAACGGACCGTTCCAGGATAAACAACAAACAAAAATAATGAAACACACTTTCTTTCATATTTAAGTCTAATATTCATTAATATTATAATTAATATTAGTGTTAATTCAGAATTGTTTAGACTTTATGTACATGATTATCATCGTTGAAGGCGCCCTTGCGGTGAGTGATTGAAAATTTGTAAATTTTAATCAACACAGCTTGCAACAGTATGATTTCCAAATAAATGATTATGAACAGCATTCCAGTTCTCTTTTGTTTGTTCTTCTGTACGTGGCACAAAGATCAAGGAAAAGGTTGCGTAGTGTTTAGACAAAAATAGTGTTGGCATACTAAAGTGCATTTCGACGAGTAGTTCTGTCCTGCATGTACTAGCTGAGCTTCAGTGGTTTGTGGGGCGTTTTCGATACCTCTTCTATGGGAAATATAATCAATTTTATGGTACCGGACAATAAACATGCACAAGACTCAGCTCTACGATGTACTGATTTTGTTTTTACTTGCAACAGTCGTACCTTTTAGCTACTAACAGTTCAGAGTTTCTTCTTCTTTATCTTTTCTCTTCCTTGGGTTTCTTAAACCCATTCACATTGAGGGGTGGGGTCAGTGGCAGAAAGTGCCCCGCGCTGCTTTTAATGTTAATAACAATATTATCTTTTAACCAATACCTTCTGAACTTTATAGATTTTTTTATCATTCTGATCTGATGTGATGTGTTAATGTGTTAATGACTTTACGTTTCCATGGTAACTACGTTGTTGTTGTTGTTGTTGTATGGATAGTTTTAATATTCTTTGTAATTTCACTTCATTTGTGATATAATTTTATTTTATGGTTATGGTTTTAATAATCTTGAAGTTATGAGGGGAGGGGCTCGCAGTCGTAGAAGACCGAGATATCACAATTTTGTTTCATGCATGCGCAGTTTTCAAATCATTGACCTCTTTGTTTATGTCGTCCGAGAACACGCCGCCAAAAAACCCGTTAATACGTACATCGCAGGAACCACGGAGACTGAGTAGAGATGATGAAGCAGAACTGCTTTCATGGCGACGTTGCAATAGCTTTGTAAGGGACGTTTCCCGCCTCAAGTTTAAGAAAAGAGTCAAAACACAGCTTCGAAAGTACAGTACATGGAAATGTTGTTCCGTGGAAGATGAAATTCGCTCGACCATTCCAGAAAACATTGTTTTCATACAAAAAATTGTCGGACCCTGATTCTGGATTCGTGTTAAATTGACCTCGTTCGATCAACATGAACTGTTTTTGAATCCATCGGGACAAGATTTCGAGAAACCACGAATTCCTGCATGAAACCAGTAATTGAAAGATGGCGAACATAAGGTCTATTAAAGGGACACGTCTCCTAAAAAAAAAAAAGAAAAAAAAATGCTCACCTTATTTGTCTTATTTCCTTGTTATATCACCAAATACTACCAAATATACAGTGCAAATGAATAAAAGGATTGTATAGAGCAAAACAGACGCAACAGCTTGGAGAATCTCAGATTAAGTGCAAGATTGCAAGGGTGGAAGTGGATTTTGATTTTCGCACGGTCAAGCACGCTCCTGGCCATTATCATGAAACATAATATATCCCTCTAAATGGTTCTAACTCCCCCCTTTGATGGTTTTTGTCTTTCAGTTTCTATTCCCACCTACTTAGAACAACTTGGCTGCTACGCGACTCCAATTGGAAGGAAGCAAGCATACAGAATAAAGCTGAAATCAGTACTTGGAAGTAGCAATGTAACTGAAGAGTGTGCCCGGGCAGCCTACAGCAAGGGATTCACGTACTTCGCCGTAAGAAACCGTTTTCGTTGCTGGTCCGACAAATACCCAGTGGTAAGGTACGCGATGTATGGTCCTTCTTCAAACTGCAAAGATGGAGTAGGATTGAACAGCCGGACGAACATGGTATATAGGTTCAAGAAAGGCAAGAAAATTTAAATAATATTGTTCTAGCAACAAGTTTCATATAGCGGACACCTTGTGGCCATTACAAATGCAGGGTGTCTTTAGCACTCTGCTATTTGTCATGATTTACTCTTTGCTCCTGCCTAATGACAATAACCTAGTATCAAAATTTTACTAAGTTTTAATGGCAATACTTATTCCAAGCAGAGCATATATGGTACATTTAATTTCATTTGTCGAGTTGTGTTTGGAAATTCTGACGAAACACTCTTCCTCGTGTTTGATATATTACTCCCCTCCCCCTCCCCCCTTGTTTTACAACCCACTTCTCGGTGTTTGGATATCCTGATGAAACACTCTTCCTTGTGTTTGATATATTACTCCCCCTCCCCCCTTGTTTTTCAACCCACTTCTCGGTGTTTGGATATCCTGATGAAACACTCTTCCTCGTGTTTGATATATTACTCCCCTCCCCCCCCCCCCCCCCCCCTTGTTTTACAACCCACTTCTCGGTGTTTGGATATCCTGATGAAACACTCTTCCTTGTGTTTGATATATTACTCCCCCTCCCCCCTTGTTTTTCAACCCACTTCTCGGTGTTTGGATATCCTGATGAAACACTCTTCCTCGTGTTTGAAATATGACATTAACTCTCTTTGGGCTCTTTTGATTCTGTTAGAAAATCACTTTGGAATAGATTTTTACAAGATTAGCAGCCTTTAAATCAATTTACTGTAACTTAAGGTGGCTCCTAATAGTTTAAACATTCCCATCGTGATACATCTATGATATTCAATCACAGCTACACCAATAAAGTTAAGAGAAAACGTTTAGTACAGGTTTGTAAACACTTAACCAATGAACAAATTTAGGTGGCTACGACATCAAAATTTGTTACCATGGCAACGTAAAAAAGAGGCCAAAAAGACAAAAAGACCCTATTTTTATATATCGTCGTCTTATAAACATAACAAACACTTGTGAAAATTTTGAAAAAGATCTGTACATAGGATTCAGATATGTCATTTTTACATACATTTAAGGTAGCTCTGAACTCTATGTACAGAATTTTCTAAAAAAATGTTAAAATGTTTCTCTTTCCAACTAAACAAAAATATATCGACAACAAAAACTTTCACCGTGTAGTTTGTTATAAGTCTCAAATGGTCCAAAATAGCGTGTTTTTACCTCTTTTCGCGTTGCCATGGCAACGAATGATGACGTCGTTTGGATACCACTTTGTTGACTGATAAAAGATTTACTGGTTTCAAGTAAAAGATTTTTAGCCACATCATCGGGCTATCTGTAATGGAATGCAAAAGACGAGAGGGCTGAACAATATGGAGCCACCTTAAGTTATACTATGTTTGTTTCCTTTATATTAGTGTAGTCTTCTTATACTTACTTGTATTCTCTTTTGTAAATACCATTATATTTTTGTTATAGTATTAAATGATATTTGGTTCAGGTTTGTTAGTATCGTTATACTATTTTAGTTCTACCTCGTTAAATATAGTCATTACTCACCCAAGTATGTCATCTTGTTGAATTCACTTTTTTTATCTGAACAATTATTGCAGAGGAAAACTATGCCAAATATGACCTACACGTGAATCTTCTTGTATGGTTACAAATTTAAAACATTGTGTCGGATTCACTCCAGCAAGCGTTATCCGTAATGTTTTAATACAAAATTATACATTCTTCTTACTCAAATGAGCCTTTGCCGTGATGGCATCTCGGAAAGTGATGTTTGTCCTTTACGTAAGAACGAGAAACAAATTTTAAATCACTTGCTAATCCTATGCATCAAATACTTCTCTCTCTGGAATACGTTTCAATCATTCATGGTTCAATTGAAGTTTCTAATATAGCAAAGTATCCGTATTAGAGAGGTATCCGTATTATAGAGGTCACCACGATGACGTCACTTTTAAGATGTCGCTAAAAGCAGGCCCACACTCATCTTTTAACTGCATCTAAATTGATAAAAAATACAGCATTGTGACACTGTCTATCAGTAACGAACTACATTGTACATTTCAGCTGCATTAGCTGTATACGAAGAACTGTTTTGAACTACAACGCAATGCTGTATGAAAAAAGCAATACAAAGTACAATTCTGAAAACGTCTTTCGATATTTGTTTGTAACCACAAACAGAAATTGTATTACATGGACAAACTATTATCACCTGATCACGGAAGTGTCCACAATAAAGAGATTTATATGAATTTGTTCTCTGGGGCCGAGATTTAGTGTCCTTTGTCCGTATTAGAGAGGGTCCGTATTATAGAATTTTTTTTTTAAGAAAATATGTGAGAATTCTGTCGGGACATAGCAACCTGTCCGTAACAGAGAGGTGTTCGTATTAGAGAGGTGTCCGTATTAGAGAGGTGTCCGTATTAGAGAGGTGTCCGTATTAGAGAGGTGTTCGTATTAGAGAGGTGTCCGCATTAGAGAGGTGGCCGTATTAGAGAGGTGTCCGTATTAGAGAGGTGTCCGTATTAGAGAGGTTTCCGTAAGGAGAGGTTCAACTGTAGTTACTGTAGTTCATTAAAAATATCTCTCACTGGCAGTTTAAAAAAAATAAACTGAATTGAAGAGCTATATTTACAAAATATAATATTAATAAATCTAACTGTTTACATTTAACAAACGTAGCAATACTAATGGATTACTAATTGAAATATTTAAATGTGAAAAATGCCTCAGTCTGCTATCCTGGTTCTACAATTAAATGAGTTGTTAAAATTAAATTGTTGCGAGGTTGTTCTTAAATTGTAATGAAAACTACAATCATGGGTTTTGGTAGTAAGTGAAACAGAAGGTGATCTCTTTGCTTCATAATATCTCTTTGCTTCATATAACTCTCCTTCATTTTGATGGTTTCTGTCTTACAGTTCCTCTTGGCTGCTATCGTTCCACGAAACCTGGACAACCGAAATTATTCAATTTCAAGCTCAGAACTCTTAATACCAAGAAAGGCCCATTGGCCATGATTGACGACTGTGCCATGGCTGCCCGCGCCAAGCGTTTTACGTATTTCTCCGTGAGGAATTCAGTTTGTTGGTCCGATCAAAACGAGCCGCAAAACTACGCCAAATATGGTCATTCTCCAAACTGCAAGGATGGAGTAGGATTGCATGGGATAAACGCGGTTTACAAGTTTGATCTATAGGTTTGAATATTTAAATACTATTTGTGGATACCTCGTACAATTCACGTGTACAAATGGCCTTTTAATTTATGATAATTTATTTTAACAACCTTTGCCAAAACAACTACAGTCAGTGGTAATTTGCCGAACGCCGAACGCCGAATATTATTCTCACCATTAACCGGTAAACTAGTATACCTAATAGGTAGAGGAGTGCTGCCCAGATGGGTCATGTCGTACCTCCTTTGAACGAGTTGTTTTATTGGCTCACCAAAACAATAGATGAATGACCTAAAGATCCTAACGGCCCAGATGTCATGTATCTAACAAACAATTACAATCGGGCAATGAAACAATAAGTTTATTTGGCTATGATTATAAATAACGTAACATAAAGAGCAACATAAAATTAACTGAACAATTACAGAAATGATTTTCTCATTAGTCCTTTTACGTTTGGTTGGAAACAATTTGTTGGTTTATTTATCACTGAAGGCCGGTTGTGCTTTGAGGTTTTCTTAATATGTTGATCGAGCTGTTACAAGTATTAAGGTGGCTGAACACAGTTTCACTGTACTTATACGTCATTCATTGTCATATTAAAACCACTAAAGGCCGGCACACACTAGGAGACATGTTGCGGGGACATGAAGCGGGGACAAGCCCCTTCGTGTGCACAGCATAGGCGCATGTTGCAGGGACAGTACGCAAGCTGGTGCACACAAAGCGGATTGAGGTATAAAAATCACAGAAATCACTGAGGGCACCTACTACTGAAGACTCATGGGATAATCAATGGCTCGTTTTTATTGGTTCATTTCTATTTTTGTAGCGGGGACAGTTTGCAAGAGCAGTACACACGATGCGACATCGAAATGGGGATCATTTTGTCCCCGCTTCATGACGCACGAATTCAAAGCAGCTGAATTTCATGCAACATATTGCGGGGACAAAATTGTGTCCCCGCAACAGAAATTTTTTCGCAAAAACGGGGATGTCACACGAGGAAAACTGTCGCTGCAACATGTCCCCGCTTCATGTCCCCGCAACATGTCTCCTAGTGTGTGCCGGCCTTAACGTCTGGGCACCCAAAATTGGTGAGGCATACGATTAAGCAACAAGCTATATAATTTGATATTTTTGTTGAGCCTTTAGGGTGTTGTCATTTGACTGGGTTCTCGATCCGAAGACAAAAACGACCAAAAAGGCAGTGTATTTCCTCCATGGTTCTATATTTTATCTATTGATTCAACAAGCATTTTAACGAACAACAAATTGTTTGATTTAAAGATGAAAAACAACATTTTCGCGGTACACGCTGAGCAAAATAAAATGATCGCTGAATAGGCGCCACGTTTGTTTATCTCAAAACTCTGCGCGCGCTGACTCACGTAAGCAGCTGAAATTGAAGAGCGCGCGCAAACTGTGTTCAGCCACCTTAAACAAAGGCTCCTAAGAGCCAACCCGTGAATAAGAAATACAAAAAAAAGAGGTCCTGAGCGAGGCTTGAACCGGACTATCCGACTGTCATGCTGCGCGTCAAACCACTCGGCCATCGTGACCAATGTCATGGAAGATAAATATAATTACCACAAGGTAGATAACTATCAAAACGCATGTCTCGTTTGAAAAATCCTTTTAGATCGATTCTAATGTTGCATTAAAGACTCCAAATGCGAAACATCTTTAAGCTTGTTGTTGTTTATATTCGTTTGCAACAAATTAGTTTTTGTCATCGCTGGATTCATTTTGTTCTTGTTACGAAACGCATTCGTAACAAAGCATTACGTCACTAAGTTTACAGCTGATGGAACGTAGCAGCACGAACGCAGCAGATATATAAAGGCAATGGGTGTGCAAGGCATTGTGGTAAAAAATCCAGATGCATTGTGGGTAGAAATCGATTTTTTTTGTCCCTGTGCTGATTAGGTCTGCTGCCTTTGCTCGCTTGCTTCAGGCTCGCTCGCGCGGCAGCAATAAAAGCTAACCAATTTGAATCAGTGCTTGGCCCTAAATACTGTAAATCAGTGCTACCGTATTTAGGGTTAAGCACTGATTCAAATTGGTTAGCTTTTATTTACTGTCGTGGGTGAGAACAATGTTCGCCGTTCGCCCTTCGGCGTTCGACGTTCGGCGTTCGGCGTTCGGCGTTCGGCGTTCGGCAAATTACCCCTGCCGGTAATTCACTGCACTGCAAGGTGGTTTTAACTTTTAACTTGCCGGACCCGGCGAAGTGAAAGTGTCATAAGACTGGGGTACTACTTATCCGAATTTATTAAATGAATTGTTTTTCAGGTAAGACGACCAATCAGACGGCTGAACCAAATGGACCAATCCCGGATTATCGACGAACGAACAAAAAGCGAAACACTAATTTAAGATATTTAAGTCGATTAATATTACTGTAAAACTATGATTAAGAATCGTTTAGACTGGGCGTCTTAAAAGCCTATAGAAAATAATATGTAGATGTCAATATACCAGCTTTACAGTATAATTTTAAATTAAATGATTATAAACAGCATTTAAAGTCTCATTTACCCGTTTTTTCGCTTGCCGGATCATTTAGTCACACTAAATGCTTATTCATTCTTGTCTTTGTTATTTACCTTTTCTAACAGCAAATAAACCGAGCAAAATTACAACATTTTTTCCAATTCTGCTTGTCCTAAAAATGCCATTACATCAGTTTCAAAATATTTAACTGATAATATTCAACCAACACAATAATCTTTATTTGGCTTTTACATTATGCCCAGATATTTGTTATAGGACATTTCTGCTCATCGAAGCTCAAACAACTATCCCATGTGTAATTTACGGCGTTGCTTTACTGGTCATTATTCATGGGGGGAGGAGGGGCGGGGCCTACTATGTTTAGGGGAGGTTCAAGTTCAAGTCAAACTCAAACGGTGGGATAAAGCAACAAAAAGATTAAAATTTAAGTGCTTTCTGTTAACTTTGTTGAAAAAATATAATATATATAGATAGCCTGAGCCTAACAGCGTCGCTCTTTGAACAGAAAGCCGGTGATAAACTTAACAGAGGTGAAAGGTCGGAAGACCAAGAATAAAATGACGACCGGGCTATTTTTTAATTTTAACAATTCTCAAAACAGATTTGCGCGACCGTTTGCACAGTACATTTAGACCGTACAAAAGTTCACAAAAACAACTTTTTCTCCGTCTAGAATAACTAGTGCGACTAATTTCCAAATAAAATACATCTGTTGCTTATAAAAAATTGTCCGAGAAACTGATTTGGAAATCAAAATTGCAAAAAAATACACAAACATATTTACATAAGACCACACGAGTGAAGTTTAGAACTATAAAATCCAAGTCTTGTTTTGTTTACATAAAATCGCTTTTCAACCTATGTAATGAATGAACAAACACATAAAAATGGACAACACAATCTTCTTTCAAAATATTTTATTCAAATCTCCATAAGTTTTTGTTTAAAAGCAATTGAAAACGCGAACCATTTATAGCTCATCGAGGCCGAGATGTCTCCGATGAAAGAAATCAAAACAACTGAATTCAATTCAGTTAATTTAATTCAATTCAATTAAGTTAATTGAGCACGTTCATAAACAATTCACCAAAACTAGCGAAAACGTCAATCACAGATTCATATCAACATAACTCCAATCGAAAAATGTATTTTGTTTTTCCTTTAAGTCCCTCCACTGCTGGGAAATTCTTTAAATCTGCGCTTCTTCAGTTGAATCTGAAACCAGAAGTGACAAACATCTCCCCGCATTGCTCCCATCCTCGAAACGAGATTTTATCCCTGAAAGCTCTTCTTTTTCCACTATAGCGCCTTCTGAGTATCCCTTAATTAGTATCCCTGTCTTGAGTATAGCAAACCGCGAAAAATAAACGAGAATAACGACTTTAATTTAAACGGTTTTCTCCGCTAAACACAGCAGTGTTTTTCCAGGTGACGTGAAATTGCAAAGATCCCGGTTGTTGTTTGGGGTCATACGCGCATGTTTTGGGTATGTACTTGGTGTATCCCTTATTATTTTGTATTTAAACACTTAGTTTTTATTTCAGTAGAAAAAGAAGATAAAAACAGCAGAATAGGGAATCGAACCCGGGCCGTATGATCTACTCCATGCACACTATCCACTGTACCACTGAGGATTAGCTGCCGGAAATTGTAATTTTTAAGGGATACAAGCTAATATGCTGCCAACCCAGACCATATATAAGAACTAACCCTTTCGATACACTGGAAATACTGGAATCAGTGCTTAAACCTAAATACTAAAATCAGTGCTTCAACCCGAGATATATAGATTACTTCATGGGCAGTGCGCGCGTACGGCGTTTACGCATGAGTTGGTGATGTATCAGAAATCGAACGAGTGAGCGCAGCGAACGAGTGAGATTTCTGATACAAACCAACGAGTGCGTAAATGCCGTACAAAGCACTGCCCATGCTGTAATTTGTTTATTTTATACATAATGAGATTTTATACCAAGGTATGTTTTATTTATGTTTGTCTCGAAAATAAACAGCTCTGGAATAAATTACTTTGACCGGCAGAGTCTCAAACAATCAAGTCTCCTCGTCGCTTAAAGCTTCGGCTGCATTTGGTTTGTTTCCTTTGCCTTCTTTTTTCAGTTGTTTGCTTCGAGCTTCCAGACATTTTCTTGCTTGTTCAAACGCTTTGTCTTCAATAATGCTCACAGGGTATTTACTTTCTTTCAAATGCCGGTTGAAACTCGAAATCAATCGTCGAAGGCTTGAAGGCTCGTAGTCTTCGCCGTCTTTTCTTTTAACACTTAAAATAAATTCGCACACGTACTTGTTGAGTTCTTCTGGATGAATATCTTCTTGTTGTTTCGCTCTTCTCTTTCAAGAATACAGTTAGTAGATTAACATCTCTTCGCGTTTTCGCTCGAGTGTTTTTGTTTTCCTGCTCTTGAATGTATTCTTCAATTGGTTTGTCCAACGACATAAATCCGGAACTTTCTGTCATCTCTTGAGTTTTGAATAAAGAATTAAAACTTCAAGCAAATATTTTTGTGAATGAAAAGGCCAGCGCCAGCGACAGTACAAGCGCCTTTGAAAATACTGATTTGTTTTGACAGGTGCTTTGTGATTGGACGAAATTGCTTTTCTCACGTGTGAGAAAGTCGTTTCGCCATTCTGATTGGCTGCGAAAATTCCCGAACGGGGTTTTCACGCGCGAAATTCTATAAGAAAATCTCAATATGTATAAAATAAACTGTAATCCGACTCTAAATTACACTGCAATATATCTAAATACATTACAATAAGGGATACATGAAGTACCATACATTATGATCAGGGATACACCAAGTACCTAGGATGTTTTGCGACGGTCTACGCGCCCGCGAGTTAGCCCTAAGCAACGGTGGCGGCGGCGGGCACTCAACGCGCCCGCGAAACATTCCGCTAGCCATGACCATGAAAAATGACGGGCATGGGTTCTATGGTTCTCTGGTCCTTTGAGTATGGGGCTGCGAACGGGCCTTCGGCCCGCAGAGCTCCGCTATAATAATAAATTTAAAATAAAAATGCGGGAAGATGTTTGTCACTTCGGGTTTCAGAACTGAAGAAGCGGAGATTTAAACAATTTCCAAGCAGTGGAGGGACTTTAAGGTAAAACAAAATTCATTTTTCGATGGGAATTTATGTTGATATCAATCTGTGATTGACGTTTTTGTGTTCTCGCTAGTTTTCGGGAGAATTGTTTATAAAGCGCTCAATTAAATTCAGTTGTTTTGATTTCTTTCATCGGAGACATCTCGGCCTCGATGAGCTCTTAATGGTTCGCGTTTTGCTTTTAAACATAAACTTATGGAGATTTGAATAAAATTTTTCGAAAGAAGATTGTGTTGTCCATTTTTATGTGTTTGTTCATTCATTACATAGGTTGAAAAGCGATTTTATGTGAACAAAACAAAACAAGACTTAGATTTTATAGTTGTAAACTTCACTCGCGTGGTCTTATGCAAATATGTTTGTGTATTTTTTGCAATTTTGATTTCCAAATCAGTTTCTCGGACAATTTTTATAAGCAGCAGGTGTATTTTCATTTGGAAATTTGTCGTACTAATTATTCTAGACGGAGAAAAAGTTGTTTTTGTGAACTTTTGTACGGTCTAAATGTACTGTGCAAACGATCGCGTAAGTCTGTTTTTGAGAATTTCTAAAATTAAAAGATAGCCCGGTCGTCAATTTTATTCTTGTGCTTCCGACCTTTCACCTCAGTTAAGTTTATCATCGGCTTTCTGTTCAAAGAGCGGCGCTATTAGGCTCAGGCTATCTATCTATCTATCTATCTATCTATCTATCTATCTATCTATCTATCTATATATATATATATATATATATAAAACCGAAAATGTGAGGGTCAAGAGTCCAACTCCAATGTAGCTTTGCTGGTTTATTCGCTCAACGTTTCGACCATAAGTTCTACGGTTATATATATATATATATATATATATATATATATATATATATATATATATATATATATATATATATATTATAAATTATTTCAGACGTGTGACCAAAACGCGTATTGTGTGTTTGCGTATTGTGTGCGTATTGTGTGCGGTTTGCCTCTTGTTTTAACTAAACAAACGGAGCGGTCGCTGAATCTGCCTGCATTGCCCTGTGTTCTACAGATTAGTATCGCTGTTCACAAAATATACACCGATTAAACTGATATGAATCGAAGTATATCAGAGTTACTGATGTCTGGTCCTATTTATGTGCGACAAATAAGCGAAATTGATTTTTTTAAAGATATGCTGTGAAATCCAGATTTTTCGGCACCCCTTCATTGTTGTCCTCGTCTTACAATAGCAAAACGCTTTTCCGTCGAGAAGTTTTAAAATAATGTCTTTAATCTCAATAATCTCGATAAAGGGTCGATTTCGAGGAGTTCGTAGCAACACATCCGCTTCAAAATCGCGAGTAGTCTTTAGATTAGAAAAATTAATAATATTACATTTTTGCTTGTTATATGTAAACTTTGTCTCAGGCGAAAGTTTGAAAAAAATCGAAATTTTGATCCACAAAATCGAGTGGTCTAATCTTTAAATCATTAAAAGAAATGGAGGCAAATTTACCGGGGATCAAAACCTGTATAACGTGACAACTTGACAAACCTTAAATGGGAAAAAAAACATCGGATGTGTGCCCCAGTTTTAGCAAGCGTGGAAAATATTTGATGGATTATGTGTGAATAACCGTCATGGAAATAACACGTCGATATGTACACAGTTTGCCGCTTGATTTTCTCGTTGTCGTTTTTTTTATTGTTTTTATATTAGCATGTAAGAATCGAGTTTTGTAACTTATAAAAAAACCTACACTTTTCCGTCTTAATTGTGACGGTACACCAACACCGATAAAGTTTCATATTTTGCAAAGTCTGTATACAGATTAGCATCTGTAATTATCTGCGAAAATACACAAACGTCCTGTTAGAGTGCAAACATTTGAGGTAAGAGTATAATTATGCATATAATTTTTTTCTCTGACCATGATGTTGTCATCTTTCAGGCATTTCCTTGTAAATTTGCCTTTATTTGTCTTAATGCATGCTTAAGAGCCGTCTTAAAAACGGCAGTCCGCCTAAAATTCGACCACTCTATTCAGCGGATCAACATTTCGATTCCCTTCAAACTTTCACCCGAGACAAAGTTTACATAAAATAAGCAAAAATGCAATTCTTTTGTTTCTAATCTTGAAGCGGATGTATTGCTACGAACTCCTCGTAATCGACCTTTTATCGAGTGGAAGTTACCCCTGGCGAGCCGTACATGCATTATTCGTAAAACCTACACTCATACCAGTAAGAGATATTTTTACTAGTGTGCAAAACAACATTGGTCTAATATTAAATTTGGAACAAATATACCATTACATGCACTGGGTCTCAAAATGAAAACGTACCAGCGAGTGCTAGATGTGAAATTTGTCGAAAACTATGCTCATAAAACAAGTTATTTCATAAGTCGAGCACTTGTTATGAAATGGTGTTAAAGTTAAAATAATTAGTGCAAAACCTACCGTGCGAATTTCGTGGAATCGTAACCGTTTGATCTATCGAAGGTGTGATGGTGTTTGTTTGTGGACTTTCCCTTTCCGGTCAGCTAAATCCCTTGCCATGAAGTACAAACCAAAAATCTATCCAAGTATAAACCCAAGGCTTTCCTTATCAAATGCAAACTCGTGTTAAGTGAAACGTATTCGATCATGATATCGAGGAACCTGAACAGGAACTTCAATAGTCCTCTTTGTGGCTTGTATGTTTTGTTTTCCAAACGTAGGTCATGTGACGTTCTTAAGGGAATTTGTCCTTTGTCTTTTCATAACTTATGCATACATATGTAACATATGCACGTGAAGAAAACAAAATTTAAAAGAAACAATTCTCTAGGGTAACATCACATGATCTACATTGGGAAAACAAAACATGCAAGCTAATGTCTATTCAGTCGCGGAATTGTTTGTTTTAAAATATGGCGCCGCTGATCACGTTACTGCATTTCCCGACTGATTTCATTTTGGGCCGGGGGAGTGTAAGGGAAGGGGACGAGAGGAAAAGTGATTGCTAGTATATATGTAATATTTTAATGATAAACAAATAAATAATAGTTGTCTGTGTTACAAGATACCTTTAATATAAAAAAATAATAAAATTTAAAAAAAATTGAAAAAAATACCTTATAGAGGGAGCTATAAATTAAACTCGCCTGACCATGATATGGCAGCTTACACTAAATCATAATTAAATATGAGGAGCCAAATTTCTACAAGCTTTTTAGCTTCCATTGAACTTCCTTGCCACTCTACCTATCAAAGTTAAGTCACTTAATATTACATTTAATTTTGAACTATTCTTGCTCTTCCTGCTCTGTAAATTTGCAATTCTTTTTCAGTTTAATTTGTAATTTTTATTCTATGTGGCAAATGTAAAATAAATAAATACACGTTGCTGTATTAATAGAAGAAACCAAACCTGGGATGGGCCTAGCTAGTTATGTAAGATCAGCTCCTAGAATGTCTCCCTAATTCATAAAGACAGGAAAGTGCAGGATGATATGGCTACTGTGGTTTTCTACTAATATGATAATGCGACAGAACAAAGTGGGTTAGGTTCAAAAGCAAAGTACTGTGGTGCTGCGTTGTTGGGAGAGTGATCAAGTGGAAGACACTAGAAAGTCGGCGAACTATAGCACGGTTATCTATGCTATATAAAATGCAAAATAGGCTAGTCTCTCACGAGGTCACCAAACTACAGCCAGTTGGTCATGTACGCTTACACTCAACCCCTAGCCGCAAGGGACTTTCATTAGTATTCCTTCCACCCAAGGACAATTGCCCAATGGAATCAACTCCCAGAAGAGACCAACCTCGTTCCCAGGGTCTCTCATCTTCCCGCCCCCTGGAGCGAGAGAAGAGAGACCCTGGTTAACTCTGGTCACGTGCGTCCCAAAATCTGGGATGTAACAGATAAAAGATTTGAGGGAAGGGCGGCAAAGTGTGAAATTTGTTCGCTCTAGCAGAGCATTGCAAATCAAAACAAATCCGAAAAGCCTTTGGCGGCTTCCGATAAATGTGAAGCGGCGGCCATCTGCAGACTTCAAAACATATCCACATAGTAGTATAATAAAGATTATTCACAGACAACATCATCATTTCTTACGTTTCCCCAAACATAAACCCATGACACACAGCAATAAACTAACTGTCTGCCCAATCGTAACAGATAAATAATATCATAGCTTATGCGGAAGACGAGGGTAAATTTAGTTCGATGATTTATGCCAATTCAAATTCAAAAAATAAATTTAAATTATCATGATATTTTCTGCTTATTCGAAACACGGGGTGAATTTGGTTCGTTGATGTTAATTGCCATTACGTGTTAATATCAGCAGAAATAATAATTTATTTCTCAAAATGGTTTTGTGGATTTTTAGCTTATTGCTTGTGTGTCATGGGTTTATGTTTGGGAAAGCGTAAGAAATGATGATGTTGTCTGTGAATAATCCTTATTATACTACCGAAAAAGAATCGCTCCACCGCTGAAATTAACTCAATATTTAAAGCGACTTACCCTGTATTTGAAGCGGTTTCACCGAGTCGTTTCACTTCGTTCATTTCGTTCGCTTTCTGTGAGTTTACGCGAAAATTTCACGGGATTTTGGGTTTTTGTTTTCGCGTAGAATCTTACCGAGAACGGTTGAACGCCGAGAGTAAAATTCACAGGAACAAAAGAAAGCAAAACACCTGCTTACACTTACCACCTGCTTGCATAAAATTAACCATTCTTGTGTTTTGCGCAGACGCGGGCGTAAAAGAGTTACCACATGTGAAAGCGTGGCGGCTTTGATCATTATATAAGAGTTGCTCGAACATATTATATATCGGTGGCGGATAGGTTATGAAACAGTTAGAAAAAGCGAGGGCTGACTGTTTGATCCCTATCAATCACCCGGTATATATATCATAGCTAAAAACCCTCGCGGCTATGATATATATACTGCAAGCCAAGAAAGGGTGTCGGGTTGTTGAGTAGAGCTAAGTCGTGTTCGATGACCGCTTCGAAAGAAGGTTGACAGATGTTGACGGGGAGTTCACGGCAGTAGTGCTGGTTCAATCTCAAGCCTAAGTGGCAAAAAAAAAAATGAAATGAAAAAATGAAAAAATGAAAAAATGAAAAATGAAAAAAAAAAATCTCTCAAGGGAACTAGGTGGGGGAGAAGTGGTGGAAGGAGAGAGTTCCCTTGAGAGATTCTGTTGGCCAACAGTTTTGCTTTTTTATTGATCTGTTTTGTTGAGCGGGGAAGAAGAACATGAAATAAAAAAATATTTTATGTTTTCCTGAAAAATGGAACGCATGACAATTAGGGAACTAAGACAAATTGCCAGGGAAAGATATATCCCCGGCCGCGCTCGCGCTAGAAAAAAGGCTGATTTAATACGTTTAATTACTGCATCTATTGATTCACCCACACCGCCAGAAACTCAACCACCTCCTCCTCCGCAGCCTGGTATATTGAAAACAATTTCCAATACTTTCCAGTCATGGTGGAATTGGTTAAAAGCCGCGCCACAAACTCTGGCGAAAAAGGCTGCTAATATGATCACGGATTTTCAACGCAAAGTTGTCAGTTATCAACAACCAATAGGAGTCCACGAAACCACTTCGGCGTTAGAAAACTTTACCCGTCAATTCATCTTTGACGGTGTGGAAGGACTGACCCCTGGAGGTTATTTTCAGCGAGTTTCTGATAAACTTCTGACTGTTCTCAATGCTAATCGAGACACTAAAATCAAACTGATTCTATCCTGCCGAATGAAACGCCAGAATTTACAAACTGGGGAAATAATTGAGATAGATGCTCCAATCTATTCGGAACCAGAATTGAATCTCGCAGCGACGGATCTCGCCGCTCTTTTAAATGAAATGATAGCAGACATTCTTGAACGCATTGCCATTTTCCAACTGAAAGGCTCGAATTGGCAATTTGTTCGCGTAAATCATTTGGAATTGCATCTGGTTGAATTCAAACCCCTCGGCGGGAGCACATATATTTCTCTTCCGCCATTTCTTGCTAAGAAGAAAGCGCTCATTAATATGCAAAATACTGATAATCAATGCTTTAAATGGGCCGTAACAAGGGCACTCTTTCCATGTGAAATTCATCCTGAAAGAGTCACAAAAGAATTAAAAGCCCAAGCTGATGATGTTAATTGGGATAAAATTTCATTTCCAACGCCCCTGGAGGAAATAGATCGTTTTGAAAGAAATAATCCCGACATTGCCGTTAATGTTCTCGGGTATGAATCATGGATTCATCCCCTGAGAATTTCAAAACATAAAAAACGTCAACGCCATATAACCCTGCTGCTTTTTGAGAAAGATGAAATCCAACATTATGCTGTTGTTAACAGCCTGAGTCGCCTTCTCTCAGCTCAAGTTAATCATCACGTCGGTCGCAAACTTTTTTGCCTGCATTGTCTCAATCATTTTTATGACGAAGCGCATCTAGCTAAGCATGAAGAATTGTGTTGCAGAACTGAAGCGATAAAAGTCGAAATGCCCGCAAAGGGAGAGATTTTGCAATTTAAAAACCACAACCGATCTATCAAAGTTCCATTTGTGATCTACGCTGATTTTGAAGCATGCACTGAATCGATCAGTGGTTGTTCTCCAGGGAACGGCCACAGTTTCACAAATAAATTTCAAAAACACACGCCATGTGGCTTTTGTTTCAAGGTTGTTGGCATGGATGGGGTTGATTTGAATTTTCCCCCAGTGCTCTTTCGGGCAAAAACAGCGGATGATGACGTTGCACAAATATTTGTGGAGAAGTTAATTGAAACAATTAAACATATTCACAAGAAATTTGACTTCAGAAAGAAGATAATTTTCACCCAGGAAGATAAGAAAGAATATGAAGCAACCACAGTTTGTTGGATATGTCAGGGAGAATTTGGCGACGAATCTGATAAAAAGGTGCGGGATCATTGCCACTTCACAGGAAAATATCGTGGCGCAGCCCATAACAGTTGCAATCTCCAGTTCCGGAAACCAAAGTTCACCCCAGTTATTTTCCATAATCTTGCGGGATATGATTCTCATCTCTTCATTAAAAATCTTGGCAAAATACCTGGGGATATTAAATGCATCCCCAACAATGAGGAAAAATATATATCCTTCTCAAAGGCGATCAAGCTTGGCGAATATATTAACAAAAAGGGTAAAACGGTCGACATCACTCATGAAGTGAGATTCATCGATTCTATGAAATTCATGGGTTCTTCCTTGGAGAGTCTGGCAGCTAATTTGAAAAAGTCAGGCATGGATAAACTGAAACAAACAAACAAGGAATTTGGATACAAAGCCGAGCTTCTTTCCAGAAAAGGAGTCTATCCCTATGATTATATGGATTCCATTGAGAAATTCAAGGAAACACAACTGCCGTCAAAGGAGGCATTCTATTCTCAAATTAATGAATCGGGAATATCCGATGAAGACTATCAACATGCCCAAAATGTTTGGGATGAAATGGGGATAAACAATTTAGGAGAATATCACGATCTCTATTTGAAAACGGATGTGATGCTCCTGGCAGATGTTTTCGAAGCATTCAGAAATGTCTGCCTGAAGAATTATCAACTAGATCCAGCGTGGTATTATACCGCCCCTGGTTTGTCATTCGACGCGGGTCTGAAAAAATCAGGGGCAAAGCTTGAATTGTTGAATGATCCAGATATGCTCCTGTTCTTCGAGAAGGGAGTTCGTGGTGGAATTGCCATGATCTCAAATCGCCATGGAAAAGCGAACAATCCATATATGGGAGGTCAATATGACCCAACTCACCCTGCGAAATACATTCTCTATCTCGATGCTAATTCCCTTTATTCTTGGGCTATGACTCAACCACTTCCAACGGGAAACTTTCGCTGGATGAAAAACTTCAAGAAATGGCGCCAAATTCCCTGTGCGCTTGAAGTGGATTTGGAATATCCCAAAGAACTTCATGATTTGCATAATGATTATCCCTTTGCCCCCGAGAGAGTGATCTGCGAGAACAATGTTGAGAAATTAATCCCCAATCTGCGAGATAAGAAACGCATCATCATGCATCACAGAGCACTGAAACAAGCTCTGAAACATGGCTTGAAACTCACTAAGATTCACAGGGGAATATCATTCACTGAAGAACCTTGGCTGAAATCATATATCGAACTCAACATCCAGCTCCGTCAAGCAGCGGAGAATGATTTCGAGAAAGACTTTTTCAAACTCATGAATAACGCAATATTCGGCAAAACAATGGAAAATATCCGCAAGAGAGTTGACATCAGACTTGTCAATGATCGAAAGATTGCGGCAAAGCTTGCGGTTAAACCCACCTATCAACATAGCACAATCTTTGACGAGAATCTCATCGCTGTTCATATGAAGCGGAAGAAAATGACATTCAACAAACCAATTTTCTGTGGAATGTCAATTCTTGAAATATCAAAGGAACTGATGTTCAGATTTCACTATGAATATATGAAACCCAAATACGGGGAGAAAGCCAAGCTGTTGTTCACAGATACTGATTCGTTGTGCTATGAAATTGAAACAGCAGACGTCTATCAGGAACTGAAGCCAGATTTGAAGGAGATGTTTGACACATCCAACTATCCCCCGGATCATCCCTCAGGAATGCCAATCATGAACAAAAAAGTGAACGGTCTCATGAAAGATGAAGCTGGGGGGAAAATAATTGAAGAATTTGTTGGATTACGCCCTAAATTATACAGCTACAAATTGTTTGAAACTGATGGTGGCGGCAAGAAATGTAAGGGAGTGAAAAAACAAACAATAAAGAAACATATCACCCATGAGGACTTCAAAGAATGCCTTTTCAGCGGGGAAAGCCAAATGAGAACTATGAATCTCATCCGCAGCCATCACCACGAGATGTTCTCAGAAACAGTCAATAAAACTGCTCTCTCTGCGGATGATGACAAGCGATTTATCCTTCCAGATAAAATTAGCACTCTTGCTTGGGGTCATTGGAGAATTGGAGAAGAAAAAAACTAAATAAAATGATTGACAAAGAAAAACTTTTCACAATCGGAGACAAAGATTTCTTTTCCGTGGAGGAAACGGGAATCCCACTCAAGCAAATGAAAAATTATGCAACTTGGATTCACCCCAAATTCAAAGAAGCCTGTGGTTTGACGGATGAAGACTTGGAATGGTATAAAGGGGTTGAAAATGAAAGAAACTTTCAAAAAGCGGTTGACATGGCCACTGGTTTTCTTCCAGTCCGATCGGAAGAGGATCGCAAGTTCATGGAGAAATGGATTTTTGCGATTTAATTCATTTTTTTATCTCCTCCCAAAAAATGAATCCAGCGAAAATATCTATCCCCGACTGCTCACTCGGAGACCCCGTGAAAAAATCTTCTGGAAAAATTAATTTCTGCCTTCTCCCCTGCCTCCACATGGACTCACGGTTCAAAGTGAAACTCCAAACCAAATTCAAAATTTTCGCTCATCAAGGCGACTCGTTTTCTCTGGGAATCACTCTTCCGGAAGAAAACATCAAATTTTTCAAAGATCTGGAAAAACATCTCAACTCTGCTGCGATGAAAAAGAAGCAGGCAATCAAAGAGATTTCCCCGTCTTTTGCTCGATTTCAGGAGGGAGATTTCACTCTCGTGAAAATCGACAAATCCGAGCAGGAAAAGATTTATGCAAAAATCTATCCCTCCAAAATTCCCACATCGGATTTCTCCTGCAGATTTTGGGAGTGGGGTGATGATGGGAAGAAAAAACCCATCTTGAAGCAAAAAGAACTCATTGGCTGTCCTCTCCGCGGGCAAGTCGTTTTTTCGATCAAACACCTTTTCTGCGGAAATCTGAAAGCCATCACATGCATTGTGGACGAAGTTTTGGTGGAAGAAATGGTGCAAGCTGCCTCGGAATTCGATGAATTTGAGGACAAAAATGAGGATGAAGATTGAAGTTTGATCTCGTTGAAATCAGGGAGAAAATCTTTTTTTCCAGAATTGAATTCTGGTGAATTTGGGCAGAACTTTTTTTTCTGATTTTTTTGATTTTCCACGTGTGACAGGTCTGATTTTGCCCCAGATTTTTTCAGTTCATTTTGGGCCGATTTTTCACGTTGCTCCGGAAAATGAATTTGAATTCTGGAAAAAATATCTGCTCCAGAAAATCGGCTTTGAAAAAAATCCACTCCGGAAAAAAATTGGCTTTGAAAAAAAATCTACTCCGGAAAAAAATCAGCTCTGAAAAAAAAAATTGGCTTTGAAAAAAATCCCCTCTGGAAAAAAATCGGCTTTGAAAAAAAATCCACTCCGGAAAAAAATTGGCTTTGAAAAAAATCCCCTCTGGAAAAAAATTGGCTTTGGGAAAAAAATCCCCTCTGGAAAAAAATCGGCTTTGAAAAAAAATCCACTCCGGAAAAAAATCGGCTTTGAAAAAAAATCGGCTTTGAATTTAAATTGGCTTTGAATTTAAATCGGCTTTGAAAAAAAATCCACTCCGGAAAAAAATCAGCTCTGGAAAAAAATTGGCTTTGAATTTAAATTGGCTTTGAAAAAAAATCCACTCCGGAAAAAATCCACTCCGGAAAAAAATCGGCTTTGAAAAAAATTGGCTTTGAAAAAAATCAGCTTTGAATTTAAATCAGCTTTGAATTTAAATCCACTCCGGAAAAAATCCACTCCGGAAAAAAATCGGCTTTGAAAAAAAATCCACTCCGGAAAAAAATCAGCTCTGGAAAAAATCCACTCCGGAAAAAATCCACTCCGGAAAAAAATCGGCTTTGGGAAAAAAATCCACTCCGGAAAAAAAATCGGCTTTGGGAAAAAAATCAGCTTTGAATTTAAATCCACTCCGGAAAAAAATCCACTCTGGAAAAAAATCCACTCTGGAAAAAAATCCACTCTGGAAAAAAATCAGCTCTGGAAAAAAGTCCACTTTTGAGATGCAAATTCATTTCCTGGGGAAATGACTTTGAAAATCTGGGGATGACATGAATCTTTTCCAGGGGATGACATGAATCCTTTCCAAAGACTTTCTGCCAAATCAGGCAGAGAATTTTCGTCTATGCAAAATATTACCCCTTGAGAATTTTCAGCCAGCCGGATTTCAGCTTTCTATATTTTTTTTTATTTTTTTTTTCAGATTTTTTTTTATCTCCCCAGGTTGTCTCGCATGTTTATTACTGGGGTGGTTTTTTATATGCTTTTTTTCTCCAGAAATAATTTCTCTGGGGATTTTTTTTATCTCTTCCAGGGGTTGGAGAAGATTTATTCTTTGAATTATTTTTTTCCCTGAGAAAAAAATTTTGTTAAAAATATATAGGAAACAGATCCTTCTCCAAATCCAAACCCAGGAAAAGGATAAATTTCATTTCGAGATCTGATTTCTCTTCCCCGGAGCAGATTTGAAATTTAATTTCATCCCCAGAATTTCGGGAGCAGATTTGAAATTTAATTTCGGGAGCAGATTTTGAAAATTATTTTCGTCCCCAGAATTTCGGGAGCAGATTCTCTCCCTAAAAGTATTTACAAAAAACCATTTGGTGGATTTTTTTTTAATTTTTTCCACCTACCAAAATGTGGGTTTTGATAGATGCGATTTCCAAAGAAAGGCTCAGCGAGAGATTTCCATCCCAGGCAAAGTTGGCCAGATTCATGGGATTTTCTCCCAAAGCCTTGAACAAAGCACTCAATGAAGGGCGAAATAGTTTTCAGTTTCGCGGTCGGACAGTTCAAGCTGTCGAACAAAAAGTTACATCTTTTTCGGTTCATGAATCTCCCAGCGGTCCTCCCCTGGAGAAATTTGAAACAGAAGCGGAAATGGCGAAATGGATTGGGGTCACAAGGCAGGCAGTTTATGCAGCCTTCCAGCGAACTGGATATTGCCATAGCTGGAAAATCAGGAAAGATGGGAAAGATTTTTTCATGCAAAGAGTTCGGGATAAAGAACCTCTGGCGATTCCTTGGAAAGAAGAAGCTGCTCCACCTCCAAAGAAGCTGCATGCGCAACCAGTCAAAATAATTTCTGCCCTTTTCACCAAGATTTATCCCAGCATTTCAGCGGCGACAGATGATCTGGGGATTGATGCGAGAACAATCCCTGCGGTGTTGAAAAGCGGAAGAAATTCTTTTTCACGGAGAAGCGATGGAACCAAATTCCAAGTGGAAAAAGTGGAAAATTTTTCCCAGCCTCAGATGAAAGAAGCGAGCGAAGCGAGCCGCGGAGTGGCGACCGCCGCGACTGGAGAAAGCGCTAGGAGGGAAGAATCACCGGAAAAGGAAAAGGAAAAGGAAAAGCAGCACCAACCACTCTTCCAGAGTGAGCCAAATCCATTCCATCCAGATATTTGGCAGTATGACGAACGCGCGCCAAATGAGCCAGAAGTTGCTTATTACAAAAATATGCGCGCAATTCTTCCCCAGGGATTTCGGGTGAAAGGCGCATATGAAGAGGCTAACGACAAAATGCAGTTTCTGGTGGTCAATGAACATTTTGATAATTGCGTGGCGATGGGGCCAACTCCCGCCTCGTTGGAGGTTTGGTTTCCTTTTCCTGCCCCACCGCAAGAAATAATGGCAAGCCATCTTGAGCTGCCAATGTTTCCCCTAGATGTTAGGGATTTTGTTGGGGAATGGTATTGGAGAGTACAGATCGTCCCCAAGCGACCGGAGGGAGCTGAGCGACCGCAGGGAGCGAAGTGAGCTGTGATTTTTCATTTCCACTGGAAATGAAATTCAAAACTCAATCTCCGAATTTCACCTCATAGATTTTCTCAAATCTCTCCAAATCCAACCCTAAATCAATCACAATCCCATCAATCGCTTCCATTGAAAACAAAAATTCAGCTCGATCAAAATTTCCTCCCCGCAAAGCGAAGCGCAGATCACTCAATGTTTTTTCATAGGTGGTGAAAGCGAACTTCGCCATCTCAATTTTGCTTTTCAGATTCTTCATTTCATTCGCGGTTTTCAAGATCAGTCCTGCTCCTGAAATCACTCCCAAAACGATTGGGTTCAAAGTCGCGGCTCCAGCAATCGTCCCGATTGCAACCAGGCCGGAAGAGGTCAAATTCATGAGCAGATTCATTTTCTTGAATCGACCATGCGCTCGTTTGAGGCACCAAAATCTTTTGTGATAAAATCGAAAAAGTTTTTTGATCTCTTCCAGTTCTTCTTCCCGAATTGCGGGGTTGATGTGATTGAAAGCAAAAATGCTTTGTCGCTCCCTTCGGTCGCGGCTCGCTTCGCTCGCTTTTCGCTTCGCTCGCTTCATTTTTCAGGGAGAAAATCATTTTTCAATCAGAATTGTCGCTTTTGCTCTTTGAATGGCATTTCCATCCGAGAGAGCCAGATAGAAAGCTTCTTCCTGCCCAACATGGAGATTGAAGGTGAACTGCAGTGAACCAAATGAATTGGTGGAAGGTCTGACTGCTTTCCGAGTGATGCTATCTCCTTGAACAACACTTGTCATGATGATGGTTGCTCCACTCACTGGGGTGGATCCGCGTTGAAGAATGAAAACCGTGACATTCAAAATCCGGAAGTCAGATCCAAATTGTTGCCAATAATTTGTTTCATCTTCCTCTTCATTTGGGAAGATCAAACAATCACCGTGTTTTCCTTTCACAAATCTTGCAAAAATGAAGTGTTTTGACGGGCGAAGCGGCAAATTCAACACTGCGTGGCCATTCAAATCCAAGTCAGCCTCCATGACCATCTTCCCCGCTTGGAAAACGAAAGGGGAATCGAAGACGCTGCTTTCAACATCAGGTTGAGAACCAGCAATGCCATATATGATCAGATTTGCATTTCCTTTTTCGGCTGACTCGGCAGTTCCTCTCCATTTCAAATCCAGGAAAATGAATTCAGGTGGGGAAATCCTCCATTTGTGCATGTGGATGATGGATCTGGAATACCCCGAAAACTTCTTAGTTGATTGCTGATTGATATTCAGACTTGTGCTCACAACGTTGACGCTCACACCATCCATTGACGCGGGGAAGAATTCCACGCACACGGTAAACTCTCCCTCTGGGAGTTTGAACATATTGAATCCAAGTCTCCCAGAGTATTCATTTAAAAGATCTTTTGTGATTTCCAAGTCATAAGCCTTCTTGTTGAAATGATGCGGCGAATCTGGAAAATCACTTATCCCAGTCACTGTCATATGATGTTCAGAGCTGGATTCATCCACATTTTCCATCAGATAGCGGAATGCGTCCTTTGGGTGAGAGGTTGACGTGATATGCGATTCATTGACATATTCTTTAAGTTTTTCTTCTAATTCCATCGTGTGGGCTACCACACCTCCTATCTGGTTATCCACATAAGATTTTGTCGTGGGTTGTCGCTTCAGAGTTGGCGTTGCAATATTGTTGATTTGTTGCGAGTTCATATCCAGGTTTCCGGTCATTGTCCCGCCTTCCAACGAAAGTTTTTTCGCGGATTGGGCATCCACATATCGCATATTTGCGCCCTGATCGGCAACTTCAGGATCTTTCACGTTAAAAATGGTGTGATTTCCCATATCCAAAGCCGTCTCCATTGGAAACGTGTCTTTGCGGCTGAGAAAGATATTCTTGGCGTCATTATAAGAAACCAGGTTGTTATAATTTGCTCCCAAATCATGCCATGTTTGTTGTTTTGAGTTTTTCACGTTGAAAAGTTCTTTCAAATCAATATCCTTCGTGACTTCATGTGTGTGAGCCGGAGCAGCAGGGTGGAATTTTTTCAGAGTGACCATATTCACCGCTGACAAATCCTGGTTTTCATCAGTGTCCAGATTGACGATCAATTTGCGATTCATTTCTATTTCCCCGGGGTTGATGAGTTTTTGTCCCCTGAGATCAAGATCCCCAGTCATATGGGAAGACCCATCCACCTGGAGAGAATCTGCTCGCAATTGCGTTGCAAGCGTGTCAACTTGGTGCTTTGTGATTGCATCCGAATTTCCCGTTCCTTCAGCGATATTGGTCATTTTTTTGTTTTGAAGATCGAAGTCCCCTGCCGGCGTCAGCTTGAAACCAACTCCTGGCAATCCATCTTTTCCATCTCGTCCTTTTCCTCCCTGGAAGTTGCTTGTTTCAGACAGCAATCCATTTGAATAACTCATTTTAAATGCTTTCATCAAAGTTTTTGGCAATGAATTTCCTCGGCTTATCCACATACAGGAAAGAGAACGGATCATGCGTTGCTTTCCGATAATCTTCTTTGCTGACATTGTTCTCCCTGCAGATCGCCGTAATTTCTTTGTTGCTGGGGAATTCAAAGATGCAAAAATGCGAGCAATTCAGGCGGATATCTTTTGGTGTTCCGAAATAACTTTGCGAAAGATAAATCACAGAACATTTTTTGTGCCTGCCCTGAATGAAATAATCTATCAATGGCTTTTGGTTTTTTTCGGAAACAAAATCATCGAAAACAACCAGCTTTTGATTCTCCCCTGACAATTCAGAAACTGGGATGATTTCATCCGGGGATGCTTCCACAACGTCATACCCAGCTTCTTTGCTGATTGGGCGAAACGTTTTCAGCAGATGCTGATATTTGGTTTGGTCAAGATTTTTCGCATAGAGGAAGATTTTATCGTAGAAGAGCAGGCGGAAAATCATATCCAGGAGAACATTTGTTTTCCCCGATCCTGAAGGGCCACAGATCAACATTCTGAAAGTTCGATCCGGCATGAAAGGGTGAAGTTGTTTGAAATTCGTGATTGGATCCTGACAATCATAATTTGGAATCTTCATTTTATTAATGAACATGACGTTCTACATCTTGTTCTTCATCCAAATTCATGTTTCTGGGATATAAAATGAGTTTATTGAAATGGCAAGAAATGGCCAAAAGCAAATCTGCTTTGGGGAAAAAAATCAACTTTGTTCACAATGCTATCACCCAGAAAAAGTTGGGCGAAGAGACAAGTCAAATCGGACTTGAAAAAATGTACAAACCAGTCACATCGAAACTGGATGAGGTGATTGAGTCGAATTTGGGGCCACTTCCCCGGAAAAAGAAAAAAGCCAAACCGGCGGAGATTGATTATCTCCCCGAAGTCGATCCATTTGAAGATATGGATGTCGAAGGCCTGTTTGATGAGGCCGTTCCATCCCAAACAAAGAAGCAAATTCCAGCAGGGCCGCCAACATATGAAGAAATTGTGCAAGAGATGGGGGAAGATCCACCTGAATATGAAGAAGACGTCTCTCCTGATTATGCTCTTGCGCCGGGAGATGAAGGGGAATGGGAAAAGGAAGAGGAAGATAAAGTCAATAAGATATTGGATGAGTTGGACCTCACGAATTATAAAAGAGTGGAGAAGCAAGTTCTCATGGATTCAACTATCTCCAAAGCGCAGAAAACCAAATATCTCAAGCATCTTGTGACCATTGCAAACCACAGAAGAAATCAGTTGAAGGGCTACAAATCATCTTGGACAAAAAAGTGGCAGAAAGGAGACATAACCGAAGAGCAAAAAAATATCCAACATCTCAGAATAGACAAAGCAGCCCGAATTGTAAATGAATACATCCGCCATTATGAAATGAGGCAGAAAACATTGACCGGTTCGGGAATCAGGAAAAAAGGCGGCACTGTCCGATTTTTTTCCAACTCCGCAGATCTTCTCCAGCAACTTGAAGTCATCGTTGGCTCCATTCTTGCTGGGAATACGAATGCGGGCATCAGAAACGAAGGAGTTGGCATTCTTGATCTTCTCCTGAAAGAGGGAGTCATCAATCGTTCCCAGCATGAGAAGCTTTTCAGAAAGTATTTCAAGCCCTAAAATGGAAATCGAAAGAGAAATTGTCCTGTCATCCTTTTCCGTCAAGACTGGGGGAAACAAACCAGAAAATTTCACAACAAAATTCAATCGACCCATTATTTTGGATCCAAATTCCCAATATGTTGTTGGGTTGAACAGAATTATCAATATGAGTTTTACGTGGTATAACATCAATGCGGCATTGAAAAATCAGCTGATCAGATTCAGCTCTGATGGTGGGAAAACATTTTCCGATATCACCTTTCCCGCTGGGGTTTGGGATTATTCCACTTTGAATGCGGCAATTCGAAACGCAACAGGCCCCCTCGCAGGCAGCACCCCAGGAAAGAATGAAAAATTCCCAATCAATCTTGCTTTCTCTCCCACAACTTTCAGAACGACAATCACGCTGGAAGAAAACTGGCAACTTGATCTCGAGAAATCCAACTTCGGCGATCTCGTTGGTTTTGAGAAAAAGATTCTGAAAGACAAAGTCAACATTGGCTCCAGAGTTCCAAACCTCAGTCAAGATACTGATATGTTGAACGTTCATTGCGATCTCACAAGTGATTCGCTTGTGGATGGGGAAGAGAGCGATATCATCTTCTCCTTTTCAACATCTGTGCTGCAGGCCTCCTATAGTTTTACGCTTGAACCTATGAGAGTGATGTTCAGCCCTGTGAATAAAAACAGAATCAGCTCCATTCGGATCTGGATCACTGACGGCAAAAGGCGGGTTGTTGATTTGAATGGAGCTGATACAGCATTCTCGCTTATCTTGAAAAAACAAATAAAATGAAAAGTTATGAATTCTCTCGTTTTTTCCACCCCCAGCTGGGGCGGTTTGTCTTCCGGCACAAAGGAACAGGTGTCATTGTGGACAATATCTTCAAACCAATGAGGAAGGTCGCATCAGTCGTCTTCAATAAATTCGCGAAGCCCATTGCGAAAAAAGCCTTGGAATCAGGAATTTCTCACGCTGGGGATAAACTCGGCAAAAAAGCAGTTGAAAAATCTGGTGATTTGATCATGAAAAAGCTGGGAAATATGAGAAAGGGGAAACCACCAGGCAAAACAAAGCCACCAGCTCGGCCGTCAACCCCTGCGTCAACCTCCGGAGAGCGACCGCAGGGAGCGCGACCGAAGGGAGAAAGTTCTGATGCCATATTGAACAGGTTGATCTCTGGGCAAGGAATTCGAAAAAGAAAAAAATGATTTAAAATGGCTTTTCGATCGAATGAATATCTTCAAAGAAATGAATTAGTGCGCTTCCAGCTGGATGACACAATCCGAGCTCCAGCTAATACTCAACATCAACAAAAAAATGGTTATAAATTCACGATTAATGACCGATCCGCATTCTATGATTGGTACAATGCTTATTTCGAGGTGCAGTTTCAACTCCAGAAAGTAGCAGACGGCGCTGGCTATGCAGCAGCTGACAGGATCACAGTGATCAATGGCGCTCATTCCCTGATTAAACACCTGACAATCCGATCTGCGGGAAAGATTATTTATGATACTGATAATCTGCATAAAGTCTGTTTCGCAAAGAATTTGCTGGAATACTCCGACGACTTCAGCAGATCAGTTGCCAAGAACAGTTTCTGGTATTTGGATACTGATGCAACAACCGCTAATACGAATGCAGGATTTGAAGCACGGCGAGTGCAATCTCAAGCAGTTCAAAACAATGGAAACGGCGGTGCAAAGAACATTAACACGATCATTCCCCTGAATCGCTTTTCCTTTTTCGAAGAGTTGGAGGATAAGATGCTTGTGCCTATGCAGTTGCAATTCGAGATAACTCTTCAAGATGATGGGGAACTCATTCATATGGCAAACGGCACTGATGCTGGAAGAGTTGTGCTGAATCGATTTCTGCTTTGGGTGCCAAGATTGACTCCCAAAGATTCACTTTATGACAAATTTGTCAGCTCATTCCTGAAAGAAACACAATGGAAATATCTAAGGGAAATGTATCAGCAATCTGCTCCCGCAACATCATCAGGATTTTTCCAGATCTCAGCGAGCATCGACAATGTGAGGCATATTTTTGTCTGGCTGAAAAGAACCGCTCCGCCCAATGATGTCCCTGCAGAAGACAATCCCTATCTGATGGACACTTTCAAGCTGAATGCAGCGGATAATAATTCATCCTTGTTGAACTGTCGATTGGAATATGGAAACGGAGTTTTCTACCCGGAAACAGAGTACGACAGTGAAAGCAAAGTGAGGATTTTCCAGGATGTCATGGCTTATGCAATGAGGAAAAATGATTTTAACACAGGGACACAGTTGAATCTGGCCAATTTCAAGTCTCTTTTCCCGTTGATCTATTTCGATCTGACTTATCAAACTGAAAAACCGACAAGAGATCCCAAGCAGTTGATATTCAGATATCGATTGAACGCAGATGCAGCGGCAAACTTCAATGTACATGCGATAGTTCTCTATGAAGAACTGGTGAAAATCGATAAGATTGGAAATGAACTGGTGATCGTGTGACGTGTGGTCTGTGAAAAACATATCTTGTCATTTAAAATGACAACATATCACCCATATAAAGTAAATCTGTCGGAAGGGCAAAAAAGCAAGCTTGGAAGAGCATTCAAAGCAAACTGCGCTATCACCCTGAGGCTGAAAAAAAATCAAACACGCGGAAATGATGAACTGATGCTGACAGTCAACCAAAAGAACCGAATTACCAAAGCCGCATCTCAGGGAAAGGGAGTTGAAATCAAGATATCAAAAACGCAAATCCGAAAAGTGATGAAGCAAGGCGGAAGTCTTTTCTCTGCTATTGTTCCCCTGGCTCGTTCCCTGGCACCCACCCTGGCAAAGACACTTGGGCTGTCAGCATTGGCTGGTTTGGCGAGTGAAGGAGCGAGTCAAGTTGTGAAAAAGATAAGCGGAAAGGGAGCGCAGCGACCGCGACTGAAAGGAGCGGGGCAAACGGGCGGATTTCTCATTCCCCAAGATAAAATTCAGAAACTGATTGACAATAAACATTTGTTGACAAATAAACAGAAACAGGATATTTTGACTGCCCTGAAATCAGGAGGACAATTGACGATAAAACCATCAGCAAAACAATCTGGTGGATTGTTGGGAACTGTGCTGGCTTCCATCGGAATTCCACTGGCGCTGGACATGGTGAAAAATTTGTTTGGGAAGGGAGCGCCAAGAGTTGGTCGCCCCAAAGGAAAAGGAGCGCCAAGAGTTGGGCGTCCAAAGGGAAAAGGAGCTCCAAGATTGGGAGCTCCTTCGCTGCACTCCGCTTTGGAGCCACCTCCCCCATTTATCGGAAGCTGGAAATCCGGGATGGGAAAAAAATCCAAAAAAGGAACGGGACTTCTGCTGGGGGAAAAAAGTCCATTCAACAACATCCCAATTCTCGGGGCGATTCTTTGAAACCCAAATTCGTGAACAAACCCCTGAGCAACCTTGATCTTCTCCAGTGGATTGATTTTCTGAAAATTCCTAATTTCAAAGGGATTTTCGCCAGGGATGAAGCCATGCCCCGAGAACACAGCCCCTGCATCATCAATCTTGATTCGCTTGAAAATGCCGGAACTCACTGGGTTTGTTGCGCTCCGGGGAAAAAATTCACGTGGTATTTCGACTCTTTTGGGATGGGATTTCCCCAGGAATTCAAAAGTTCCAAACCGGTGATTTGGAACAGCAGTCAGTATCAAAACATCAACAGCGTTCTTTGTGGGTATTATTGCCTGTTTTTCCTCCATCAATGGTCGCAGGGGAAAGATTTCTATGATATTCTCCAGCCTCTCAGTCTGACTGACTCGGGGGAGAATGAGAAATTCATAAAAGAATATTTCGATTGAAAATGAAATCATATTGCGTGAAGGAGAAAAAACAAACTGAATGCGTGAAACCATCGGGATATATGACCGCAAAAAATGGCAGAAAGATGTGGTTTTGCCATTGCGCTTCCTGCGGAATCAAGAAAACAAGATTTGTGAAAGCGAGCGGAGCGAAATCGGGAAACTGAGTCGGCCCCCGCGTGGCGGGGGCATCGGTGAACTTGCGCTGACTGGCGTCGCGCATGCTCTTCCCTGGCTCGGGAAAAAAACAGTTGAAATGGGACGTTATGGCGCCAGTGAATTGTTGCGAAATAAAAACACTCAAAAGAAAGCATTGGATTTTGCCCTGGACAAGATGAAACCATTTCTTGCCAAAACCTCTGCTGATATGATGAATGAACTGAGTACGGCGATTAGGCCAAACAGAAAATATAAAACAGATCGAGCAGATTTGGATGGCGGTGCTTTAGATGTTCATTCCCTGATTGGGAAGCTGCCAAGACCAAAGAAAGGTTTTACTCTCCCAGGGCATAATTATACAGGCCCCTGGAACCCATTGGATAAGCAAGTCAGATTTGATGAAAAGGGAAAAATTCTCGAAATTATGCAGCAGCCCACAGGAAAAACAGACGCAGTTGCTATGCAGCACGATGTTGATTATTCAGTCTGCGCGAAGGGAAAGAATCCGCGCAAATGCAAGAACGAAGCAGACAGGAAAATGGTTGCCGCTTTGGATGCCATTCCCTGGAAAGAAAGACAGTGGGGTCATGCTTTGGCGAGAAACACAATTCAAGCAAAACAAAAACTGGGTCTCGGCTTCGCCTCGACCCGCTCCGCTGGCCTCGGCGCTCCAAAAAACGGGAAAAGATTTTGAGTGAAGGCTGGGCTCAAAATCTAGCAAACGAACTTCACCGGCCAATCCGGCGGCGCTTCCCAAAACGAAGAGTTTTGTCATATGGCATTGACAACATTTGGGCGGCTGATCTGGTCGAAATGGGGAAATTTTCAAAATGGAACAAAGGGATCAGATACCTGCTGATGGTGATCGATGTTTTCTCAAAATTCGGTTGGATTCGTCCCCTGAAAGACAAACGAGGTCAAACAGTGGCTGATGCTTTCCGATCCATATTCAGGGAGAGAAGCGGAGCTGAGCCGAGCGAAGCGAGGCGAAAACCGAAAATGCTTTGGACTGATAAAGGAAGTGAGTTTTTCAACGCAACAATGAAAAATCTGCTTGATAAGAATGGGGTAAAATTGTATACAACGGAAAATGAAGAGAAATCATCTGTGGTTGAACGTTGGAATCGGACCATGAAGGAGAAACTCTTCCGGATGTTTTCTGCTAACAATAATACAATATATTGGGATAAACTAGACAAGTTAGTTGATGAATATAACCGTCGTTTTCATTCGAGCATTCGGATGAGCCCCGCAGAGGCGAGCAAACAGGAAAATGAGAAAAAGGTTTTCGCTAATCTTTTCGGCGATATGATTTATGCAAAACATGCCCCAGCAAAATTCAAAGTCGGCGACAGGGTTAGAATTTCAAAATATAAGCGAAAGATATTTGACAAAGGTTTCACCCCGAACTGGACAGAGGAGATATTTGTGATTGATGAAATATTGAGCACAAATCCTGTAACGTATAAATTAGTTGATCTGCTGGGAGAAAAAATCACCGGATCGTTTTACGAAGCAGAATTGTCGCATACTGAGCAAGATGTTTTCCGCATTGAAAAAGTTCTTCGCCGCGATCACAAGAAAAAGAAAGCCTTGGTAAAATGGAAAGGCTATTCCGCTAAATTCAATTCGTGGATTCCGCTGAGTGATGTGGAAAAGCTTGGCTGAAAAAGTCAATCATTGAAATTAAAAATATTTAATGTTTTCCTATAAAATCATGAATGTCGAGTACCGATTTGATGGGGATGAACGCCATTTTCTAAGAAATATCGGCCTTAGCGAGCCTTATGAGATTCAACACTGGAATGAAGACCAACTTTCTGAGAATTATGAAAAAACGAAAGAGATTGAAACAGCAACGATGAATTATTTCAACTCAATTCTCCAAAGACTACCAGTGACATCTTATTTGGAAGAAATCAAAAGAACATGCGAGAATCTTCTCACAATCAAAAAATATAAAGAAACATGTGAAGATGTGATGCATTTCAGAACTTATCTCAAAATAAGTGTTGCCCAGAAGACATGCTAGAATATGAATGTTTGTCATTCATATTCATGATTTCAAATCACCGCTTCGCTTCGCTCAGCTTCGCTTCGCTTCGCTTTCTTTCAATTCCCGGTGGATTTCCCAGAGGAGACAACTTTGCTTTTGGAGTTCCTTTTTGAGAATCTTGTGTTCCTTTTTGAGAATTTTGTGTTCCTCCTGGAGATTGGCAAAAGAATCAAAAAGTTTTTCAATTTCATCGTCTCCCCACTCCTCTTGTTCTGCTTCCTCCATCTCCGAATCAGAGACAATGAATTCCTCGTCAGAGGTTGTTGGGGTTTCATCTTCGCTTCTTGTTTCTTCCTCTGAGCATGTGGAGCACTCCTCATGGTCACTGGCACCAAGGCTCGCTTCGCTCGCTTCGCTCTCGCTTCGCTCGAGCTCCCTTCGGTCGCTTCGCTCAGCTTCACTGGAAAATGCTTTTTCAAGATCCATTTTCTTTCCAATCACATTTTTTGAAGATTGTTTGGATTATTTTTTCTTGTTCCGCCCGTCTGGATGGGAGTTTGAGCAGTTTGAAATCATCTTCATTGGGGCTGAAACCGTTCTTCTTCAACAAAGCGAAAAGAACTTGGTGGCAATTCAGAAACTTTTTTCTGCTGAGATGAAGGTCATCATATGCCAGTGAAAAATATTTAAAGTCGTCGATGAGAAATTGTTCCAGGTGCTCATAGTCATTGCCGTCGTGATCTGTTATGTGATTAAAAATTTCATGATCATTTCCATTGACTTTGTTCCATTTGGAAGCTTTGACGAAATCCCTGACTTTTTTTCTTGTGATTTCGTCACGGGGAATTTGGGAGAGAATTTGTTCTTGATAAAATTCGAGATCTTTGAGTGGAATTTGATTTTTCCCCTGATTTTTGCGGATGATATCTTTGAAATGTTCCAGCCTGGGATTTTTGTGAGATTGCCATGTTGTGATGGTTTCTCGAATAATTTCAGGAGTGAAATCGATTTCTTCTTCTTCGGAATCAGACATTTTCTTTCCGGGAGAGAATTTTTGTTTCCACCGTCGCCGGAATTTGGGAGAGATTTTCTACCGCCGCTGCTAGAATTTGGGGAGATTTTCCACTGCCGCTGCTAGAATTGGGGGAGAGATTTCATCGGTAGTATAATAAAGATTATTCACAGACAACATCATCATTTCTTACGTTTCCCCAAACATAAACCCATGACACACAGCAATAAACTAACTGTCTGCCCAATCGTAACAGATAAATAATATCATAGCTTATGCGGAAGACGAGGGTAAATTTAGTTCGATGATTTATGCCAATTCAAATTCAAAAAATAAATTTAAATTATCATGATATTTTCTGCTTATTCGAAACACGGGGTGAATTTGGTTCGTTGATGTTAATTGCCATTACGTGTTAATATCAGCAGAAATAATAATTTATTTCTCAAAATGGTTTTGTGGATTTTTAGCTTATTGCTTGTGTGTCATGGGTTTATGTTTGGGAAAGCGTAAGAAATGATGATGTTGTCTGTGAATAATCCTTATTATACTACTCCACATCGACTGGTTTTGAGAGTGCAAGTTGCTTTAGGATCTGTAAATTAACAGTTGGGGAATTGTCACGGCGCTTGAAGATTTGTTGGCAGTATTAAAAGCGAATTTTGGACTCGCAACACAATTACAGTCCAATTTTATTACTGGACGCCGCCGCTAAGCTCGGTCTCGGCAGAAAATGCTTTAGATTTTATATGGCATTGTTCCGAACTAAGATGAATTATCGCTACATACTATTTAGCAGGCGATCTTCAATCTTCATTCGACAGGCACATTAAATTGTCGCAGTCTGTTCTTGGACGATGGCGAAGTGGAAAAATATTTTGACATGCAGATCGACTCTACACTTTTATAACAGGAAACGAGGTAGAGAAGATAATGATAGCTTTTATTCTTCGTAGGTGAGGCACGTTGTTTTGTTCAACATTTACCAGTTCCAGCCATTTAATTTGAATGTCTATACATGTACAAGATCTTTACATTTCATTATTTCATTATACTCTTGTAAAATTATTGAACGATAACCATTTTAATCCTTGCGCATAATTCATTCGCTTTTGTTTGAATCGTTTGATTGAACCGTTTCCGGACATCAACGGACTTGTGCACAGCACGAGCCACTGTGAAGAAAACGAGACAAAGTTGCAAACACCGTCGACCCCTCCTTAGGAATATAATTGTCCAAGAGGCACGTGACCAGAGTTGACCAGGGTCTCTCTTCTCTCGCTCCATGGGGCGGGAAGATGAGTGACCCTGGGAACGAGGTTGAGAAGAGACAGCATTGTCTGCCTCACTGGCTGTATTTAAAAACGCATTTTCAAACATTGATTAACATTTATTCCTTTAGCTGATAAGCGTCATTTCGAGCTCGTATTTTTCACATTGCTACCTTTTTTATTAATATTCTTTTTCTTTTAGATCGACCTAAAATGCTCAACATTGAGCGACAGACCTATGCGGTAAATAAGTGAGTCGATAACAAGGAAAATAAGGTACAGTGAATTCAATCTCTTTTCGGTGGCCAATATACCTTATCAACTCGGTCGATAAAACCAAACAATTGCTGAAATTCCATTTACCAATAATCCACATAGTGATAGTAAATAATTTCAAGCGCTACGCTATTTTCTCCTAGCACATGCATGTGTTAGCGTTTCTATCAAAGAAAAGGATACACATTGTAGATGAGGACAACGTACATGTAAGTCGCGTAAAACGTCGTTGATGATGAAATTGTCGGCTTTTCGTTTCGTTTGAACAACGCAGTGGCGGATCCAGGGGGAGGGTCGGAGGGGTCCGCCCCCCCCCCCCCCCCCCCCCCCCATCAGACCTGTGACTCCCATGTGGTTCATAAAAATAAGAGACTAAAATCGTTTTATACGCAGTTGTTTCACTTCCACCAATTGACTGATTGTCAAGTTTTTGACTTAACAAACGCTTTTCGATTCTCAGGAATGCCGTAAATGGCGCTTTAGAGGGTAAAATCGGAAACATTTTTTCCGGGGGACATGCCCTCGGACCCCCCCTTTCAGAAATTCCTGATTCCGCCCCTGCAACGGTGATCCAGATTGCCAGAAAACAAACGCGGCGCGAATCGTTGAAAATAAGCTCCGAATTGGCACCTCTTATGGGTAAAAATCCATTTGAGCTACGCTCATCCTGAAACGCCCATGAAACATTTCCGACGAGCCGGGCACTGTAGTCGCCACACTAATATTTACTGGGGCGATTTGTGTAACTTTTATATTTTAAATATCTTTGACTATCGGATATCAACAGTAGCATGTGTTTTCACTGCCGATCGTTTGTTTTTAATGCAATATGTACCCTTCAGTACAAGTGTTTAAATGGCCTTGTTCCTGAATACCTGTCCTCTAAATTTGTTAAACGAAATGGAATGTGCTGTTCACTGAGGGACTCTGATAACAAACTGGTCGTCCCGTTCCCACGAACTAATTATATGAAAAATAGCTTTAGTTATAGCGGAGCAGTACTCTGGAACAGCCTACCCTGTGATATGATAGAAATGAAATCTCTAAGTCAATTAACGTTCAGCCAATCTGAATTTTTAATTTAAATTACACACGGCATTCATGAAAAACAGGTTACTTAGATTAATTGTAGTTAGCTTTGTAATTTGTTTAGGCTAGGTAGGTTAGCTAGGTTAGGTTCCTGATGATTTTACCGTGTTTAAATAAAGATTTACAATTACAATTACAATTACAATTACAATTCAGTCAACTTCATTAAAACAACACTGTTAAAATTGAAGTGAACGACTTATTCACGAAATTTATCGAAAATGCAAGGTCAGACTAGCATGTGAGGTCTGGACATTTAACACGATCGTTTTGCCGCTATAAACAAAGATTTATGACCTCCAAAAAAAAATTGTAAAAAGTATAGAAAACGTTTATTAGCGGAGCACTTGCCAGGCCGAAGGCCTGGCTGCGCAGCTCCATACTCATAGAACCTGTGCCGTGATTTTTCATGGTCATGGCCAGCGGAATGATTCGCGGGCGGCGTCTGTTACATGTGTGACTGTGTGTCCGAGCGTCGCTCAAGGCTACTAGCTCGCGAGCGCGTATGACGTCGCAAAACATGCGCGAATGACGCCACACAACATCCGGGAATGCCGAGTGTCACGTCAGCTGTATGCGTACGACGTCATCAACATCCGGGATCTTTGAGGCTTTGTTTTTCGCGCGGCTACACAGCCGTCAGCTCGGTAAACACTTCAGTTGGATTTAGAGTTAGATTGTTGTGTTTAGCGGAGAATAAAAGTCGTTATTTCCCTGCAGTTTTTCGCGGTTTGCTACTCAAGACAGAGATACTAGTTAAGGGATACTCAGAAGCCGCTTTAGTGGAAAAAAAAGAGCTTTCAGGAATAAAATCTTGCTTCGAGGAACTTCATATTATCAATGCGGGGAGATGCCTTGTTTTATTACGATTTCAGAACCTAAGAAGCGGAGTTTTAACGAATTTCCAAGCAGTCCAGTGCTTTAAAGGTAAAATAAATCACATTTTTCGATGGGAATTTATGTTGATATCAATTTTTGATTGACTTTTCCTTTGAGTTCTCTTAAGTTTTGGAGACATGTTTATGAAACGTGTTCAAATTAAGTCGTGTTGTTATCTTGAATTTCATCGAGGACAGCTCTGGCTTGATGCGCTAGAAATAGTACTTTTTTTCTTCTTTTAAACATAAATTAATGGAGATTGAATAAAATTTTTCGAAAGAAGATTTTGTTATCCGTTTTTATGTCTTTGTTCATTCATTACATAGATTAAAAAGCGATTTTATGTAAACAAAACAAGACTTAGATTTTCTGTCTTCACTCGCGTCGCCTTATGCAAATAAGCTTATGTTTGTGTATTTTTGCAATTTTAATTTCCAAATCAGTTTCTCGGGCAATTTTTTACAAACAAAAACTGTATTTTATTCGGAAAGTAGTCGTACTAGTTATTCTGGAAAGAAAAAAGTTGTTTTTGTGAACTTTTGTACGGTCTAAATGTACTGTGCAGACGGTCGGGTAATACTGTTTTTGAGAATTGCTAAAATTGAAAATAGCCCGTTCTTCAATCTTAATTCTTGTGCTTCCAACCTTTCACCTTAGTTAAGTTTCACCTTAGTTAAGCTTGTTTAAAGTGCGACGCTGATAGGCTGGGCCTATCTATATATATTATTTTTATAACTTCTAAAATGCAAATCTGAATCCCTTTAAATCGACCAATATTTAATGGCAGGGAAGATACAGGTAAGACCAGCACTTTAATGACCATCGAGGATCACTTAAATTGGAATTAAATGACCAAAAAGATAGAAAGTAATGAGCCAATGATCACAAGGATTTTGATAGCGGTATAGCTTTGATGGTTGCAGTATGAAAAGTATCATTTTATATCATTCCATTATCTATCAGACTATTATCTATTATACTCAGCACGGATATAGTCTTAGACCTGAATTATTCTGGCAGTTGATGAACATTGGGATCTTCTTTCGACGGTTTTCGGTAAATATCTCCCTCATTATAAGTTGATGTTCGGTTCCCGGGGTTCGGTTACGCTAGTCCAACGACGGATCATCATTGAGTTGTGCGGTAAAAATTCCATTTATACCCTAATCCGTTTACGGTTTTCGGTAAAAACGACCTTTCTTTATCGCGGTTGACGGTTTTATTTTCATAACGGTTAATGGCATGAAAAGTAGCATTTTATCATAGGACTAAAATAAATTTCTTTCCTACTGGATCTGCAAGGCTTAGCCCTTAATTGCCGGGTCCTTTTATGGCAGTAAAACCGCTTTCCTCAGTAGTAAGAGGATCTTTCAGCTATTAAATGTTTCATCAAGCTAAGTACATGTTATATCAAGTAGGCTCAGGCGGTATATTTATATTTATCATTTTGCCTTTTTAAATTATTTCTCTATTTTGTCGAATAATTCTCTGACCTCGTCACTGATGTGAATAATACTTTTCCTCTTAGGAAAAATTACACCTTATACGTTAAAAACGGCGTTAGTGACGTTACGGAAGGTAGTCGCTAGGGCAGAATAAATTAGCGGGTTCTTTATCACTGCATAGATCCTGCTTAGCATGAAACATGCTTAATCACGTACGCTAGATTTAAGGTCGCGGGGGACAGTTTCCGTTCATCAGTATGCATTTATGAAAAGAGTATGCACGAAGTGCGACGGCTGATACCGACAATGCGCGAAATATTCACGAACAGGCTCTGTAATGTTTCTGCATCAATAATTGCACGTGCAAAGCGTGTCAACGCTTTGTTCTTTCTGCATGAAGTGTTGACAATAGCCCGTGGATTAAAATTAGCAAAATTACCATATATATATTTTTTGCATTCGTGTTTGCTCGGGAAGCCTTCGGAAGCGTAAAAACAAGTAATTTTGTGTCCAAGAATTCAGCGCGGATAGAGAATTTCATGAGTTGACACTGCAAGGAGGTAAACTAGGTGTATTGTAGATTGTCATATCTGACTCAAAATTTTTAAATAGGCTTTCAAAGGGAAGATATGAGGCTTCAAATTCCAACACATGGAAAATTTTACTCCTTTAAAAGCTAATAACTTTTAATTAAAGTTGAAATCAAAAAATCGGAGTCAGATATGACACAATAGACGTTTTGACGGATCAGTGAGTGGCGAAATCAACTTGCTTTGTGTTCTTCTCGAGGAGCAAACTTGGACACAAAACCACGTTTTAAAACAAACTAACTTTAGTAGCTTACAGCATTGACGCAAAGCGCGATCCCCTCAATAAAAACCAATCCTTATGCACTTTCATTATTCTCCAACATCTCTGTTAAATGTTAGCGAAATCAGCTTTCAAACGTTTACGATATAACGTTTTTCAAAGTGACACCCCTTCTAAAATTTTGCCTTATGAATTTATTCATGACCAGGTATCCCCCGCGACCTTAACGTTGATCCCCTCTTTCATGACCATAATAATGAGCGAAAATGAAAAGAACTGGAATAAATTAATAAAAAGACGGGGTCACAGAAATGTGTTTAGAAAATCGTTCATGAAAGTCATATTTTAGGGCTCCATATCAAGAAAAGTTAGAGACACCTTGTACAGGCTAATAAACAGTACCACAGATGAACACACATTCATTTGAATGATCACACTAAGGATTTCATCCACAGTCTCAAAGTAAGAACCACCTTGTACAGCATAATAAACAGTGCCACAGGAAAGTACTGCTCAGTAGCTTTCATTTTGAATTGTCACACTTTAGGATTTCATCCACAGACTCAAACGTTAGAACCACCTTACAGCATAATAAAACAGTACCACAGGAAAGTACGTACTGCTCAATAGCTTTCATTTGCATGGTCACACTTTAAGATTTCATCCACAGACTCAAAAGTTAGAACCACTGTGTACCGCATAATAAACAGTACCAATTTTATCATATCAGTATTTTCACATTTATATATTTTTTAAAAGAGGTTCTAATGTAATTTGATACTGAAAAGCCCTGAGGGGAGTATTTGAATTAAGGTTTTATTATTATTATAAGATTTATTTGAATGGTCACACTTTTAGAAACAGTTGTACAGCATAATAAATAGTATTACAGGAAATTCCCAGTTAATAGGTCTCGTCAGTTAATGATTTAAATGTTAATGAACGCACTTCAGGATATCATCCACAGACTCAAAAGTTAGAGACACCTAATACAATATAATAAATAGAATCACAATAAAGTGTTGCGGAAATAAACTTTCATGAATAGTTTGAAATTTAAAGCAATTTAAATGTTAAACCTCGTTGAAATATTAAAACCGACAGTCAACCATTAAAATTTCTCTTACGTCATAAACTTAGTCACGGTCACATTCCAGATATTTAACCCCAGGATAGAAGATGGAGCTTCAAACATAATGGAAAAAGGCAGAAAAGGCTAGGGATTTGAACACTATACATTGTAGGTCCATTAAAACTTCCCTTGCGTACTGAGTCCAATAATGTAATAAAAACCTTGACATCTCGGTGATTAGAAATGAGATTTAGCCCCAGGGCATAAATACGGGTTTTAAACACTCTTATGAAAGCATTAAATGTTATCTAAAAACCCCGTAATTTCCTGCTATATTAATGCTCTCCTGGGAAATAAGCATATTTCGTCACCCACTGCAATAAGAAATGATTAATGATAACGAACTTCCTGAATCTTTTACTATTTAAGATCTGCAATCATCCTGCCCCGCAATCAGTTGTGACCTATACAGACAACGAGAAATTTGCAAAGGACTGTTGTCACGGTTCTGCTACTAACGACACATTTACAAACAAAATCAACAGTTTTCGCTATCCGGAAGGTAGGAAAATATGTTGGTTGTTCACATAATGTTGCTCGCTTTAATAATTTCTTCCCATTCTGATTATTATATAAGGTAAAATTAAGGAAAAGCTTGGCAAACAATATCGTACAATAATACATATAATGATCATTAAATCCATAACGTTTAAATGGGCTGCAATAATGATACGTCTTTCTTTAATTCAGCAATTTGTGTAAAAGAAAGAAATTGAACTGAAATTGGATGACTAAGACGGGTAGTTTACTTTTGTCTAATCCGCTCTGTGATTCATAAAGGTTTGGTCTCAAAATCTGCGTTTTGTTTACCTGCATGCGGCATGTCATCAAGTTCAAAGAACACTCGCCAGCGTCTTCGCTTTGTTCTTATGTTTTTACCTTCTTTATAATTAGGGTTGCATGTGTTTCTATCATATCGCCGATATTGTAATCTGATATATATATGTATATATTTACTCAGCCACTCGCCCGCTGTGTCAGTACATAAATTGGATTTTTCCTTTCTGTTCAGCTGTCTGTTATCAAGAAGATTTTGTCTTATGGTTTGTTGTCGCAGAAAAGGAAAGTTGTCTTCGCATGGCAGGTTTTGACCGTTGATTGTATCGGAAAACCTAAAGCGCTAAAGCGCATGCATACATTGTACTGCTGTCTGTCCACGTTTTGTGCCCAGGTTATCTTCTCTCAGAATTCACCTAGCCGTAAACTGATTGTGTCAAGTTTATTTGTAAGTATGCTTGTATATTGGGAGTTAATTAAAACTTTCCAGTTGCAATAATTATAGATTAAATATATTCTTACGGCTATCTTCCTTCGGTTTCTTTAACAGCAAGATGAAGCTTCCAACTTTGATCTGGACACTAATCTGTTTTGCTTGGCAAATTCGCAAAGGTAACTGATACGCAAACTATCAAATTATAAATAACCACAACTGTGTCCTGTTCAATAAAATCTAGAAACTTCGCTCCTCCTTCACAAGCCATCAGCAACTGTTCTCCAGCCAACTAGGCTTTGGGCCTAATCTTTTTAGATATTTCCAATTCCCCCCAAACATCTTAAGCTCCTTTCCTGTGTTTCATCTTCAACTATTCTGTGACATAACGTTTTCCCCGAGGGTCCCATGCAGGGCAGAACCTGGCGAGTGATGTCATATATCCAATCCAACTCCACTTTTTTCTCAGGTCTGTTGGGAATGTTTTCTTCGATGTCCTTTCCCAAATAGCTACACATGTCCAACCCAACTCTACCTTTTTCTCAAGGTCTGTTGGGAGAATGTTTTCTCCTATGCCCTTTCCCATGCAAATAGCTATATGCATAAGCGTTATGCCCTCTTGTCGGTCGGTGATATAGATTTCCCTATAGTTAGTTATGTACGCTGCTGTGCTTTCTGTCCTATTGGGCATGCAGCCGGGATGATGATCAAATTCCTATAACTATCAGCTTCTGGTAATATTTTTCAATTATATTTATTTGTATAAAGGGGAAAATCGCTCCATCGACGAGAAGAAGGTAAGATGGCAATTATGTTAATACAATCATAGTGCAGTTGATAATTACGTTTAGAGGAAAGAAAAACAATTATTAATTTTTAACAAACAAGGCCGGACTTTGAAATCAAGAGTGACGAGAAAAAAAAAAAAAAAAAAAAAAAAAAAAAATAATAATAATAATAATAATAATAATAATAATAATAATAATAATAACAGAATAAAGATCTCGTCCATTTTATGGAGTGTTTGTGCTATGAAAATAGGTTTGATAAAGTTTTGGACCTGAGAGATGTAAAATTCTCGTGAAACATCACAATTGGTTATTAATTATTGTCCTAGAGGGAGCCGAGAGGGGTGATCTGATCCCATAAAAAGCTAACGGGGGTGATTGTTGTGCCAGTTTTAGAGGTTAAAATTTGTGGTTTGGTACCGATGAGTGTATCTAAATCTAAAATAAAATGGAGGCAGCGAGGTCGATTGGTTTAGGCGTCGGCTGAATTGAAATGCGGAGGTCCCGAGTTCAATTCCCGCTCTGACCACTATCCGGAGTTATTTTACGGTAGACTATAGTTCAACGCCTCGGCCACGCTTGTAAAATATAACCAACGTACTGACCTCCCTCCCGCCAGTTGGGATTTTGTGCTCGTCCACTATAACCAACATTTACATTTACATAACCATTGAAACTGTTTATCACAGGCGGAAAGAATATGTTCTACTTAGGCCGGAGTGAAAATTTATGAATTCACCCACGCCTCAACAAAATCAGATTCCAGTGCTTCTTGCAGCTTTCCTATTTTGAAATAATTAACTGACATAGCTTCATCCCCTGCATGTTTTTAATAACATGTTCCTTTTTGCAGCCTCTTCACAATCAGATGACAAGAGAGGAAATTAAACACTATTTTGGAGTAGAGCATCTATCAGATGGTATGATACATAGATAATCCTACGTACTGATATCACCTAAAAAAAAGATACTGATAAGTGACGTATTAAATGAGGCCAAAGTCATTAGTAGATACGTTTCTGAGATTGCACTCATTAAAGTGCAATATCCTTGATGTTGTTTTGTCTCTCTTTTGGGGTATCATCCATAAATGATTTTTTTTTTCCTAAGAAATGCGATGATTGTTCAGCAATGACATTTCCGGAGCCAAAGAATTACTCCTCTCGATTTGGCTGGTGGATCCGATATTATATTATGATTTATGTCAGATCACGCAACCAAAAGGACTACCACGTGTTCCGAAAGTTGTATTGCATGCTTTGCAGGAATATTAACCTCTCCCTTTAACATTTTTGTGTGTCTGTTTCTTAAGTTCCTGAATATGATGTCACGTCACCATACGAGGCAAACAATGAGGGCGATTTTGCATCGTATTCACTTAACCACCGACTGAAACGAAGTCTTGTTGAGGATGACAAAGATGGTACTATATATCGCTATAAAATCAACGCCTTAGGAGATCAACTGTATCTTCACGTAAAACGGAACACGAAGTTTATGGCACCTGGTCTTCAACTAGAGTCCCGTGATCAAGATGGAAGACGAATCAGAAGACCAGTCTCCAAAAGTACTTATTACTTAACTGGAAAAGTGGAATCGGACCCAGGTTCCTTGGTGGCATTGAGTGTCAGCAATGGACTGGTAAGATCTTAATTTATTCAATCCTTTTTGCTTTTACAGTCAAACTTATAGACCATTTCAGTCTTTTTGCCTCGTTCTTATCTTTCATATGAAAATGAGTTTTATTTTCATGTAAATGAAACTCATTTTCATATGAAAGCCTGTACAAGAAGCCTCGCTTTGATAACGGAGCAAAAGCAACTCGGAAATGACCTATGTATTCCGGTTAAGCCCCGAGAAAATAATGGGCGTTTGGGTATACAAACAGGGCTTTGTTATCTGCAAACTTAGGTATCTCTAGATCAGCCTTCGCCCTGGGTTTGTAGGATTGTAGCCTGGCTCCGGAGATGCGGCGCACACATTGTTATAAGCAGATAATACACAAAGCTGGTTCTCTATTCAAGGCAAAATAATACGCTATTTTCCACAAAAAAATAATTTCTTATTATTGTGCATGTGTTATTTTAATAGACTGGTTTTGTTAAACGATCAAGTGACACATTCATTGTTCATCCACTTCCCGTACGCCTGGCTAAGCACTCTAAAACCCAGAAAGAAGGAATGCCGCATTTGATTTATAAGAAATCCCTTCAGGAAGACTTCGAATGTCAAACAAAAACAAGTAAGATAATATTTTTTCATTAGTTGATAAACATACTTTATAGCTTTATATGAGCTGGGCCAGAGAAAAGTAAATGTGGAAGGCAAGAAGATAGAATTAGTGTATGTTAAAATATTTAGTTTTGAATGTATGTTAAAATGCCATATTTTAAAGCAAGTATTTTTAAGAATCGTTATGTCCCAGCAGAACGTGAGGTAAATGGGGTGAATTATAGAATGATTCTTCAAAAGTTAATCAATCGTGACTCCTTTTCACCCTATAGACAAAATGAACTTCGCAAAAAGAGGTTTAAGTCAACAGCTACAAGACGCGAATAGCAGTCATAATAAAACTGACAAGTATGTGGAGGTGGCATTAGCGGCGGATGAACAAGTTGTTGCTACTCATGGAAACGAAACTGAGGAATTCCTCCTGCTTTTGGGCAGCATTGTAAGGCTTAATAAATAAAATATATTGAACTGTAAGATTTCGCAAGCGCTTTCTGCCTAATTTCACATACAAAGTGTGTTGGGGTTAACCCTGCGATGGACTTCAGAATCTCAATTAGAGGGATAAATGCCATACATTTTAGACTGAGATCTCTCACGCGCTCTTTGGTTAATTTGTCAAACTGTGCAATGGACGTGATTCAAATCACGGAGGAGAAGCAATACTCCAAGTCTCTTATGCCACAAACACCAGCAGGGCCGGTTTTTTCCTTTACTTGAATTAAGATTATATAAGGTCCTCGGAACCCTAGTCGAATAAGAGTTTAGAAACTTAGAAACAGATACCACGCAGCTCTCAACAACCTCTAATTTCATTGGACCCCTATATCACGCAGCTCTATTGTTTTCAGGGCTAGGGTCCATTGTTGTGTTGTTTGTTCTATTGTTTTCTAAGCAAATCAGAGAAGACCTTGTAAGAGCTGCGTACTGCTCTTTTAGAAACGTTGATTTTTCTTGAGAGTGGAAATCGGGCCGGTACCACATAAATATAAAATCAAGGCAAGAATCATGATAACCAACGACAAACTCAACCCTACATATCATCAGCCGGTGCACTAAACATGCTCCCTGAATAATCACTTAATGACTGTTTCCGGAGGGAAACAATTACAATTTAACTTTATACAGCGCCAAATTTTAACGTCCTTAGGCGCTTGACAATAAACAGATTACTTAATTAAAAGCTTGCGTTAGGGCAGTTTTCAATTGAGTGTCAAAAAAGTAATTACACAATTGCTTTGGTTTAGCATTGCTACGCTTTGTGTTTGGCTAAAAAATCTCGCGCCACTTTCTCAACCAATCAGAAGTAAAACCAAAACTCAATCGTGACTTGCTCGCACGCGTTTTCCCGCGCTTGCCGCCAACGACATTGTAATTGCTTCGAGCTCTGATTGGTTCATTGGATTGTTTACGACTGCTGTGATTGATCAGAGTAATTACTTTGGTTTTGGTTTAACGACACTCGATTGAAAACTGCTCTAAATAGAAACGTTTTTAAATTAGATTTAAAATTATTCACAGAGATACTAGTTCTAATATGAATTGGTAAAGAGTTCCAAAGTTTAGATGCACAGATAGAAAAGGCTCTATCTCCATACGACTAGGGTCGGTGAACATTAAGCCCGCAATATGTTATGGTCACCTGCCTTTCCCATAGGGACGGCGTTGAACTGAGGGAGGGATGGTTAGGGGGTTAGACTAAGAAATAGGTGTCGGTTGAACAAAACGTTTAGGAGAGGGGAGGGTCAGTGAACATTAATCCCGCAATATGCAATTGTCACTTGCCTTACCCATGGGGACGGCGTTTGAGGGAGGGAAGGGTTGGGAGTTCGACGCAAGGGGTGGGGGGGGGGGTCGGTAAAGCAAAACGTCTAGGAAAGGGGAGGGTCCGAACGTTTCGTATTCGGTAGAGTCTAAATGCTATAGCTCAGAAGTTAGTCGGACACCTAAATGAGAATATATAACGGAGTAACTGGTTAGCTTTCAGTTGAGGTTGAGGTTAGCAGTATATATAGTTAAATTTAGGCCTAAACAACCCGAGAAGCTAGGTGGTACCCTGGTACGGTAGGCTATGTTAGCCTAAGCCTAGCTGAGGTCACAGGTTCAATCCTGAGTGGGGATTTTAGATTTTATTTTTCACACTTAAAATGTCGATATTACGTTATATAATTCTCAATAAGGTGTCCGACCTCTTTCTGAGCTATAGCAGGTAGACTCAACCCTCGTACTGTCACGACTTGGCTGTAGGAGCCTCTGATTTATGTCATGACATTCTTCTTGTTTAGTGCAACTGTTTAGGTCGTGACAATTTTGACCTTAACTATTTTCAATTCCCATATTAACCACCTCTTGTATCCTACTGAGATTCGTATTCAGTTATCCATTTCCAATTGAAATTTACAGGTAAATGCAATTTTCCAAGACGCAACGGCTGGAGATATCAAGCTAAATTACATAATAAGTCGTCTTGTCCTCATTACAAATGAAGAGGTAATTATAGCAATAATTCAAATATGTATGTGATGGTAGTACTTGTAGTAGTAATTTAACTATTGGCTCCTCCTCAGAGCATAGGCCACCAGTGGTTCCCTCAAACATCTTCCACGTTTCTGTGCAAGCTTCTCTAATGTGGTCAATGTGTGGCCAAATCCTACATCTCTCCTCACTATATTTGAATCACAGGTTAGATATTGACTAAGTGAAAGAAAGATAAACCTCCCTGCAATTTCTCAAACCCACCAATGACTTCTCTAAAACATCTTCCACGGTTCTGTGCAAGCTTCTCTAAGGTGCTCAAAGTGTGGCCAACAATCCCCATTTCTGCTTCAATAACTCTCCTCACTATGTTTGAATCACAGGTTAGATATTTAGCTAGGTGAAAGAAAGATAGTCGGCCCTGCAATTTTCCTAACCCTCTTGGAGCACTGCGTCATTTTTGCCTTTTCTCTAACGAAAGCTTCCTCAACGTCATGGCAAAGGTTTCTTGCTTAATCAGTGTTTCCGTATTTTTTGCACGGGGATTAACCCATGCAGCCTCACCGGAGTTCTGTTAGAGCTACACTTTTCTGCCTCTACAACTAGGACGTAGCCTTGCATTTTGAGCGACGATGTAACTTTGATGATGTTCCAATTTTGTTTTTAAGCTCGGAGTTGACCCTTCTAACGCCAGTATAAGTCATGTAGCTGTGAGTAATAAATTTGCTGCATGGGCGCGCGACAATAACAGAAATAACGAATCAGATCCACTGCAGTTCGATATCGCTTCTCTTGTTCGCAGGTAAGACGTTGTCTTAATATAGGGGTGGGACTCCCATAAAAATTTAAAAGAGATACTTGTTGGAAATTTTGAAAAACAATTTTTATGCGCATCCTCACTGTGCACGCTTAGCAAAAAATCTAAAGAAGGGCTGGTAGCCGTTGCGTTAAACGTAAATGTAAATTTAAATTTAACTCGTTTGGATCAGTCGGTGATCCCTATTACCAATTTTCTAGACTTTCCGAGGAAACAAAAAAATATATAAAATTATGTTGTGGAATGTTGAATTTTATTTTATTTTCCCACCCACGCGCCATACTGTAGCTGCACGACGTTTGCAAATGCCTTCCTTAAAAGTTACGTTTACTTAAAGGGATGACCCTGGTTGTATAGACCCACCTGTATAAATTAAAATTTTAATGAGAAAAGTTTTTCTCAAGTAAATCATATATAGTCTTTTTAACTAGCAGCCACTGAGGCCATGCATGTTGTGTCAAAAGAGCCAATTTTTTAAAAAGATTTGGGAATTTTTCCACGCGTCTGATCTTCAAAACGAAGTCGATGACACCTAATTTTTTCCATTTCTGACAAGGGTGATTTAAAGTGTGAAAGACGTTCAACGTAAATTATTTCCAAATAACATTATGGTTGCATTATTACAAGATAGGGAAAACAAACTTTGGATTGACTATATTATAACACTTTTAAGCTAGGCCTTATTTAGAATAGCCCTGTGAAAGTGGCTATAGAGGTTTTGCACGGCAGCCGTGTTGCATGGCAGGAACAATTAAAATGTTTTGCATTAGAAAGAACACTCTTTTCCATAGGGAAAAGAATCTATTGTTCCTGCCATGCAACATGGCTGCCGTGCAAAACCTCTATTGAAATGACGTATGAAAAAGAAAATATAACATTACTCATTTTCAATTATTCTATTTTTTATCTCCAAAAGCGCTGGAATTGGAGGTAAGGAAAATTTTATCTTTTTATGTAAGAAATTTCAAAAAAATTGGAATACGTTTTTATATAAATAGACCTCAATGTTTCTTTTCAATTGAGCTAAACATACAAATGGCTCCGAAGAGTTCGCATTGTGGAACTGAATAGCATAATATAACCAATAAAGAAGTTAAAAACATAGACACTGACTGTTAAAGAACAAGGAAATCATAAAATTAATAACTTCCCCATAATTATATTCCATTTTATATATTAAGTAACGATCCACATAAGAAGGAAAGTGCTGAACGGCAATGCACGATGGAATGTTAACTTTTTTCATTGTTACAACTAGTGATCTGATTTGCCTAGACTCAAAAACCGCTAAAAAGTTAAGGTTCAAGGTGCATTTTGTCTAATTATTTTAAGGTTTCAAGTAATTTGAGACCCAATCGCACAACATGCAATTTTTAAAAGATATTGTATCTGGGGAACTTCATCAAATAAGCAAAATTATTAGCTATTGTCTTCTGCTATTCTAAATGGTTAAGCACGAACATTTCCTAAAATTTATTTGACGGACAGACAGACGGACACCTTTATTTAAAAATAAAATTCTATGTTCTCCCAGGGTAGTCCCTTCAGAGGGTTAAAAAAAAACCCACTGCTATCAATGGGAGCCCTGGGAGAAACATAATTAACTAAATTTAAATGTACAAATAATGAAATAATAATGACGCAAATGGATTTTCTTTATTTTTATACTGAAATATAATTTTGAACCATCAGCCCCTCCTCTATTCTTGAAATCAAAGATATTCTATGTGGGAAAGAGCCAGTGCGGCAGAACAATGAAGTTTACGGTAGTTCTTATGTGGAGCATCACTTAAGTTCCATTTTAAGTTTTGAGCTTTGTCTTTATATACGCACTTCGAGTAATAAATCATGCTTTTCTTGATGCTTTTAAACCCCTAATAAAACACCGAATTTTTTAACCAATCGGATAACATATGGCTTTCAATATAATGTTTTAACGACTGAACTGATCTATACTTTTTTTATTGCTAAGAATTTTTCTTTTCACTGCTAGGTGTAGCAGCAGTAATCAACCCAATTTGCCCAAGTACTGATCTGGTGAACGTGAACAAGGACAACGGTTTGCAGACTGCTTATACAATTGCACATGAAACTGCTCACAAGTAAGTATCATGAGTGATGCTAGTAACACAGACAATCACACAATCGTGTTATATGTATATGTTGTGGTGCAATTTTGTCCTTGGTGCAAATTTTATTTTCCTTTGCTTAAAACTCATTATTACACATTACCATACATTTCCATACCCAAAAACAAAGGAAAATGAAATTTGCACCAAGGACAAAATTGCACCACAACATATACATCACAATGACTGACCTTTAGATCGAATGACAGTAAAAATGATAGAAAATGTAATAAATAAATGAATATCTCATTTACAGCATTTCTAAGTTAACTCTCAAGATGGTAATGCTATTTTAAAACAGACGTTCCTTTGAAAAGACTAGATCAGCTTGAATTAAAGGTAGTAGATCCTGGGAGTAACATAACCAAAATAGAGCAATAAGTTTCTAAGGTATTGTTAGAAAATCAAAGGGCTCTAAGAGCCATCTTGTGAATACGAAACAACTTAAGGCGAAGTCCACAGATTGGTTTTAATTTTCCATACTGAGTTTGAAGTCAAAGAATTGAAGAGTAAAACAGATTTAAAACGACCAAAACATTTTAGCATGACATAAATATGCATTGTGTGAAACGAGACTGTCTTTACAACTGGATGACGTAATTACACTGGGGAATTAAAGAAAGTTTACTGCAGCAATCATCTTTTAAAACGTAATACACTGGAAAAAATTTAAAAGTTTGCAGATGATGGAACGAGTAAAAAATTTGCATATATGTCCCCGCATGCTATATCTCGTTCCACGCTTCGCGTATTCACGAGATAAAAATAAGTTGTAAAAACAGTCAGTTGGACTTTTTTCTAATTTTAGGCGGTATTAGACCATTTGTAGTAAGTGAAAATTAAATGAAAAGTGTCATGTGACTCAATGTCGAAGATAAGTTAAAATGTGATTCATTTCCTCAGCTTCGGTGTTAATCATGATGGAAATGGGTGTCCAAATTATGTTAACATCATGTCGTCGACGATTGTTGGAGGATCTGGAGCCTCGGAGTGGTCTTCATGCAGCAGCAATACACTTCAAACTTTCCTCGCGTAAGTTCAGTACTTACATAGCATCTAGACCAGATGAAGCAAATATAAACAGGAATTCTTCAGTGGCATATCCACGGTCAAGACTCGTTTCCATATCTCAAACTGACTTTTCTTTGTCACTTAAAAGTACATGTAAGTAAAACGTATTTCAAACTTTAGAGTAAAATAATGAAAAAGATAAGAATAGCGACTGGCGTGTGATAATAGTGAGATGAGAGCGCGAGAAAAGCTTTTGGCACTGTGTAGCGTCGAACCCGAGTCGTTCACTTCACCACAACTAATATGCATATCCACTACAAAAATGTTCGCACACAAGCGTGCTTCACCACAACTAATATACATATCCACTACAAAAATGTTCGCACACAAGCGTGTTCCAAAGACTACAGATGTATGTGTAAATTCTATGTCGGGGATTTGACATGGAAGGTCGCGTAACAACCAGAATAAGGAATTCAAGGAACCAGAGCAATCACATTATATTTCCGTTTTCTCTACTTCATGAAGGAGCGACGATTCGTTTTGCTTGGATGATCCTCCCCCCTCGACTCGCCCCATGCCTCCACCATCATACTCCACGGACCTCCCAGGTGAAATAGTCAACGCGGACACACAGTGCGAATATCAGTATGGACCTGGATATAGAAGATGTCCCCAGAGAGTGGTAAGCACTATTGCTAACGACAAATCTCAGAAGAGGAAGCAGGCTCTTTATTACCAATAACAGTACAAAATAAAACTCATCGTGACTAGTTGGCCCTGCGCGCGGGAGGCTATAATGGCTAGTCGGCTTCACGCTTCAGCCGCTAGCGCCAATTAATTGCTGCGAGTTGTACGGATTTGCTTATTGTGCCATTTGTATTATCAACCACTTGTTGACGGCAATAATCAATAATCTGAGCAGTAAATAAATAAGGTATAAGGTATAATTTATTTACCGTCAGGTACACGGGGAGTACATGCAATAGTAATTTATCTTCACTGCATATTTATTGTATAGTCACGGTAGACTAAGCTTAAGTTATGGGAGAAATCCGCGACTGCCTAGACAAAAGATATGCAGCGAGGTTGGGTGTCGATGAGTGGTCAACGCCATCAGGAGAGAGGGAGTGTCGAAAAGCTTCCTGTGGGCATTCCTGTCAAACCGAGATTTCACACTGCGCTACTAGTTTTGTAGCAGAAGGTCGCAAAGGATAATGCACGACCCTATTTGCTAAGAAACACCCAGGATTAGCGGAATGTGATATGTTTCAGTGGCACGCGCATTATACGTGTATATGCAGTGAGAATAACACACGCCTGCTTGTGTCAGTAACACAACTCCGTTAGTAACACAACTCTGTGGTAGTAACTCCAACTCATGAGAAACATGATATGCGAAAACTTGATACAAAGAAAGCAGGAACGAATAGCAGTTTGGCAGAAAGCCTCAGCACCATGCAAGAATTTTGATATATCGAACGTGGGTTTTAAATCTACGATATTGCGCTTGCAACTGTCATTTTATGTTAAAAATTCCAGTTGTCATCTTTAGTTATAACCATTAAACAGTTTTCTGCTGTGTCGTATTTATACTCGTTACATGTAGTTGCACGGCCAGGCCAATAATTATAGACAACCGCATTGATCATTGTGCGAAGCCCATTCCTCAGTCATTCCGATAACCTTTTTACCTTTATATTACATCCAGAGCTCATGTGACTCTCTCTACTGTACATCAGATGGGTATACATGTTTGTCCAACGTTGCAAGGCCCCTTGATGGAACAGCTTGTGGAACACGTGAAGTAAGTTAGTTATACTTATAGATGCCGATATGATGTAAGGCTTCCGCCCCTTCCCCTAAGGAAATCTTTGGGATAGGATCCCTTTGACGAGAGAGCAGAGAAGTCATTAGAGTGAATTTCCTCGTTTATTTTTCAGCCATGCAACTTTGCGCAGTTCATGTGCGATGCAAAGCCCTGAATCTCTATTTTAACAATTCCTCCGATATAATGCCTTGTCGGCACATTATATCTGTGACATTTTCATTTTCTTTGGGTGAATTTTCTTATTCAGTTTTTATTTTGAAGTGGTGCATCAAAGCAGCCTGTGTAGATAACGGTTCGCCGAAGACCGACGGAGGCTGGAGCGAGTGGTCTAACTACACCACGTGTTCTCGTTCATGTGATGGAGGAGTGCGTTACCGAGAAAGAACATGTACCAATCCACCGTAAGTTAGGCGCAAATATTAACAATCCATTTTCAACACCAACAAAGGTACTGCGCAATATCTTTCAAATAATTTGTATGTTACACTTTAGAATAATAAATACATAAATAAATATATAAATAGGAATTTCAGTGGAATCCACGAGGTGGCTCTCACTTTCATTTGGAAAGGTTGGATTTCATCTATTGACTCAGGAATTGGAACCACCTTTCTACAGCACCAGAAAGACATTGTCAAATGACTTTAAAAAAACTTAGAAGCGAGTTACATAAAAAACAAGCAACGACTCTGAGAGATAAGAGCTGTAAACCAAACTGCGGACAGAATGGGTTTTATTAGCATAGTAACTGAGAAATAGCCAAAACGTTTCAAGCCTAGCAGAGAGAGGGGGTTGCTATTAAGCCACTGTCAGCTCCCTGCCGGCCGTCAAACTTAAAGTCAGTTGGAAAAGGCCCGGGGGTACTCAACAGAGTTCTGTACGGGAATGCTCCACCCAGAGGTCCAAACCCTTTCCCCTTTTTTATACCGTTTTTGATAGAAAAGGTACCCCTTTCATATACCTGAAGAAGAAATATTTAATAGACTAATTAGCCGTTACGTGCGTTTGTTTTGATATATTTTGAAAGGCCCTTTTTATATACCTAAATGGCAGTTTTCCCTACCCTGGAAACCAAACCCTTTTATATACTTCCAGCCTCAAAAAGGTACCCCTTTTCCCGTATAGCCCATTATAGGGAATACCCCCCCCCCCCCCCACCCTTCCCCGGGGAGAAAGGTCTTATTTAAAGAAAAATAATGAGCTGTACGTTAATCCATCCAGCCCGCCTTTTTGATAATAACTACTAATTATACCAAAGGAAAATAAGATGGCTAATCGGTTGAATAAAGGTTTACTTTGTGATACGTAGGATTCTAAGTAAAACGGGTTTTCCTAATAAAATAAACTTAATACAATCTCGCCGTTGCTTCCTGTCAACAGCCCTCAAAATGGAGGCCAAAATTGTGCCGGACCATTGAAAGCATATTGGGAAATATGTAATAGCGATGTAAGTAAATGTAAAATTCAGCTGGCTTTACTCTCTTTTATATACAGCTATTTCAATTAACGTTGTCGGATGAAAGCTTAAAGCCAAAACCGCAAGGAAGTATGGTAGTAAGGTAGTAAAGCTATTCACAACTACCCATACCTTGCGGTCTTGGCTTTGAGCTTTAGGATCCGACAAAGTTAATTGAAATAGCTGTATGTATTACTGGACCAAAGGTAAAAAATGACAGCTACATGTATTTGCTACATGTATATTAAACATATGCATTGATAACCTTACAAAATTACTTCGTCTTGGTTTATAGGCGATGGCATCTTTGCTGACGTCATAACAATGGACTTCAAAAATTGAGAAAGCTTGTTAACCTTAGAACGCAATTTTTGGCTCTTTGCATGTTACGTAATATCAAATATCAACTATCAAACACTGCAAAATTGCTGGGTGGAAAAAGTGCTAATGAGCCATACATTCTTTTTTTTAAAACAGCATTGCACATAGAATATCTAGTATATCGGGATCAAATATCTAGAAAACGGTAATTGTGCTATGCCTTTCCAATTATATTCGTAGTTTATTTTTTGTAGCTCCATTACAAACTTAGGGCTGGGCGAAATCGGAATCGGAATTGGCGGAAGGATCAGAAGGTTTCCTTTTTCTTCCGATTCCGCTTCTCCTTACGTCGCTTCCGTCGATAGTGGAAACCAACCCTTACGCTTCCGACTCCGACTCCGACTCCGCTTCCGATTACGTCGCTATAGTGGAAACTAGTCCTAAAGCGCATAATGCTAATGATGCAATAGTTGTAAACAAAGATTCGCCCATTTTAATGGAGTCTGTGATGTTTGTTCGCTTTTTTGCTCTATTTTTAGGTCCCGTGTCCACCCTCTCGGCCATCGCATCGCAATTTACAATGCCAGGAAATAGATCCCACTTATGTCTTCTATTTTGTTTCAAGTATGAAACATCATAAATTATTTAACAGATATCCTACAACTCTATTTTGATTACTGTAAAATTAAGGACCAAAAAAGCACCATTACAAAGTTACTGCCTGGTATCATTGAATGGTTGCACCTAAGGATTTCATCCTCGGACTGAAAACGTTCAGTAGAACCAGTTTGAACTCAGACACCTAAATAGCTTTCATTTGAATGATTCATCCACAGAACAAAAGTAAAATCCGCTTTGTACAACATAATAAACCGTCAGTACTACAGGAAAGAAATGTTAAATTGCTTTCATTTGAATGGTCACACTTAATGATTTTATCTGGATCCACAGACGCAGGAGATAGAACCACCTTGTAGAGCATAATAACCACAGGAAAGTTCTGCTCAATAGCTTTCATTTGAAGAGTCAAATTTGAGGATTTGTTGCATAGATTAAGAGGAAAAAGTAGTGATGTTAAGTGACTTAACGTTTGACTCTAGAAGTGATCATTATTGAGTATGTCAAGTTACCACTAAGTATCTGAAATGAATATTTCAGAAATCAAATGTTGCGGAATGACCTAACATGTTTTATCGTTGTCGTACATTTCAGGCGCCAATCCCTGCACGCTACCCTGCCGATCAGGAAATAAATATAGTTTTTATGGCAACGTAGCTGACGGGACTCGGTGTGATCATGCAAACCCTTATGTATATGATGTCTGCGTAGAAGGACAATGCCAGGTGTGATTACTGCCTTTTTCTGTTCATTTATAGCGAAGTTAAGAAATGTTTGCTACTTCACGTGTATGATCCTGAATTCCCTTTAATAGTTACATGTATACACATTTATACATGAATGACACCTCCATTAAGGGAACACCTCTCCTGGTCCCGTTCGGCAAAACGCTCAAACGATCTTTGTAATTATCACCTCTATAAAGAGACACCTCTATTAATGGGACACTCGGCTGTTCCTAGTCCTGGTGGTGAGGTTCCACTGCATAACGATTTATATTGGTCATGCGACCAGATTCTTCCTCTTGAAACAAAAACGCATTGCACAGATGCCTGTTTGGATGATTGCAGGGCACTCTAAAGGCGGTTTTACACTATGCAAGGTTTCACACAATTTGCCTTGAGCGAGACAAGTTGCACAAATAATATACCTTGCAAAAAATCATAGCGAGACATGCTGCAAAATTCGATGCAGAAAGTGGAATCGAGTTCTACTTTTTGCAACGATTGCAGCAGCATTTTTTAGTGTTGCACTATGCAACATATCCTTGCAACGGACGTAATTTAATAGCAGACATGCTGGGCAGAATTCATTTCAGAATGCCCAGTCCTTTGCGGTCAACGTTGCGAGAAACGTTCTACGAAACTTTGCCTAGTATAACTAGGCACTACACTTCTTCGTGTAGCTGCGAAGCAGCAGAGGTTGAGCCTTTGCGAGACAAGTTGCAAGAAACAATTACACAGTGTAACATCGTCTTATCGCTATAATCCTTTAATGGTAGTCAAATTTAACTTCTTTTTAAATGTCGGATGAAAAGTTCTGTTCAGTAGCCTTCATTTGAATGATCATTTTAAAGGGTTCGGTCCATTCACAGACCCACCACCAGTTAGAATCACCTCGCACGGCATATATAATGATACAAAAGGATCAAATCATGATACTGCACAAGCATATTAACTGGTTACACTGACTCAAAACTTAGGACAGCAACACACAAAAGCACCACTCAGCCACAATCTCAATTGGATTTATATAGTGATGGCTATGGGCTCCTGAATGGAAAAATCCCTCGGCTTTTCGTTGGAGAACACACATGTGAATAACACCCATAACTTTAAACTTATCCAGTTCATTTATTTCCAGGCAGTGGGATGCGATCACGCGCTAGGTTCTGGAAAGTTGAAAGACAGATGTGGCGTTTGCAATGGAAACGGGGACTCGTGTACGTTAGTGCAGTCTAGCTACACGAAGAACTACATACAATACAGTAAGATTTGTCCATTGATGTCAAATCCATGTGAATTTAAAAAATGACCATTCTAAGGACAGCCGTGAAATTAGACGTGCAAGTATCTCAGTCTGCATTTCACTTTCCACTCGAAAAAGAAGCCATAATCTGCCATGTTGACCATTTTGTGGACTCTTTATGAGTACACAGCTCATTCCGACTATTTTATTATTTTCGCAGCTCTACGTCATCAGTTTATAATTTTCTGACTGAGTGTATGAGCGCGCATATCACATGCGTCTCATAGCGGAGTGAGAATCGTAGCTATGTTTTTTGTGAGAATCACAGTTAACTGCGGTGAACATATTCTCTTTAATTCTTTTTACCGCAGTTCATATGAATTTATTTTCATATTCATTCTAAAATAAGATTTATGTTTTGTAAACACTGCACTGTAAGTAGCGTAAATATTATATTGTAATTAAATGCGAGTATGACATTTAAAAAAAGACATGTTTTTTCAATTGAATTTTTTAAGAATACAGTCCTGTTGATACCATTGTTGAGTTACCAGTAAACACTGCTAATGCTGTGTTTGAGGAGAGGGCGCTGACTTATAATTTGATTGGTGAGTTCTGTAACAGGATTAATCGTATCAATATCAACCTTCTCGATTGTGATTGGTCATCCGCGTGCCTATTTATTACGTAATTGGCGCGCGTTCACGTGCCACGTGACGGGATGTCCAATTACAGCTGTCCAATTACAAGTGCTGTAATTAAACACTTACGTTGCGCCCCCGTCAATCAGGTGCACTTAATTGGTTCCTTTTGCTGTTTCCCTCCAGGTTTCAAACTGACAGAAAATATTCCTGCCCATTTTATTACAAAGCACTACATACACTTTATACTCTCTAATTTTTTTATAATGCCATTAATTAGTGATTGGACTTCATGGCGTACAATTGACCATTTTACAGTTGTCGGCTTAGTACCCTGGCCTTTGTGTGAAAGTGAGGCTGGAGTTGACTTTGTTTTGATACAAACCTTCCTGCTTTTCATGTGTAAATCATGTTAGTTAGCATAATAACAACATGATTTACATGTGAAAAGAAGAAAGGTTTTGATCAAAACAAGGTCAACTTCCGCCTCATTTCCACACAAGGACTAGGTTACTAAGTAGAAACTGTAAAATGGTCTATTCAGGGATAATCGTGTTCGTAATTTCAACTTCACTCAGTCCATTTTCACTCACGTGACCAGCGGCCATATTGGAGTGCAGAACAATAGGAAATGTTTGAATAAGAATAGAGCTAAAGTCTCATAGGATTCGTTTAGGACACCAATATGGCTGCCATTTCATTGTTGTGAGACTCCAATATGGCCGCCGTGACATCATGTGCAAACACTCTATTACTTTTATTACTTATCTGTAGTCTCTCTTAAAAGGCCAAAAGACATCTTTGCATGGATTGAGGTCCAATTAATGGTCCAGTGTTATTTAAGCTTTTTACTAATATACTGAAACTATAAATAAATGTCTTTGGCTTGTAATGGCCGGAATGGAAGTGGATTGAAACTTGGAAAACTTTACTCTTCCTTTAGGGGTTCAAGATGAGAACGGGACGTATTTGATTCCCCTTCCTTCTTGGTGGGGCAAGATTGTATACAAAGCTGGAACCAAAATATCCTACATCAATGACGCCCGTTTTCCTGACCGTCTGGAAATCGAAGGTCCAACGAACATGATTCTTAGAATAGTGGTAAGTTTTCATCTTGGTACATGGTTTGAAAGCAGGAGTCTCAGTACATTATAGTATAATCATCATGATAATAGGCATTAGTATATACTAAAATAGTGGATAGTGTTGTTGGCGCGCTCTGATTGGCTACTGAAATTCGGGACAACAAGTGGTATTCACCCCCAAGCAATTTGCGTGCGAGACAGGAATAAATAAGTTAAAAATCATCATTTTCGTGCTATATTATATCACTGTTTTAGTATAAGCTGAAACAACTATTCACCTTAGTGTTGGTGGCCAGTGGTGGATATTTAACTATTATAGCGCGAAAGCGCGCGTCACGGCTTCGTCGGCTAAGAATTAGGCGATATCAAACATAGCCTGACTTATTTTGGCCCTGTTACCTGGTCCAAACTCGACAAATCTGTTAGATCATCTGAATCGTTAGATACTTTTAAAAAGCGCATTAAATTGGTTGACTTCACAAACCTGCTAGACAATACTTGTAAAGACTGTTTTTTTATGCAATAACTGACAATCGATCTTTTATATTTATATACTTTTTCTATATTTATATATGTACATACATTTTATATTTTATTAATTATTAGATTATTATTGTGGTTACAGTGTAGCTAGGTGTCCCCAATTAGTGTACATTGTACGCTAGCGATTTTTTTGACACGTTAATAAAGTTCTTATCTTATCTTATCTTATCTATAATAGTTTATAATTCAACACATTGATAATAAAACACAGTTTGAAGAAAAAATATCAAGTCCGGTCCGTCATTTTTGCATTCGCTTGTCAAATGCGAAATTTACCGCCATCGTTGGATATACGTCATGTATACATAGCGTATATCGATAACTTTTTGACCATATTTGGGCAAGTGTATCAATGTGTTGAATTATAAACTAAAATGGTGGATAGTGTTATTGGCGCACTCTGATTGGCTACTGAAACTCGGGATATAGCAAGTGCTATTCACCCCCAAGCAATTTGCGCTCGAAAATTGTAATCGTTGACAGGAATTAATTAGTTAAAAATCGTCATTTTCGTCAGTGCTATATTACATCACTGTTTTAGTATAAATTGAAACAACTATTCACTTTAGTGTCGGTGGCCAATGGTAAATATTTACCACTAGCAACCTCCACTGCGGTGAATAGTTACCTATAGTTCGTATAAACAGACTGTAAGATCGTCATGAGAGCAGTCCTCGACGCTAGCTTTTCTAGGAAAACGTAACAAGTACATGTATGTCTCTGTTTGAAATACAGCTTACACATTTAAGACTGAAGGGGTACCACATGCTATGAATAATTTTCCAACAGCTTCATAGTCAGCTTCACGCAATATAAGATAACAAGATACAAACATGACTCATGCTTAACAGGTCTTACAGAACTTAGCGATGATCTTTTACATGTCTCTTAATTGTTTGAAGAAGTGTATAGGAACACAGACGTTCAAAGGGCAGAGACTCGACATTTCCCGTTCTGATCTGAATAAAGTTGACTAACCATGGTGCTGTATTGTATTCTTTGCTTGCCATTTGTCAGTGACGGGTGTCTCGCCGGGTTTTACCTCAGTAATACAGACACTTCAAGAATGCGGATTGCTAGAGGGAGGGGGGTAAGAATTCAACGTACGATTCACTATCCCATTCAGATGAATTAGCAGTGTTTGTTTCGTGTGCGGCTGTTAAAGAGACGACCCTGCTGAAATATCATGTTTTCATGATTTTGGCCAGGAACTTGTATTAATCTTACTTTATTATCTTGAAATTGGACGAAACCATCGCCATAAGTGATAGAAGAAAAGAAATATGAACTAAACAGACAAAATAACTAGAAAGTCAAATTTTCCGAGAATGGCAAGTTTGATATTTCGGCCAGTCAATAAATCAAATTTCAGGATCTGTAATCCACTTCAATCCTTGCAATTCAGCACTTTATTTCCAAACTACTGCTTCTATTTTGCTCTATGGAATTTTTTAATTCAACTAAGTTGTATATTTGGTGGAATTTGGTGATGTAACATGAAAATAAGGTAAGGTAAGGGAAATGTTGCTGTATCAAAAAAAATCAAATCAAATCAAATTAATTTAAGTGTCAAAGTATTTAGTACGCGAGTACTAATTGTGGACACTTTCCAGATCTAATTGGAATTTGGAAGTGTTGGTTTTTGAGGAGAGGGGGAACCGGAGTACCCGGAGAGACACCTCTCGGAGCAAGGAGAGAACCAACAACAAACTTCGGCGAAACAGTGTCCCATTAAACCGTTAAGAAAACACACCACCCTTTACTTTGGTAGATAATCTACAATCCGTCTTATTTTTTATTTAGTTTGCGCACTTGTCGGAAGCAAACGTGGGAATTGATTATCAGTATTTTAGGCCTCGTGTGGAGAACGAAACTCCTGAGTCATCAACCTGCTACTGGGTGACAACTGACTGGACGGACTGCTCAAGAGGTCAGTAAGATAGCGATCACTGAATTTCCCAACTTCTCGCTTCGTTCTATAACAGTTACTTCATACCTCTATTAAATTGATATATTTTCAATGAACGTAATTTTATGATATTTCTAAACAGCGGGATCTGCGCGCGCGCGTGTTGTACGTTTGACCACTGCGAGGTCGACCATACATTCATGAAATCGTACGTCTTTCCCATGAACAGGTCAACAGACACGCGAGGTACGTTGTGTAAGATCAGACAATATCACTGGAGAGTCTGCTGCTAGTGCAGGGTGCTGTGGTCACGATTCCAAACCAGACGCTGTGAATCTTTGCTATAGGTAGGAATAGCGAACGAGCTTATGAGCACATCTCTAAACACTACTTGAGAATCCGTGCTATAACTTAATTCAATTGCAATGGACTATTTCCTTTATCCTATGTTACTGAGTTGCTCAGTTAAATCTTCATAAATAGAGGTTATTCAGCGGAACAACAGTCGTCTTCACATAGTTTTAGAAAGTTTTTTCTAGCGCGCGGTTAGAAGAATGTTATAGCGTGTCATATTTGTACTCTTTTTTATGCGTATTTGCACTCTAGGATGCTTTGTATCCTAAACCCTGGTTTCAGATGCCCACCCGTGACAGGGACCTATTATGCAGTAATCAAAGTGAAAATGAACCACGTCGACGCCTCTCTTCTGTGAATGAATAAATCAATTAATTAAGGAAAAATGAATACTAAAACAACAAATAAATAACGTGCGGTACCCATGATAATGCCATTTAATAAGTCTGTGACCTAAAGCTATTACTAATATTGTTTCATATCAACTTTTACTTTGCATTTAACAATGGACATTAGCTGGCACTCAGATGATTGGCAGGCTTGTACAAAAACATGTGGAAGAGGCACCCAATCACGATCAGTTGTTTGCCGTGCGAAGTTAAACGCCACTCACTACGAAGTCGACGAATCAGAAGCCTTATGTAACGCGACAATAAAACCGATAACATTCCGCTCGGACTGCAATGACATCAAATGTCCTGCTACCTGGACAACTTATTGGTCTGAGGTAAGAAAGCAGTTTGTCTCAGTCTTACTTAATTTGTTTCAGGCTCTCAGACAGTAGGGACGATAAAAATGCTAATGTGAATGCCTGCGGTGATGTCAGTGGAGCGCCTATTAAATACATATTTTAAGAATCTACTCTACGTATATTGAATAGTTGAATAGTGACTGAAATATTTCATGTTGTAAACGTCGCGTTGGTGAGTTAAAGAGATTTGAATTAATAAAATACTAATAAGATTAAGGCGACCCAAGACTTTGCCATTATTTCATAATACTATAATGTTTAATTATTCCATTCCTTAGTGTTCAACGTTTTGTCTCCCTGGAAACCGAACAAGGAAAGCTAAGTGCTCAAGAAAATACGACATGGGTGTAATTGAAGAGGTGTCAGACATACAGTGTGAATATGAACCCAGGCCTCCCGTTGTAAACGAGACATGCAATGAAGATAACCCTTGTAAAGGTATATCAGTTGATATGGATAAAAATATTTTAATGGTTTCTGTTTTACTTTAATTATGCTATTTTGCTCAATGCAGAGGCGAACTGCGAAGTACATTCAGGGCGCAAAATCGGTTGGCTCGATTCTTGGTCGCTGCAAATGTGTTCACTAACAATGCACGAATCGAAACGCAACAATCACTGACTTGAGTCTCAACAGCCAATAACTTCATGGCGAAAATGACCAATGACAGCAACAACCAGACATTAATACGATCAACTGACGGTTAATAATTCACATCACTCTGAAGATGACTTCCGCTCAGGTGGTCGAAACAGTTCTTTTCAGAACTACACTCACCCGGACGATGACACTCGACAGAATACTGACATGAAGTGTACAACACCACTGAATCTTCCCACCCAGGTTTATTCAAGGGTACTCGCGAATTGTTACTAATTTACTAACTAATAGATAGACTATTACACCTTCTGAAGAAGTGATACTCCTGGGTCAAGTTGTCAAAATGTCTTTACAAAAACCCAAAATTTTTATAGTTTCTTGTTGAACGGAGTTAAAACTTGATCCCGCAATTATTGATTTATGCTTTGCAAAAAAAGACAATATTTCCTATTTGACAAGCTGCTGGGCCTCGAAGTTAAATTTAAAGCAGCCATGTCATGGGTCAAAACTTCCCCAGATTAACCCTTTAACTCCCAAGAGTGCCAAAGATAAAAATTCATGAAAAATCCCAAATTTCATTTTGTAAAATATTAAAAGCAAATGGTACCATGCAAAAGTACTCGCAAATAGGTTTCATTTGAATGGTCACACCATAGGATATTATCAAGAGACTCAAAAGTTACAACTGCACCTCATGTCTCCATAATTGACTCTGGGAGTGAAATTCATATAAGAAATACTTATAGAACACTAAGAGGAAGATATCATGTGAGAATCAACCATAAATAAATTTTAGTTTACTGAGTTTTCCAAGACACGTGGCGATAAACTTGAAAAAAATTTGCCCAATTTTTTTCAAGTTGCAATCCATGGCCATCCCGGCCATCTGCAGCCCAAGATACATATTTTCTCTTAGAGCATTAGTGGAATACTTTTAAATTTCTGGGTTTTCATGTTCATAGAATACTATAGGCTTGGACGTAAATTTCCTTTTAAAGCAGCGGACTAAAAAACATTGTACAGGAGTGAGGTCAGATTCGGATCGCGGAGGCAGCATATACATATACATGTACCGATAAGGCATAAGTTATGTTAGGTAGGACTAAAGGGTAGAGACTCGAACAATTTCCCACTCTGAATAAACCTGACTAGCCTTGGTGCTGTGTTGTATTCTTTATCGTTTGCCATTTGTCAGTGAGCTATCTCGCCGGGTTTCCAGTATTCTCTTTTACCTCAGTAATACAGACACTCCTAGAATGCGGGCAAACTGTTATTGCAATTAGCGGATTGCTGTCTGGGTTGCATGTATGTCTGGGTTTCCCTGGTTAAAGTAACACTGAAAATGGGGACAATTTTTAGCCCCTTTAAACATTGACACTAACATTCTATCCTTGAACACTGGCAGAATACGAAATCGGGTGCTTTAAGACGCCCCAAGGCTTATTCTCAGAGACTCTTGGCGATTTCACACAAGAATCAGATCCGGACCAGGCCTTGATGGAATGTAAGGAACTGGTACGCAGCAGAAACTACAATGTATTCGCCATGGGTCATGGAGGCCTGTGCATGTCAGGACCTGATGCGCAGGACAATTACTACCAGAAAAGAACTGCCAATAAGAAAAACAAGTGTTCAAATGGAATAGGAAATAGGGGCCACAGTGTTGTTTATACATTTGGTAATTAAGACGATTCTTTCTTTCTCATTAAGTGGATGTATTTAGGACTGCACCAATGACTCAGTTGTAACATAGAGAAGGTGTTCTTTTTGTCGAAAACCTCTTACTATCTAAAAACAAACAGCATAGCTGATGTGGTCGTTAAACCTTCTAGAAAATGTATATTCCGTCCGTCTCTCTCTCTCTCTCTCTCTATCGCCATGACAAGGTACAACACCAGGGGAGGGCATACCATGAAACGAGAAATTCAGTCCAAACTAGAGCAATTTCGTATGACCTTGAAATGATTATGCGTAAACGCAACCAAAACAGCAAACGAACTGGAAAGAAGCAAATTGATTGGCTAAGCAAACGGAGGCAAACGCGCGCGGCTTTCGGATGGTTCCGCGAACAAGCAAAGCATGAAAGCGAACGGATTGTCAGCTAAAAAGTAACTATTCTCCTTGACGTCACTCGCTTATTTCAGCATTCTGATATCCCCCCACCACCCCCCACACCCTCCCTCCCCACCCCCTCCCCCCTCCCCCCCCCCACACACAAAGTGTCCTGGGGGTGGGACGCTACTCCATGACTGGCATCATAAAGTGTCCTGGCTTTGATCATTTCTACTACTAGTGGATGAAACAAACCGCGAATACTCAGAGAAACCGTTTTTCAAGGTCATGCGAAAATCGCTCTAATGAAACTGTTCTTCGAGCGTTTACACGTATATCACAAATGGTCTTCGGTTAAAGCTTTTAGTTTTCCTGGGCAGTTTGTAAAAAGACAATCTAACATACTGTAGTGGAAATTCTTGGTCACAGAAGCACGCTAAAGTGTCCACTTAGGAAAGATATCACCTAATCAAAGATATAGAAGTTAATTCTATACTCTATAGACATAAAGAGCCTGCCAGAGTAGGAGATTGAAATGTAAAAAGAAAAGTATTGTACGGCAATATCCAAACTGAACTGAGTCTTCTCTTGTATTGGATCGAGTGAGTGTCAATATGATGTCTGCACATGCACTACAGTTCCTTTATAACTACCACCATAAGTTAAATCTCATTATTCATTTCTCCGTTACAGATCCATTACCAGAATTTGAGGCAGTTGGTTGCTATAAAGACAGCAGTAACCGTGCTCTTCCCACTTTGTATGCAAATTTCCGTCCGTTCATAGACTGGTATAACATGAACGCTACCATACACCAATGCGCGCTGGTAGCACGTGACATAGGTTACGAGTACTTCGCTGTCCAGTTTTACGGAGAATGCTGGTCTTCCTGGGACGCTGCTGAGAACTTTGCCAAGTATGGGGAAGAAACCAATACGTTCAACTGTTGGGCCAATGTTGGAGGACCCAAGACTAACTTTGTTTATCGATTTCCTGAAGTAAGTTTAGAAGAATAACCAAAGTGTTAGTGAAGTTCTTTAAAAGCCCGCAAACTGAGCCCAACCTAGGCAAATGTAGTCTTCAAAACCAACAAAAACTAAATCTTTGTTGATAAACAAACTGCACATAACATAGCTTTTCGTGCCCGAAGTTTTCGGGACTTTTGAGAAACGCACGCCAGGGACAAAAATTCTTTGATAATCCGTCATTAACCTGAGCTGTTATTTACCTCTTGCAGGCACAGACCTAGCATGCTACCCACTAACACAGAATTCCTCTGTTCGTGTTGGCCGTTGGGACCCGTTGGCAGTGATTCGATAAGTCGTTTTACTCCCCAGTGAATTAGTTTTAAGGTTAAAAATAATGCAATTGAATTTTAAGGAATTCAGCATGTCATGGAAAATATTTAACATCCAAGGGGCGATTCAATAAAACTTTTACAAGTGAAATTAACAAGTGTAGCTACTGTTTTCAAATTAAATTAAATTAAATTAAATGATTTGTTTGACTGTCAAAGCTGTTTAACTAATATATAACAATAAAGATTTACATTATCAGTCTGATGGCCGTACTTTTTTCTGAAACCTTGCGGGTTTATCGTGTATCTTGCGCCAAGTTTGTTTGATCTCTTTTTAAAATGTCTAATAATTTACCACTATCTGGCATGTTATTGGCTAGTTTCCTATTGTTTACCTATTTTAAAATATCACGATGTTGAATATTTAAAGGTGGTCAGACACGAGGGGTCATGTAGCAGGGACATGTCGCAGCGACATGTAGCAGCGACAAAAATTTGTGTAGTACACACTGAGGGACATGTAGCAGGGACATGCGGTGGGGACATGTAGCAGGAACAAAATCATAGCGCTTGCACACACATGAAAATCTTGCGGGGACATGTCTCTGGGACATGTTGCAACGACACTTTCCTTCGTGTGAACTGATACTTTCATAATTGTGCAACACCAATTTTGGGGTCATTTTGTCCCCGCGACGTGTCCCATGAAGTTCAACAAGTTGAACTCCGTGCAACATGTCGCGGGGACAAAATGACCCCAAAATTGGTGTTGCACAATTATGCTACACGTCCCTGCTACATGTCCCTCAGTGTGTACTACACAAATTTTTGTCGCTGCTACATGTCGCTGCGACATGTCCCTGCTACATGACCCCTCGTGTCTGACCACCTTAAATGTAGCCTGCATAACAGGCGTTATTGGGGCGCTCAAGCGGGTTTTGGGGCGCGAGACACGAGCACGAAGCGCGAGACACGCACTTCTCCCTCCCCGTGCGTGTCTCGCGCTTCGCGCTCGCGACCTAAAACCCACTTGAGCGCCCCAATAACGCCTGTTATGCAGGCTAATTTAAATGTTACCCCAAACGGCCAGGGTCAGAAGAGTCCTTTCTGCATCTAAAGGCTCGAAGACATCTGTGTTTGCTTATGTGATTAACTTTACAATTCGGTTTCGAGAGTGTCATATGTTTTAATTGGATATAAAAAGAAAGGTTTTGATTTTTATTTCCAAGTTTTCATTTTATTTTCTTTGTTATCGTACCTTATCGACCAGATCAGCTTATATACGCCTTAACCTTTTACGCCAAAGAGCGCCCCATTTGAAAATATTAAAGTTCTATTTCAAGAACAACTGTTTTGCAAATTATAATAAACATTAAAGGAGCTTTTAAAAGGAACCGCCTAATATGTAGCTCTTCACTTTAGCTAGGATTTCCTGCTGGCGCAAGTCATGACATCAACTAACGAGTTGCTTTTTAGCTGACTAAAGCAGAGTTAATCTGCTAGATTTAAAGACACTGTCACTCAATATGTTATGCGATCGTGGCAAAGGCCAAAAATGTAGGTTCTAAAATGACAAATGGGAATATACTGCTCTGAAAGCGAAGTCTTGCTGCTAAGGTTCCTTCTTTGAAAATTCTGGATTGAACTGAATGTCTCTCAGAAAACAGTATTTACATTGTATAATTACAATTTTATAGAAAAATGAAAAATCGAAGAAAACACTGGTGAGTTCGATGTATAAAACTTGTAGCACTGAATGAAAGATAAAATATTTAAAAACAATGATATATTAGTAAGCCTGCAAAGTTGACATCTAACAATGGCGGAAATTAGATAACAAAACAGCACAAGTTAATCATAATAAAAATAAGTTCTATCTAAAAGAAGAAAACTGATAAAATTCTCTTATTTTACATCGATGGACACGACTGGATATTTCTATAGTAAATGTACATTGACACGAACCCACTTCCGTTTATTTTTTGTGATAGCAACTTCCAAAACTTCGCCTACGCTGATTTGTACCCTTGAGAAAAGGACGTGTTACTTAAAAATTGCTTTATTTGGGACAAAATGCAATAGATATAGAACCCCAAGACCACAGCCCCAGTTATACCAAGGGTAAGACACACAAAACCAAAGCCCACTAGACTGACTCCATTGATAAAATAGAACCATATCACCAATGAACGATGGAGATGAGGAAACAGAGCTTGGATAGACAAGAAGACTAAGGAAGTGGAGAGCTATATAATGCATGGAAGAAAAAGGGGAAATAAATAGTAAATATACATTGACACGAACCCACTTCTGTTTATTTTTTGTGATAGCAACTTCCAAAACTTCGCCTACGCTGATTTGTACCCTTGAGAAACTGACGTGTTACTTTAATATAAAAATGTAGAAACCAACGGAAAACTTGACGAATAAGGTAAACAGTCCATCTCAGTCTTGAAAACTCATTAGCACTTTTATTAAAATATATCGCCACAATAATCTTAAATCTTTTAAGGCAATAAAAAGGATTTAATGAAACGACATTGAAGTTCTTAGTTCGTAAGTGGTCATGATGGGTTTAATCCGCTGTCAGATTTAGCGCCGTAAAGTGGTTGATTCTTGCAATTGAATTTTAACGCCGAAAAGCCGGTATTTTTAAGGCTTAACTAGTCAAACATCCGTTTCCAATCTTTTATCAGTAATAAATGACGCCATGTGCTAAAGTGTTTCTCAAGTGTGACACAAAAGACAATGTTTTCCAATGTAAAGATCCACAGTAAAGAAAATCACGTCTTCAAACGCATCACACTCAACATCTCTGCCTTTTTTATAACGAAACGCTTCATATTGCCTTAGTTACAGTCAGTACAGGTAAGCCATATTAAACTGAGTAACTATGTTCTACTGATCGTTTTCTATCAAAGTCAAACTTTGAGCCAATTGACTTATTCATACTGTGGATTACTAAATTCTAACGTTTTAGCAGTACTTTATATGCTGTACAAGGTGTTTTCAGTCTGTGGCTGAAATCCTTTAGAAAGTGTGACCATCACATGAATTCAAAGCTATTGAGCAGAACTTTCCCGTAGCACTGTTCGATATACTGTACAAGGTGGTTATAACTTTTGAGACTGTGGATTAAATCCTAAAGTGCGACCATTTCAAATCAGTTGAAGCTACCGATCGGCGGTGTTCGGTTATTTTTTTTGGTATAAGTAGTTCTAACTTAGGAGTCTGTGGATTAAGTATCAAATTGAACATGTACCAAGACGTCGTATTGATCGATATATTCATATATGGTGCATTATTTGTTCACCGTTTTATAAAAATAATTTCTTTACTATGATTATCAATTTTGGCACCCTCATAAAATTGTGAGAGTCAAGAATCGCGTAACATTCAAATTCAGTACCTTAATGCGCCTGTTTATTAGTAACAACGGTTATTGAAAGCACTTCTCTAATATTTTATACATTTTGACTTTTTAAAATAGCCCGGCCAAATCATGAAAAGTTCGACTTTTCTGATTACAATATACAGCACTTCAGATTCATTTATTTGCCAGTAAATAAACAAACCAAAAATGACAAGATATTATAAAGGTCTTGTTCTTTTGATCTTTTTGTTTCATTGTTGTTATTACTTTTTTCGGTATAAGAAAAATATATTGGAATTCTTAAAGAACACGATCCCATGGACTTAGAGATATTCCTCTTGTTTGGAGTTGGGGTTATCGAACAATGCTAACGGTTACAATTCGAGGCGATTAAAAGGACACTGTCCCGACGAAATTTTGTTTGCTTAATTTCCATGTTATACCGCCAAAGGCCACCAAATATACAACTAAATTGGATAAAAAGATTCTATCGAGCAACACAGAAGCAGTAGTTTGGAGATAAAATGCAGGATTACAAGGATGGAAGTGGCTTACGATTTCGCGACAGACGGACAATAAATCAAAGTTTCCATTCTGGTAGAAGTTTGATTTTTTTTTTGTCATTATTTTGTCTTCTTAGTTCATATTTAGTTCATATAACGTTTGGCGATTTTTTTCTTCCTATTTAAAGATAATAAAGCAAACTCTTGGCCATAATTATAAAAACACGTTATATTGGCCGTGACATTGTCTCTTGAACAAAACAAAAACAGGTGTGCATGCAGAACAAAGAACCAATTGAACGATGAGCCTGCTTGGCCTTTCATCCAAGTTTTATTAGTGTCATAGGGTTGAAGCTCGGCCGGTTACCAATAATTATTTTCTCCTAAAGGGGCATTGTAACGGATATTTTTTCCGATTTTTCGATTTTCACTTCCACATAATGCTCTTGCTCTAAAAGCATCCAGAAGTAAAAAAGAAGTGATTCCTCAAAGGGACAACAATCCATTTACTATCAGATTTCAAATGAAAAAATGGCATTTGTGTTTTTCCAGTTGCAATCCATTTTCATCTGGGCTGTCCGCAGCCAATAATGTTTTAAATTATTTGTAGTCTCAGTGCACTAGTACAGTTATTTTTAACAAAACTACAACAATATTTTTAGGTTTCTATTGATGTAAATATCTTTTTTTGCTTAAATTGACACTAAAAAATAATGACATTGCCACTTTAGGCCTTGGCCAAACGAGAATGAAAGATGACCGGAGATCAGAACTCTCGCTCCTTTAGCATGCAATTATTGTAACCCCATGTGCTCTTCACGACTCCTTTGCGGTCTCATGATGAGTTTGAATGAAGTCAAATTTTCATCGGAATCGACAGAAATTCAAAATCTCGATCTCTTTTGACTTTAACTTTCACTGCTGAAACTCTCACTGACTCTCATGCGCTATCAAAGAGTTTGTACTCTCGTAATTAATCTCTCGACTCCCGTTTCAGTTTGACAGGCCTTTGAATACTTACGAATAGTCGAGTAGAGAAGTAACGAGATACTAAATCGTCAACTTTGGGTAGTTGTTTTCATGCATTAACCACTAGATAATAGTCAAAAATGATGTGTTCGAGACATCAAGACAAATCAATACAAAGAAGACTTATTATTTGGAGCTTGAAAAGTTAAAAGGAAAAATGAGTGGACCTCTCTTTTTATAAATATCAACACTTGCCAAAATGTTATAAATGACAGATGCTACATATAAAGAGCACTTAACAATTTTCCCGTCGAAAGATCAAAACGTTCCACAAATATAAATTAAATGAATTTACTTTCATACTTTTTAATTTAGATTAGTATTGTTTTGTACAGTTGGTTTCCTGTCTGCAAGGATTTTTTTTACGGACGCAATATAGATGTAGATGTAAATATAGGGGCAGAAAAAGCACATTATGTATATTCAAAATATTCTCGCCAGTTGAATAGTTGACATTGTTAGGGCCTGGTCGCATTACAGTCAAAAACAAAAATTAGCCCGTGCAAAATTCGAGGAAAACAAAAGAAACCCCTCCGGTGGGACACGCTTTTTGTGGAATGTTTTTGTTTTTATGTCATTTTGCACGGGCTAATTTTTCTTTTTGACTGTTGTGCGACCAGGCCCATAATGTAAGAAAATACATTGTGAAGTTTCTTTCTATATTAACACTTACTTAAGAGTCAATACAGATTTCGGTAAAGCCTTTTATTTACTATTGTTTTGTCGGCCGGTAAACCAGAAATCACTTCAAAGCCAATTAGATTATATTATTATATATCGCTACCAATTAAGTGAACTAAGTACTTATTTTAATTCTCCTGGAAAAAAGAACATGAAAACAAGTAAAGAACAAAAGCAATTAGAATAAAGCAATAAATGTTCTCAAATATATACACACATGGCTTAGAAACTCTGAGTCAAATTGTTTAACTTACATTCCCAGACCGAGAACTGAATACGCCAAAGGTAGCTTACACTACAGGGGATCTGTTCTGTGGCCCAACTTGAACGATTTTAAAACCTCTTTGTATGGAAAATTATAAAGACACCATGATCATTTAAGTTTTTATAGCATTTTATTCTTACGTGTAATTTAGTAGTTCTACAGTTAAAACTTTTAGTTTAATGTAGTTAACGTTAATCACGACTCTTAGGAAGACCATAACTATATGATAGGATATTCGTGAATAAATAAAGATTGATGATGATGATGATGATGATGATGATGATGATGATGATGATGATGATGATGATGATGATGATGATGATGATGATGATGATGATGGTGGTGGTGGTGGTGGTGGTGGTGGTGGTGGTGGTGGTGGTGGTGGTGGTGGTGGTGGTGATGATGATGATGATGATGATGATGATGATGATGATGACACAATGTACTTATGAATTTATTATTTAGCCCCAACCAGTACTCGGTATTTCTCTGACAAAAGCCGAGAGATTGAGAAAGAAAATCTTGGATCGATATTCTGGCGGTCGGAAATTGTAAAGCGAAAGTAGCAGCATAGTTATTAAAATGGTAACAAAAGGATTTTTACTGCCGATCCGATCCGTTATTGAAACAATCTTAAAATTAAATCGTTGGGGAAATCTCAATTCAAATCGAAAATCAAACAAATTCTTCTGGAGATTCTTCAGAAAACAGATGACTATATTGATGTTCCCCAAATACTTTGTGGTATTAAACAAATGAAATTGTTATAATTTGCATATTTCATTTATTCCCCGTGTCTGCCACCAATATCATGATTTTATAATCTGTAACTCTACAGATCAGCTACTGTATTGTTATATTGTCTTACCTTTATTATTTTCAATTACATTACTTTTCCCTGCCTCGAATAACGTTTTTGCTAATTTGCAGGGCAGCTGTATTTAAGTTTTTATGTCTAATAAATTTTTATTTATTGTTGTTGTTGTTGTCTTAATAAGTCTTTACACCATTCAAAATCCGTAACATGTTTTGGTATGAAAGACCCTGTGCATCGGTGTTAAGCTCTGTGTTCACGTGTGGTTTATTCGGAGTTACTCAGTGTGCAAGCTGTTATTCTTGTTATATTGGCGAAACTAGCCGACACCTAAAATACCGGACTGTTCACGAGCATATTTAAAACAGCGGGGAACAGGGCCTCCCACATTTATCAACACTCAGAACAGTCTGAAGAATGCCGCAGATGGTGTTCTTAGATCATGCCACTACAAAATTCCAAGTCAGTTAAGATAAAAGTAGCCCTGTATATTCACTAGGATAAACTTATTTTAAACAAACATCATGTCGTGTAAATTTGACTCTTTCACTTTAATTTTTTGCTCTTTTCATTTCCACAGTTATTACAAAAATTTTGTCACTTTTATCACGTTTCTTTTGTTTTGTTTTTTTTTTAAAATTGCTGTCCACCATGACTTGTAATCATTATAAAGTAACTTGCAAATTGCTCTTCCTATAACTGTAGAAAACCGTTGTAACGGTTGAAACATGTTTTGTCAAAAAGTCAAATGCGTCGTCTTTTTTCTAATAATCTCGGTATAACTATAAAAAAAAACACTCAGTTGTAAATTGCCTTATAACGTCCACGTGGAAGTAGTTCTTGTTTTTCATACATTTACGCAGAAGAAACTTGTCATTCACTTTGGGCATTTTTTCAATAGCTGAACGTCCGATACATTGAAGTGCGAATGTTTTCGTTTCTTTATGACATTTTGCCTTTTAAGGCAACTAATGTGGATGTTTTTTATCTGTGACCGTTTAAAGATGCGTTTAATATATGTTGTCTTTTGGTTGTTGTTGTTGTTGTTGTTGTTGTTGTTGTTGACATTTTTCGCAAGATTTTTTACGCACTTTCAAGAGTGGAGGATCCATTTGGCTTCATCCGAATACGGGATATTGGGGCAAAGAAATAGACATGTGAATGAATATTTCTAGGGGAAATAATTTTGAGCAACAAACGTGGAATTTAAAAATATGCAGTTAACTGGAGAGGATATTTAGGCCTAAATAACTGGAATATGGAATATACAGATGATGTACAGACCGACCAACTCACCGAGGCCTCACGATCATAGTGAAATGGATAGGGGTTGCAAGCATACTTTTTTGCTCAGGACCTCAGGTTTTGTACGGTGCACTTGCAGTAGGCTTTTTACACACTTAGACAACCAAGAGAGTGGTAACTGAGACTTTTGAATGATTCTTATCACACAAAACGAACGTTCAGTTGTGAGAAATTCCATTCGCCGAGGCAGAGATTTTCGAATAGATATCTGTCTAAGCATAAGGTCCAACGACCCTATGTGTAGACAAATATCTGAGGATGTTAGGATAAACAAAGTAGCAGAAAGCTAACTAATAAACTCTATGAACGAGTGGAATTATTTCCACATTCCACGCGTACGCGCAGTAATCAAACATGGCCGCACAGTCCCACCAAGAAAGGATATCTCCCACGATCTCCCATCATGATTGAGGTGGCTCGAAGAGTGAAATATATATATCAAACTACCGCGTTTTAACAGTGTTTTGATAGTTTTAAAGTTATTTTAAGTGCAACGAATGTGTATAAAGACGTGATGTCTTATTGATCCTTATTCTTCTCGTTATTCGAACGTTCAGTTAAAAGTTCAAAATTGTTGACGCAAAATGCATGTACTTTTCCAGATCTCAAGATTTCTTTGTTATCTGTTTACTTCGTTACTCTTGTATAAACACAACACACGTTGATAAAAGGAAAATAAATCTGCATGATATCGTAACAGAGGTTTCTTGTCACTCAATGGAGTTTTATCACTCATTATGTCTTATCTGTTCACGTTGAATTATACTGATGTTTAATCATTATCTTGAATCGACCTGAAATTTCATTACCGGTGAAACCCGGCCTTCATTCAGGTTCATAAAGCAGTATCATCTCGGAAAACCAAAGGCGCGGAAATTGGAAGTGAGATGCAGGATTGCAGAAAATTAATTCAGTCTTTCTTAGAACGAAGCATGATACAATGGGATGTATTGTTATTCAATGAGATAGAAATATGATTGCCATCTCGTTAAACTAGTTTTCCCTTGTGCAATCCTGCACCTTAGTGGAAATTGGCTGCTTTATAATAAAAGATAATCATATATACGATACGATATATATAATCTTTCTTCAAATATCTAAAAGCTTTAATTCAATAAAACAAGGACACACCAGTCCACATTTATCAACACTTAGAATAGTCTGAAGACTGCAGGAGATCCTTTTCTGAAAAAAAAATGTTTCACTATTTTTTATCACAGTGGCAGGACCTGCAACAGTGGTGTTGTTGTCGTAGTTGCTTTAATTAGCTCCCTATTGTTGATTATGGTGAATTTATTCATAAAAATCCTATACTACCTTGCGGTCTTCGCTTGTAGGCTTAAAGCTTTCATCCGACAACGTTAATTGAAATAGCTGTATTCGGAAGCTGTGAATGCGCGTTACGTACACGTTTCAACCCACTTGTGGGTTTCTGGTTTGACTTACGAAAGGATATCGTTGAACGCGATGTTTCTCATCTTCTTTGTATGTTTTTCAGTTGCCATTAGAAATGTCCTTGACTTGGGTTCTTACGAAACAAGTAATTTGGTGTTGTCTACTTAGTGCTGCTGTTACAGGTAAGTCTAAATAGTGATTTACAGAAATTTTGTCAGGTTCAGTACTTCTAATACATTCAAAGCTCTCCGAGTGGACACTTTCTTAAGCAAACAGCTCTACTTTCAGCCGCCTTGAAAAGAAAAAATGATTTCAGTGAATTCTCCTCTTACGAGAATCATTCCCGTACAAAGCGGCTAGCTCCAGTCTCGGGCACTTTTTTTTAATGAAATGAATGAATCGTTTAAGTAATGATCCGCATAAGAAGGAAAGTGCTAACGGCAATGCACGATGGAATGTCAACTTTTTTCATTGTTACAACTAGTGATCTCATTGGCCTAGACTCAAAGACCGCTAAAAAGCTAAGGTTCAAGGTGCATTTTGTCTGATTTTTTAAAAGGTTTCAATTAAGTCAGTGAGATCCAATCGCACAACACGCAATTTTTAAAAGAAATTGTATTTGAGGAAGTTCATCAAAGAAGCAAAATTATTAGCTGTTGTCTTCTGCTATTCTGATCGGTTAAGCACGAACATTTCCTAAAATTTATTTGACGCAAATGGATTTTCTTTATTTTTATACTGAAATATAATTATGAACCATCAGCCCCTCCTCTATTCTTGAACTCAAAGAAATTCTATGTGAGAAAGAGTCAATGCCGCAGAGCAATGAAGTTTACTGTAGTTCTTGTGTGGAGCATTACTTAATAAAAACATTATATGCAATCCGTAGATTGAATTACTATAGATAATGACTTGAGATAAAAATGGATCTGAATATAAAATATTGATAAAACTGTTGTAATCATAGATACTAGGCGAAATTATACTAATTATTATTTACTTAAAATCTTCCAAAATTAAAAATGCAGGCTAAAATGTGGCATCTGCAGTAAAGTAGGGAATAAAAGAACATTTAAATCTCTTGGTCTTGATTTGCGGCAGTTGATATTTTCTATTAGACTAAGGTCCGCTCACAGGAGCTTCGACTAAAATTCCGTTCGGAATATATTGAGCAAAACAGGCAGGTACAAAAGTCGGAACGGATCGACTCGGATCGGATCGGATCGGATCGGATCGGACCGAATCCAGTCCGGGTCGGATCAACTCGGTGTCGACCCAGATCGATCAATTGTAGGTTAAAATTCCTCTCAGAAATAGGCCAAATTAAATCAAGTAAGCGTTGCAACGTTTAGAGCTCCGTGGCGTTCTCCGTGGCGTTCACCCACCATGCATTTTGTTTACTAGTGCCTAGGGATCTAATTTTTGCGAAGATCTGCAAAAATAAGATTCCGCAGAACACAACTCTCGCAAAACAATTCTCCGCAAACATTTACTCCCTTCAATCAAATAACCGACTCTGCTTTTGTCAGTGCAAAGTTGCCAAATTAGACTTTTTGTTTCTCTTAGGGGTATACAAAATGCAAGTAATCCAGTAATAAAATCGAAAGGGTTACCGCTGTCTTTCTTTATTGAACTGTTGTCTCGTTTCTGTTGTTGTTTTGTCTTTTAATTTATGCTGCATTATCGATCCCCCTTCTATGCAGCCTTATATGTTGCTTTTTTACTGTATTAAAATCTAATAAAATGCTAAATTTAAATTAAATCCTAAGAATATTCTAAAAAGTGGGTATTAAAACTTTGCGTTTTAATATCAATTACAGCAATTGCAGTTATACAAATGTAATATTACATTTTGTAAACCCTGAGTGAACAACAAACAAATTGGACTAAATTAGAACTTCAACGTTGTTTTTTAACAAAAAAAAAAAACAGCTAAAGCCGGCAATATAGATAATAATAGTTCGATTTTAGTGTTGCAAAACAGTCACCTTAGGAGTGTATCCGTCCTTATATCTTTTGGCTTTATCATGTAGTGAAGACAAGTGTTAAGGCTTAAAAATGCTTGCATGCCAAAAATAAAACATGTAAAAGAGTGTTCAGTCTGTCTCAGTGACCCGACCTCAGTTCAAAGATTAGACCTTCTAAAACAAAAGGTATTAAGCTGTTAAAGGCCTACTGTTGATTTCATCCTATTAATCACCAAGTCAAACATTCATGAATCTAACTTTTCAGTCTGAAGATGAAATTCTACGCTCACCATTCCAATTTAAGCAGTTTAAGCTATTGAGCGGTGCCCGCCTGTGGCAATGTTTCTTACTGATTCGGCACCGGGTTTGTCGTGGACTTTAATTTTGGCAGTTCTTGGGGAGTGAAAGGGTTTAGATCCAAATGTCTGTTTTATAACACGAAACTGATAGAAGTTGATTTTCATTATCCATACGGTCTTATTGATTTGTGCTTTTCGGCACTTATGCATATATAGTTTCAAACGACCCATTTTCTCGGATTATATCCCTGGTTATAGTTTGACCTCTGGAAATGATTCATTATAATCTCTTTACTGAGTACATCTTTCTACCGCCAGTAGAATGTTAAGAACACGAATCCTAATAATAATAATAATAATAATAATAATAATAATAAATAACAATAAATAATAATAATAATAATAATAATAATAATAATAATAACAACAACAATGATAATAACATTATTTATTGCCATTGGTGCTACCTCTGCATGAGAAGTTGTAAGAAATAAGCTTAAACACCTCTTGTTAAAAAAGACGTGTCTGTTGGTGCGTGATTCTGGTGCATACTTTGAAGTTGACACAGATCTAAATCACACTAGTTTAGTGTTCGGTCAGATTTGATTTTGTAAGGAATGCTTGTAGGGATGATATTGTCTGACTTTCAGAACGCTTTTAAACACCTTTCTTGTAAAATTATCGCGCCTATCAGTAAACGACTCGACTGTGTTTCCTGGTAGCCTTACTATGCTATATCTAGGCACTTCATGCACTCTTTTTAGACTATCTTCAACGAAGGCTCCAAAACTTGAACTTTTCGCTGACTCGAACCAAGCACATGCCGACACGACCACTTGATGCAAAATATCCCCTTGATCTACTTCATCATTTACCGAATTTTCTCTCAATAACTTGAGCTTCTCGATAAACATAAACCTCGAGCAATGTACCGTGTTTCCGCTGAAGGTTCTTGCTTAATCAGCCGTTAAAACATAAATTCTAATGTTCCATGTTCTCAGATTTTTACGCACCCTAGGGGAAAAAATGATCTTTGAAGAAAGACAAGAGGATCTTAAGCTTGAGACCGCGGCTACGTATTATTTTTTTTTCTTGAGAATTAACAGTTATCTGCTTATCTAATATAAAAATTCTGGAAAAAGTTCCAATTATTTTTTTTCGGCTTTTCTGTCAGTGCGTCTGCAAAATTTGTTTGTTAACCTAATAAAGTTGGTTTCATTGTAACAAAATAATGGAAACACGCGATTGTTAAATAAAGGAAATACGTGAAAATGAAACACGTTTTAATCATTAATGATATAGAAATCTTCCTTTAAATGGAAAAATGGATGATCGGTCAATTGGCGCGTCTCTGACAGCAGACTGAACCATCCGTGATGAGAAAAACATCAGTTACTTACTGACGCCATTAAAGGGAGACCCCCGGCCAGTAATGACGTACATGTATCGTGTGATCAAGTCACGCTTTCGGTTCCGGGATTGACGTAACTGTGAGTGGGGGTCTCCGGCAGCGAAATTTTATGATATAAGGGAAATACGTGAGAATGAAACACGTTACTGTATTTAAAGAAATAACAGAAGATGTGTTAATTGAAGTTTAGTCGGAGAGCAGAAAGAGCCAACGGCGATGAGGAAATATGTTGCTGTCGTCATTAAGGGTGAACCTGTTATGACGTAACATGTGACCGAGTCACACTTTCGGTTCGCTTCATTGTTGCGGAGGAAGAGGCAGGAGCCCCGGAATTCATCACCAAATCCAATTTCACAAAAAATACACAAATTTTCGTAGACTGTTTATGTTTTACTCTGTAAAGTAAGCATTATAACTCGAAATGAACTGCAGTGCTGCAACGGGGAATAAACTAGCTTTGAGGTGAACACGTAAAACAAATGCTGGCGTGGCATGGGTCAAACCTCAATTTCTCATGCAATATCACCTCTTGTTTTTGTTTCATTCATGTATTATGAATAAAAAACCTAACCATAGTAACAAAAGATGTAATAACAAAAGAATTTTCAAAGAAAACAATGCGTCGACCTCATTTAGTTCTATTGTTAGTTACTTTAAATTATTCTAGAGTGAAATCCTCTAGGCAAAAAGAAAAACAGTTTAAGCATCACCGTATGCATTTGAATGAAAGTTTTTGACCAATCATTTTAAATACTGCAGTTTATTAGGTTATACAAATTGGTACTAAACCCTCTATGTGCCCAATCAATTTTTCCATTTACTTACTAGCTGTCTATATTTTGGTGTTGATTTCTTCACATATCAGAAAGCAGAATTTGGTATTTTTGTTTCACACTGAGATGTCATTTCCTGCCTCTTAAAAAAGAACCGGATTAATGTCACGGTCACGGCCCAATATTAACATCCTATTGTGGCCCACGGTCATAGTTTGTCAAACAGGTATAAAATGCCTTGAAGACGCGACTATGTAGATATAATCATTCCAAATTATTCAAACTGTGTACACACCAAAAAAATATTGATATACATCTCGTTTCACTGTTTGCCAAGATGTTTACAGCTTGCTCAACATTCACATTGTTTAGTGCCTTGATCGCTTGGAGTGTTTGCGGTGGTAAGTATTCAGTAGTTAAGACGTACGTGCATGAAGCGTTATCGGTAGCGCCTACAACGTAGGATTGTCCACACTAATATATCCAAATACAATTTGGAAGAATTCCTTCCTAAAGACATTTGTCATACTACAACACACTCAACTGACGGAATGGACTGGTGGTGCATGACATGTACATTGTAAAGGCAGTCATTCATGTCGGAATTTGATTTTCTTTTTTGCAATAAAATCTTCTTTGTGATACTGGGATTCAGATAAACTAACGACAGAACCTTTGATTTATCGTCCTTTTACAATTTTTTTTTCAGAAGCATTTAAGTTGACGCAGTCGGGAGAAAATGAGGTAAGCGAAAATAGAGAGAAAATCTTCGGCCAGGATCACTTGCTAAACAAATACAGTATCATTAGAACTCCGACGCTTTTTATTTTACATAAACAAAACTCAGATAAGAATCCATGCAGTTATTCATGTTTTTGTTTACTCTGTAATTTATCACATCACACTTCAGTTATAAACAAGAAAGGTTTAAAAAAATTAAATTACTGCTGAGAATTTCTGTTAGCTATGAAATTATAAACTGTAGCATACTGTGAGTACATGTATGTTATTAGTAGTATTTTGCTTAGCATATTATATAGTGAGAACATACGGTGGGGTTTGCCTCGTCAGGACCTCGTGTCCGTTCGCTTGCCCCTTCTCAAATTCTCCTTAGCTTTTTGTTATCTATGTAGTATTGTTTAGTAATCTCTTTTAAATTATTATTGTATACATTCAGTGAGTTTGAATAAAGTCTCTAAAAAATAAAAAATAACTAAAAATTAAATGCAACTATCAAAAATGTACCTTGTATGATTATTATTCTCTGAAAGTTTATTACTTTGATTTTTAATTTAGAATTCGACATATTTGCAGAATGTGAAAATCTATCCACGACAACATAAATAAACACTCAATTGACGTTATCCAAACTACTTATCTCGTCCCGGGTTGAACGTTAAGTGGGATGTATTATCGTAATAGCATCTGTGTGTCACTAGTATTAAAGGAAATATGTCATGGATTTTGACGTTTTTGGGGTCGAAACGGCTACATAATATAACTAAATACCTTTCAGAACCCTAAGAGGAAGACATCAAGTGAATTTTCGAAGAGATATATAATCAATCATAATCTGAGTATTAGCGAGATTCCTAGAAACAAGGCGATAAACTTAAAACCATTTGTCCATTTTTTTGCAAGTTGCAATCCATTTACATCCTGGCCATCTGCAGCCCAATGCACCTTAGATTTTTACTTCTAGAGTACCAGTAGAATCATTAACAAACATAAACGGGACCAGTATTACTATTTTTGTTGGTTTTCCAGTGATATAAATATTTCATTTGTGCTTTTTAACCCTTTAATACCCAAGAGTGTCAAACATCAAAATTCATGAAAAATACCAAATTTCATTTGTAAAATGTCGAAAAACAAATGGTACCTTGCCAAGGTACTGCCGAAGAGGTTTCATTTGAATGGTCACACCATAGGATTTCATCCATAAACTCAAAAGTTAGATGTGATGGTACCATGCAAAAGTACTGCTGAAGAGGTTTCATTTGAATGGTCACACCATAGGATTTCATTGACAGACACAAAAGTTAGAACTGAACTACATGTCTCCATAATTGACTCTGGTAGTGCCGAAAGGGTTAAAGATATACGTTTTGAATGAGAGGGGACCGGCCGGGAGGGATACATTCTGGATTTTGGTGTGGGAATGTCACACACGGTATAGTTCTCTTGGAAAGTAGCATAAATTTGTCCAAAGGCGCATAACAAAGTAATTAAGCTAGCGATATCGTAGATCGCCACATAAATCTAAGATAAAGTGTTTTTGTTTTCATTTCAGAACTTGAAATTACACCATCGCATGACAAAGAGAGAAATTAAACAGTATTTTGGTGTCGAAACCCACGAACAAGGTAAGACTCTATGAACATTCTTTAGTGTGCGATACAATAGCGCCATCCCCCTGATGCCTTTACTGGGCTATTGCTTTAATTTGTTCGCAGTTTTTAGAAACCAGGAGCATTTTGGCTTGATGCCCGTAAAGTGTTCATCCTATAAATAATGGTAATAGGATTAAGTGGAGTTCAATTCCTTCAATACAATACAACACAATACATTTGAACGTATTGCATGTAACACGCGAATGATTAATGGTATTTTCTATTGCATGGTTTGATCCAGTTCCAGAATATGACGTCACAAGCCCGTTCCAAGCAGATAAAACAGGCGAATTTCTTAGCTATAAGCTACACGAGCATGCTCGGCACAAAAGAGACGCTGATGAACCGAATGCATGGTACTACAAAATGGACGCCTTTGGAATGTCATTTCATTTAAACCTCACCAAATCCAACAAACTGGTTAGGCCTGGTTTGGTGGTAGAGAAGATACACAAGAATGGGAGTAAAGGGTACAGTGCACCTCCACACACTGCCTTCTATGATGGACACGTGACCTCCGATCCCAATTCAATTGTTGCTATTAGCAACCATGATGGATTGGTGAGTGTGATTGTGTCGGCTTTTCTGGGTGTTTCTTGGTGTTGCGGAAGCCATTGTTGGTTAGCTTTTGTGTTGTGGTGTGGGTATTGTTCAGTGTCTTTTGAATCTTTTGTTTTACGCCATTTGGTGATCACACCATCCGCAACACCAAGAAACTACCGCTTTTCTAGCTTTTGAAGAACTATAATGCTTTTCGTCATTTACATCTAAATATGAACTTCCCCAAAACGTTCATTTGGCTAGTTGTCCACCTACAGGAGATGTTTGTCTATGGATATTTGAATAATGGGCAAAGGATAGATATAGAATAGGCTTGAATCGCCAATAGAGGGCATGGGAAAAGGAGGCCATTTAACAGTCAACAAGAGCTATAAGTAGGTATAACTGAATCAGTAAAATATCATGAATCAAACTATTCACTTTAACTGAAATAACCAATGAAAACGCAAAAAGAAGAAAGCACTTAGCCAGAAGGATTTGTTGATTCCGACAGATTGGGTGATTCCGTGCACCGGTCAAATGATTCCGTACACCGGTCGGATGATTCCGTATGACCGGTTGGATGATTCCGTATGACCAGTCGGATGATTCCGTACACCGGTCAGATGATTCCGTACACCGGTCGGATGATTCCGTACACCGGTCGGATGATTCCGCACACCAGTCGGATGATTCCGCACACCGGTCGGATGATTCCGCACACCGGTCGGATGATTCCGCGCACCGGTCGGATGATTCCGCACACCGGTCGGATGATTCCGCACACCGGTCGGATGATTCCGCACACCGGTCGGATGATTCCGTATGACCGGTCGGATGATTCCGTACACCGGTCGGATGATTCCGTACACCGGACGGATGAATCCGTACACTGGTCGGATGATTCCGCACACCGGTCCGATGATTCCGTACACCGGTCGGATGATTCCGTACACCGGTCGTATGTAATGTTCATCATATCACGAGGGTGGGATAAAGGAAAAAATCTGATTCCCCGACAGGATTCGATCCTATGACCTTCCGCACACCGGTCAGATGCTCTAACCACTGAGCTACAAGAGACTTATGGCGAGCTAGGCCATATACCAGGTTAACCGCGGTCAAACGAGAGAAATTTGCAAAAGTTAAACAAAGTACTTAAAAGTTAAGGTTGTCATTTTCACTGCTTAAAGTTTAACATATTGCCAATACACTGTCAATTTGCTAAACGTTTTGAAAGTTTACCAAAAACGTTCTAAGCGTTTAAAAACTGTGAACTGCAGAATTGTCGGCGCCATTTACCAACATAATTTTGATTAGGCGCAAAGAGTTTTGGTCAGTTTTCAACGGAAAAAAGCTCATAATTTTGGGAAAAATTAAGAGATAGTAACGTCAACTACTTTTATTATACATCCTTGCCCATATTTCCATTTAAAATTAAATAAAATTCCACTAAATAAAGCGAAAAACGCCTCGGACGTTTGACCGCGGTGGATATATACCAGGTTCTATATGACACGCGTCCTGCCTACTGCTAGGATCAACAATGTCACCTCTTTTGACAGTTCGATAGTTTTCATTGATAACACAGTCTTCTGTTTTCAGCTTGTTCTATGGATATTTTTTCACCCTAACGTTCAATAGACAAATTCGGCTAACGATGGCTGTGTTTTCACGAGGCCATTTTTCTCGCTTAACATTCCTTGAAGTGATTTGTTTATCGATAGCGTTAAGCTGCTTAAATAGTTTATGCGTTTTCACGGACAAAGGACCTGGTCGCACTACAGTCAAAAACAAAAATTAGCCCTTGCTAAATGACATAAAAACAAAAAAATTCCACAAAAAGCGTGTCCCACCGAAGCGGTTTCTTTTGTTTTCCTCGGTTTTTGCACGGGCTAATTTTTGTTTATGACTGTAGTGCGACAAAAGATGGCGGGAAACAGAGACGCTTGCAAATAAATTATTCGGCTTATGTTTATAGATGTGCTATCGCGGATCGAAGGAGGAGACGGTTTCAGCAAAGTCTCAAGTTGCTTGCTATTCGAATAGGAGAAGAAGAATCGAAGCCTGTTTCTTTCAGTAGAGAAGGTGGAAAATTAAAATTGTAAACATGAGGAAATGGTGACATGAAAAATGGTGACGTGAAAAATCGCCCGTGAAAACACGGCCGATTTGTTGTACCCAATTCAAACCTTCTGGGAATAAGATTCTTTGTTCACAATATTTCCATATAATTTCCATGTCAATGCTTCATTGTTATGGAAATATGACGAACAAAGAGTTCTAATCCCAAAAGGTTTGAATTGGGTACAACAATGCGTTAGCCGAATTTGTCTATTATTAATCTTTTTTTCAGAAAGGAATAGTTAACTTCATGGAGAGTTCCTTCTTCATGCAACCGCTAGCTGATCATCTCGCAAAGCATCATGGATCATCTGGTGGCTCTCGACCTCATCTCATTTACCGTCGTTCTTTGGATCTTGCTAAAAGTAACTGCGAAGTGCCAGGTAAGACATTTTGTTTAGACTAATGCATATTTGTATATCATGAGGCATGGTTCATAAACTCGGGCCATAAAGTTAACTTGCAAAAATGGAAATCGAGCATTTTACCACAATTGCCAGTAATCTAGCAATCTGATTAGTCGATGCGGGTGGTAAATGAGAGTGCAGACAACGGTGCTGACGCTTACATCACGCAATGCCTAAATAAACCAATCAGATTGCGAGAAAGTTATAGACAACGCTTGCTCTTTCTTAGCTGTCACGTTTTGTAACGAAACTTCGATTTTCCTTGTATTTTTTTCTAAATATATATATATATATTGTGATAAAAACCAGATTTCCAGCGGTTTTCCGTGATGTGGCTCTGATTTACCACGTTACGTTATCACATGGTCAAAATTTGTTGCTGACTCACTCGACTGCGCCTCGTAAGTCCGCAACATTTTGACCATGTGATGACGTAAATCGTGGTAAGTAAGAGTCCACACCACGGAAAACGCTGGAAATTTGCTAAATAATTCGCCAATACGGACTAAACAAGCTAGTTCAATAACATCTATACAATTCAATACAATACAATCTATATATACTGAATTCCGCGTGCATTTTGATTGATCATTACCTATGATCTATTAGAGAACAGACGCACAGCTGACTTCATGAGGAAATTTTTTTTCTCTGTTTCGTTCAACATGGAGGATAGTCCTGAAAATGTGGACATGAATATTCCCAGAAGGGCATGTGAAGGCATTAAAGTAATGTTTAGCAGAAGCTATTGCCGATTAAAAAAAGACGTATCCCAAGCGAAAAGTGGTTTTGTTGACGTAGAAAATGATGTAGAAATTAGAAAAAAATCCTCGAACATGTTGTGTCCTCAAAAGGGTTTCATTCGCAGAACGATAACAAAACACAACCAAAACATTACACTCCTTCGCTCCCGGTAACCACGAGGAGCTCTCCCCTACAGGGACCGCGCAGAGGGAGGGGCTGGGGGGGGCTTTAGCCCCCCACTTTTTTGCAAGAATAAAAATAAATCAGTTAAACAAAAAATAATTTAACAAAAGTAACGGAGTGAAAAATTATAAAAAATCGTTAATTCGAAAGTGACCAGAGTTACTGGCAAAGACAAACGCGCAGATAAATAGACAGAATAAGGCATTAGTCGTTACAATTGTAAAATATTTTTTCGCTTCTAACCTAGCAGAGGTAAACGTCTTTTAAACGGCTTCTTTTTCCTGCGGTCGACCTCTCACGAAAACGCATTGACATCGCAAACGAATTTACCGACCGCAACACAAACAGAAAGCGTAATTTTGGCACTTTTCGAGTAAATGATGTACAGTAACTTTAATATCATTCACTAAATTATTTTCAGTTACCGTTTTGTTTTGCCGTGTAAATATTTTGAATGAATAATTAAACAATTATTGAACTTGGTTTTCGTATGATATGAAGATATACAGATCTCGGGGGGTGTTATTCACCGGGCTCAAGCCTTCGGCTTTGGCGGATACTGGCCCGCTCGATCTGCATAACTCTTCATATCATACTCAGCCTCGTGCAATAATTGCTGAGTAATTATACAGCGTTGAGTTCAAGGAATCTCAAGCAAAATCAATGGATTTCTGGCTTATTTATAGTAATTAAAGGTTGATATCAGTAGTATAACATAACAATCTATGATACTTCAATTTAGTGATGGTGAATTTTCAGACCCGATAGCAACATCACTGAAGATGTGGAAAAAAAAAATCAATAGTTTTATCGTTATAATAGCATTCTCCGTCACTTTAGAGAAATTGAATAGAAATCCACAAGCATGCCCCCCCCCCCCCCCCGCCCACAAAAAAAATTTCCTTTACGCATTCTTCTTTAGCCCCCCCCACTCGAAAACTTGCTGCGCGGTCCCTGCCCTAGAGGGTATATTCACAATTGAACAACAGTCCAGTGTCCTAACAGGGGTAGGGTAGGTAAGGTCACTACAGAACAGTCATGATCCCAGTCGAGTGTTGTGTGACGTGATCTATAAATAGCATCTATTTGTTTACCTGTGATGTTGAAACTATCGGCGACTTGCGTTGATTGTTTTACAGAACGACGGTCAAAGAGAAGCGTGCCTGTGGCTAAGGAAGCAAGCGAAAGCTCCACTCGAGAAGCGAGATCCGTCTCAGAAAAACACATGGAAGTTATGGTCGTTGGTGATCACTTGTACCTCCAGAGATTTAACAGTGAAGACGAAGCCACTGAGATACTCTTATTGCTGGCTCACATGGTAAGACATGATAGTGGTATTTTTAATTGAAACATTTTTTTTATGGGGAAAAAGCAGCTAAGAGAACCCAACGGAAAGTTTCCAGCGGTAGATCTAGGAAAATGGTCCAGGATACTCCTCTCCCCTCCCCCTTACCCTCCCCCCCCCCCCCCCCCCCCTCAATTGTGCTAAAAGGTAAGGCCCGAAGTCCGAAAGACCGAAAACATCTTTCAGACTCTAACATTTCTCAATCCTAGTTCCTCCTCCCCACTCCTTATTTACTCCACCCCAAAACAAATATCACAGGATGTAAATTTTGACCCTGACGGAGAAATGATTACAAATTGTTTTAGAGAACGATCAAGAGCATCTGAGTACGCCATTCACTTGATTGATAATACAGATTGTTATATAGCTGGAGTTTTTCTCAATACAACGTGCGCGTTTATTGGTTGATTCATGGTCACATGACATCTAATAAGCAAACTGTTTTCGCCAAACGTCCATGAGCGGGCAACATTTTTGACGTCAGAGGGTAACAGTGCACTGTTGCCCGCTAGCGCACGCGATCAGACCGTGACAAAAAGTGGCATGATTATGACGCGATTGATGTTTACCTCGAGTGCTCGACGCGTTTTTCAAACTGTTTTTTTTTTTTAAATGCCTTGTGTTGCTATATAACAAATCGCTTAATGACTGATCCCTCAAGAAGCAGTGAATTTTGTTTCCCGAGAATCTCGATGTTTCCCGAGACGAAGTCGAGGGAAACATCGAGATTCGAGGGAAACAGAATTCACTGTTTCCAGAGGGACCAGTCATTAAGTGTTTACTATTGACACTATTACTGTCTACTAAAAAGTAACTGTAAGTAACTGCTTACTTATTTGCTCACTTTTCAGGTGAACGCAATGTACCATGACAATAGTGTTGGAGCTATCAGACTGACCCTTTCTGTTGTGAGGGTAGTAATACATCAAAGCGTAAGCATTGATCAAGTGATTACACTAACGTAACTGGCTTATTTTAACCCTCAACTATTACCCAATTATGGTTCATGCTTTACCATAGGATGTTTTTAATATACATTTAGAGGAAACTATCAAGTGACTGTAGTGAACGCACCAGTAGAAACTTGGCGGTATAGTATATTTCACGTGATTACGACATCATAAACTCAACCATTCTCCATATTTCCATACTAGTGGTTTCTAGAACATAAAATACAAATCTGTGTTACAATATGTGAAGAAAGAAACGAAAGAAACGCGATATATGTACCTGACATTAAAGATCCTGGCTTAACGGTGTAATGAAGAAATGAACAACGAAGACACGAACAGCGAAGAAATGTGCGAACTAAACGATTCGACACAATGCCTGTGATAATTATCTATGCCATGCGCGGGAACGCGCAGGACTAAGTCCTAATAGCGAACGGAAGTAATTCTGGTTGTGACAGTGACTTTTCGAAGAGAGACCATCAGAGTTTTAGCAAATTTTTCAAGAGACAACATACAAACCGTGAAAAAAATGGGCACATTTACAATCCATTTTATCCTGGCTCAAAACACTTGTAGAACAGTAACTGGACCAGTACTTCTGTGTTTTCAATGATATAAATATGTATGCTATCTAAAGTAACTGCACTAAATATGGTGACATTTTTGTGAGCTACTAGGATCTTGAGGACTTTACATTCCTTTTCTATAGTTCAGCTATTCAGGCATTGATAGTAATAGTGCAAGACTGAGTGCTCTAAAGACGTGGGTAAACAGCGACATGCCCATGTCAGATGCTGATCCTCAGCATGCTGACCAAGTAATACTTGTCACAGGGTACGTAACTATCGATGATAATTTATCTTGCAATATAAACTGCCGCACGACCATCTTAGACGTTTTAGTAGATGATGATTTTGAAACGGGAAGACCTGGAGTTTGCAAGTAGTCTGCTAGCTGTCCTTTTTCAGTCAATCGAGTGGGCTAGCTGATCACGAAAGCAAGCTCGGCGAGAATGGAGCGAACGAACGAGCCGAGGGGAAACTGGGGGAGAGGCGGGGGGAAACGGGACTGCACTGTCTTCTGTAACGGACGCGTTGGAATTCCCCGCCGCACTAGGGACGGAAAACTCCGATTTGTTCATAAACAATAGGAAGTTGTCAGGAAAATTTGACGAGTATTAACAATCTCGACTATCCAGAGAAGGACTGCTAGCAGTCTAGTTTGCAAGATATGATTCAACTTAGTGAGCTGGCAACAGGCAGCTCCAAGATGGCGGCGGGGCAGGCGTTGAAACCCTTGGACAAGGTTGCCAAAATGAAGCATCATGAAATATCTTCGTTTCGTTTGACCAGCGGTTTCAGATTGGCAGAAAACAAACATTCCTGTTAATTGCTGAGAGAACGCCATTTTATTAGGTCTTACGCGAAAAAATTCTCCAGAATTTTTGGAAATGGAAATATGTGCAAGGTTGTATAAAAAATTTATTTGACGTTAGTATCTTTTAATTTTTCTCAAAATGACGAGCTTTTTTTCCGTTGAAAAATGACCAAAACTCTTTGCGCCTGATCGAAATTATGTTGGCAAATGACGCCGACAATTCTGCAGTTCACAGTTTTTAAACGCTTAGAACTTTTTTGGTAAACTTTCGAAACGTTTGGCAAATTGACAGTGTATTGGCAATATATTAAACTTTAAACAGTGAAAATGACAACCTTAAGTTTTAAGTACTTTGCTTAAATTTTGCAAATTCCTGTCGTTTGACCGCGGTAAAGCCAAGGGGTTTCTTTGAAAGTGGAGAAGGCCCTGGGACGAGGTTGCGTGGGGTGGGGGGCATTCCGAAAACAGAGAATGCTTAACACCAGTCGAAATAAGTAGTTAAAGGAATTGGAGGAAGGCTGAAAGAGGCGCTTAAAATAAAAAAACAGCTCAAAAACAAACGATCCAAAGCCCACATGACACCTGGTAGGACCAAACAGCAGCTAGTACATCATTGCAGAAAATCATTTACGTGGAAACAGCTTCCTTAGAATACCACTGATAAAAAGCGCCAAAGAAGAAAGGAGAGATTCTAATATTAAACGGCCTTGGTCTCTTTTCTAATGCTTGACATGTCAACGGCCTATTCCGTAGAAACATAAAAAAAAAAAACAATCTCGGAAAAATTGTGTTATAAAATGAAGAATTGAATAAAACTATTTTGTATTATAACATTTTAATGCTTTCTTTCTTTCTTTCTTTACCCATTCAGGGGTAGCTTTGGAGGTTAGTATGTTATTCAGTAGATGGAAATAATAATTATTTTGTCCACAAAGAGAAAACGCCTATCACACTTTTCAGACTTTTAAAAATGTTCGCCATGTCAGCGTTTGCCTTCCCGATTCCGTTTTTACCGCTGTTGTTGAGATCGTAATTATTTTAGTGTTTCTGAAGGTAACACAAATTCGTTATTATTTAAAAGGTCTGGATAGAAGGAGACTAGATGTAACTTTAAGAATTATTACAGCAGCTAGCTTAGAAAACATTCATACCATATATAATTTTGCGCTCCATTATTTATTTATTTTTTATTTATTCTTTTATTATTTTTAAATTGTCCCCACTTCATGGTTCTCTTACTGCTATATGAGATTGACACCCACAAGGAAATGTTAACCCCATTCATACGGGGCTTATTCGGTCTTCTGGAATCTCTATCCCGCCCCCCCCCCCCCCCCCCACCCTCACCTGCCCTCCTCTGTAACGTCAAGAACTGAAGGGTTTCAATGGGGTGGTGGCTTTAATTTCCGGTTGGCAGTTAAATTTTTGGCATTTTTATGGCAAACTGTTTATTTTTTTTCCTGTTATAATTAACAGAAATCTTAAAAATTAATTTTCAATGTAAAAGTTTAGGATTAATTTCTACTATTTTAAAAAGTTAAAATTAATTCCCATTGTTGTTAAACACATTTAAGACGGGATTTTACCTTGAATTCAATTTTTCCGCTACTTGACATGGCTTTAGTTTTCGTCCACGTTTCAAGCAATCCAAAAACCCTTCATTCATCCCATGAATCTATGTTGTGGGATGTTTTGTAAAATTTGGGGGGATTTTTGGATGTTTTGGGGAGGAAATAGTTTTACTCAAAGGATTTGTAAAATTTAGAGAAATAAGAAATATTGAAGATTTAGTTAGAATTTGTAGTTAATAATTAATAGACGGATACCAAGTTAGTCCACTAGCAACCTGGGCTGCTCTTGCGTAGGTATCAACTGACGCTCTGTTGGTGTTCCAAAAATCATTTTCTTTCTCCTATCCGTTCTTAAAACCTCTTAAAATTTCATTAAAATTCTGGTATATAAAAACCCCGCCTTTAAGGGGCTATGTCGCGAGGATGGCGGGTGAGTACTGGGTACTAACAACTTGAAAAGCGTCCGGTGGCTTTTTATCAAGTTGGCGGCCATTACTGTCGAATTCACTGCAATCCGTTCCATCCCGTCGTATTGCGTGGAAGGATAGATCTCAAGTTTACAAATTAGTTAGAGTATTTACTTGGCTAGATTTTTGTTAAATTATTTCTGCGATTTGTTAGTCGTACCTTCGAAAAATTCGATGCCTTCCAGCAGTGGTGGAAGTTGGGGAGGAATTTAAAAGCGAAATCGATCGTGTGTTTGTTTTCCTCGCGTGGTTCAACACGAGTGCAAGCGCGATAAAACTTGCCGCGACCCGGGAGGGAACAATAGAAATTTGGCATGTGTGACGTCAGGTGACGTCACATGACAGGAATTCATTGCGCAGACTCGCCTTGCGACATAGCCCCTTTAAGGTCTTAGGACCATTCTGGGATAAATAACTGTCTCAACAAGAGATGACAAATCGTGGCTAGAACATTTTTTTTCGGTTAACATTTCTTACGCCTAAAGGTTAAAGTTTTTTCAATTTTTACGCCTAACGACTCCATTTTGGGGTTGTTTTACGGCTAACGTTTAACCCCATTGAGGCCCTCATATTAAAGCTATGGTGGTAAGTTAACTTGAATTAAATTGTCGTCAAGAAAGTTAAGACATTTTTTTTTTCCGTGTAAACGTTCATTTAAGCAGAAAATTCAAAATTCGGGTAAACATGCTTGTCAAAATATGATTGCCATGGAAAAATCACGTCATGATCAAAAATTTGTCATATCGAAATGTTTTTAGATAAATTTGAGAGAAAGGCACGAAGTTTGGTGAGTATTGGTTAAATGCAAAGTCGGCCGTCTGCGGTTCGTCTGCTCGTTTGCGGCTCGTCTGCGGTTCGTCTGCGGCGCGCCATTGTAAATATCCATCCAGTTCTGCAGCTCATATAAATTTATCTATTACTTGTACTGAAACAGACTGTAATGAGCACAACCTCAATTTTTAAATGTTCTAGGCTTAGCACAGTTCAGGTCCACGTGTACATCTGCTTATGGACCCAGTGTAAGCAACGGAGACGTGGGACTGGGAACAGCCTTTCAGATTGCTCATGAAACTGCACATGCGTGAGTAAAACATTTCGTCAGACAAAACGTTTTGCACAAGAAAAGATTGGCCTTATTTTTTTTAAAATTGAAATCCATTTCCTTCCTGTCGATCTGTAGCCCAAGACACTAATTTTTACTCTTAGAGCACTGGTAGAATAATTTTAAACAAAACTGGCTTTAACACTAAAAAGGGTGACATAGCCCCTTTAACCATTCATTACAAATGGAGCTCAGCCATAAACGCATACTTTCAAAGGTGGCTGACAACAGTTTCTAGTCATTTCCAGTACTTGCACTTTGATGGATCAATAGATGGTTTTCACTCACGTGACCTTTAGTCCTGTGGGACTCAAATGACAAAGGCCATGGCGGCCATGTTGGTGTACATAACAAAAGAAGTTCATTAAAATTCTTTTGTAGTTGTACACCAATATGGCCGCCGTGACGTAACGTGAAAACCATCTACACTACCACTCTTTCTCAGATGCTCAATAATGGTATCAAACAAATGCCCAGTCATTGCTGAACAAGTTATGGTCATGGTTATGGTCATGGTAATGACCGTAGTAACAGTATACAGTATACAGGTTACCATAGTAACAGTAGAACCAGTTAAATACATGTACACCCCTTATTTGAGGTGTAGGTGCTTATAGCTAAAAAACAGGCTCGGTGACCCCCATTTTTTATTATCGAATTGTAATTAGCATGTTAAGATACAACGTTTTGCAAAGTTTAAAAACTGTTAATGTCACTGTTCCGATAGATTGATATTACCCAATGATCTACTACCCAACCTTAAATTAAAATAAGGACCACAAGACACATATGGCGTAATAGGGGGACACCGCTCAGCGATTGGCGCGACAGACGACTTCCATTGCATGCAGACCATTTTAAAGCCTCACTTCTCCTGGCACTACGAGCTGAAACCTAATGCCAGCAACGCGCCAAGCCGAGAAGAGTATTGGCAGGTCTAGAAAACTAGGGCGCTACGAGCTGCAACCCAGGCCAGCAACGCGCTACAGCGACAGCACTACGAGCTAAAACCTAAGGCCAGCAACGCGCCAACTTTAATAAGTGACTTAATGACCTATTGAGCCTCACCTATCTCCCCAGGGGTGCTGGATCGGACCGGAATATTGGCAGGTCGATAATGCGAAAACAATTAAAAAACAAGTGCACTACGCTTGGGGAAGTCGCTGCGCAGACTTAACCGCCACAGATACGCGCGAAGCGGGTATCCCCCCAAGCAAAAACAAGAAATCTTAAATAGGTAACATTGCAGGATTAGAAACACCAGCCATCCTAGGAACTGTGGACATTAGAACCTGTTGTGGAGTCCTTATATATAATTGTTAACATTCTGAAGACCATCTACCCAATACTTGGCGGCGCCAATGCAAAAGCTATGTCCTTTAAGGCTGCAATAGGGGATCTTGGCTTGACGAGCAGCGTCACGAAGAGGGCAGATAACTGCTGACCGAGTGAGAAGACTACCAGACTGAGATGCGAAAAGAAGGCCATGGGGTGGCGACACAAATTGAAAATAATGCTGCATGGCTGCGACTGCGCAAACTGTGATATCCGCCCAGACCATGATAAGCGACAGGCCAGCGCCCAAGTTGTGTGAAACTGGCAATGGACTGGTACTGATTCAAGTGCTCGCCTGCCTGTCACGAAAACCCTTTAAAAACCCAGTGGGAAAAATAAGGGAACGTGTACTCCCAGAAAGATGCAGGCTCGCCACCCCTAGAGCTCGGGGCAATCAGGTACCAGAAGATACGAAAATATGGCTAGTTACTGTAAGAGTCACCACTTCTGACTATTGATGGACAGCGACCTCTTGGTGGTATGGTCAGTGTTGCAAACTAGTTTCCAGCTGGTGTGTGCCAGCCACTCATGTAGTGCCATTGGGATGTCCACCAGATAACAAGGACCATATGGCATACGTTTGCGTAAAACAAAAACAAAAATAGTGAGACACTGTGAGATAACAGGGATATGGCAAAAACAAAAACTAAATGAGGTCAGTGAAGGTCACAGGTAAAAATAATGATAGGCTACAATTTCTTTTCTGTTTGGTTCGAGCAATCTTCATCGTCATTTGTGCTCGCCCGTGTTTGCTCACTGTTGTTGCTGTTTTCAGCGAGCAAATTGAGATACAATACAATACAATGTCCTTTATATTTTATTATAAAGATGGGTGCATCAAGGTGTTCCTTTAATTTGTTTGGTTGGTCATTGCTACGGTCTCACGACAGTGTAAGCTTATGCGTGATTTATTTATCATTTCTACAGATCTATTGAAGATTGAGTAAACTTATGTTTGAACCACATCATCTTTATTACACCTGTGTTGCTACTTGTCCTCTCCCCATGTCAAACACCCGATGTTATTGTCCGCAATTTAATGCAGCTGTGACGCTGTTTTCCGCAAATCACAACAATAACAAGCATTGCCTACGTATGGGAACGGGTAGACATGCAAAACCAAAGATTCAAGAGATTTGGGGCTGCTTATCAAATGACGTTGAAGACAAAATTCATTTCTTTCCGACTGTGTTTCAAATTCTGACCTAAGAAATTCACTATTCAATGAAATTAGCAAACCTTGTAAAAGTTTTTTGAATCTACAAAATACAGATGGAATTAATTTATTTTTTAATAATGTTGACCCCTTCATATGTAAACAGGGAAGTCATTTTATATATGAAGCTTCAGAGAGACGAAACACTCTGTTAGCAAGGACTGTAATCACTGTATTCTAGTTTAATTTGTTAAATAGGCAATAGGGAATGCTAATAAACTTTGATTGATTTATTGCACCCTCAAGTGGCGCCAAGTACAAACAAAAGATTTATCAGGGCATAAATCGACATCATATTACTTCTTTCGGCTCGTAATCTAATTCACTCCTATACCGGCCATCGCGCGTGATTATCCTCATGTACGAGAACTCGCCCCTGCCTCCCTTAGAAAGTTCTTTTGGTCCTCTATTGTTACAAAAGGGTTTCGGGAAGGTTAAACCAATCGGGATCCATCTTCTGCACACGTGAGAGAAGCGGTGTGTCACTCGGAGAAAAAGATCAGATTTCAAGCAAATTGTATTGTGTTGTGTTGTTGTACGTGGCGGCCCGTGTTACTTCGTGCTTAAATTTTCGGACGTTCATTGGAATAACCGGAATGAAAAAAAAAACACGTCTTAAGACTTCGAAATGGAAAGCAAAAAGTCCTCAAGAAGATTTTGATGCCTTTAAAGTGGTGGGAAGACGGCTGGAAGCTATGAAAACGTCCTTTGAGGATCACTATCCATTTATCGCAAGTGAGGGATGACTTTCTTCAGAATTCACACGCGAAGCGGCAGACTTTTCTAAGAATTCGCAAGCTTTCCTGGAAAAACTATGGTAAAGAAAATAACATTTTTGGAATGTTGATTTACTTCTAAGAAACATTTATTGACTGTTTCGTGTCATCCGTAGTTTGAGAAATTGTAGAGTTCGATCGGGCGATAAATTCGCCACATGCTTACCAATATAAATTGTATAGCGTGGGTAATTTCCTCGATGCAGTTAGTTAACACGTTTTGCTTTTGAGTGCATTCTGTTCTATAATAGATATTTGAATAAAACTTTCCACTGAAAGATATTGTTGTCCCGGTTGTTGGTTATTTGAGTAATTAGTCTGGAAAGAGAGCGTTGTAAACAAAACCGGATTTGCATGTCGCAATATAATTTTTTCGCATCGCAAAATCCAAAATGTCAGCGTATTTTTGATATGTTCACCTTAGTTTTTTAGGGAATTTGCCATACGCAACTGACTGTTTTATCCGCAATTCGTTGACACTAATTGTTCCAGACTGAAGAGATGTTGTTTTACAAGTCTGTGTTCGCTCTTATTCCTGTGCACATTGTTCAGTTTATTTATTATTTATTTTTTTATATTTTTTCTTTGATTCGCGTAAACTAAGATATCACCAGGAGTGTAATCAACTAAAAACGAGCGTGAACATACTCGAACTGAAGACAATGATATGTAGGTATAGATATCAAAAAACAAAGCGAAGAATCCCGAAGAAAAACCGGCGGAATACCAAGAAACATGATGTGAAATATATGAAGACGAATGTCGTGCTGTGCCGTGAAAACAACATGCCTGAGTGCCACGCTGCTGGTACAAAAGGGGGTACGCAGAATACAAAAGGTAAAACAGCACTGACAAAAGATCGATGGGGGAAAGACAAAAAGAGACATAACAAGGTGATTACAAACAAAATTGAAACATAAAAACACAGGACCTGACTTTCGAGGAATTAAAGGACCATGCCATCGTGAAGAGCTGGAACGGGAAGGCGGTGATCCAGAATGTTTGGTAATTGTTAATATGGCCTCTTGGTTCTCATGAAGGTGACAACCTGATTAAATGATCCCTCGGAGTCACCGTGCTCATCCGCGATTGTGACGATTAACGGAGCCAATTCTTGTTCGCCATTACCGAAGAATCCGACGCTGGCAACTGCGGTCGTTTCGGCAGGAGCTGGCGGGGGATCCTCTTGGATGGTCGTCATCGTGTTTTTTTGCTTGGATTGTGCGAGTCCCTCGCGGCAGAAAACACCTGGTTAAGCAGTGCTGCGCCGGGGTGCTGCGTATTCGAAGGTGCGAGTCAGATGGTGGGCGCTCAATGTCCACACGAATACTCAAGGCGTTAGGTTAATTGCTCGCGCGACACGAGACGGGGGGCTTCGTTAATTAGGCCCGAAACGTCCATTTTGAACTCTTGCGCCTTTCAAAATCTTTTAACAGAGCTTAACAGTGAGTAACTTAACTGAAGGCAAATGTGCCTTTGAAACTTGTACAGTACCTTTTATAGCTAGACAGTGCATAATGCTTAGACCAATGGCCGAGGCTGTAACATACAAATGCTAGACTTCACGTGATAGAGAATACGACATGAATGGGGCATTTACAAATCCAACCATTTAGCGAAAGTGAACTCAGCTATCGACCAGATGAGGTTGATAGTACTACAATAGGGCTCTATATGAAAAGCCCGGACAAAGGATACAAAGGTACATTTATACGCCTAAGTTGCAAGTCAAAGTCTAGTTACAAAAATACATGCCCGACGGGGCTTCAGAGCGTCACGCTCCATTAACTGCGTTTTACAATTTTGTATTGTAAAACTTTCTTCAACAGTGTTGTCGAACTAAAGTTTTATTTGTTATGTCAGGCTTGGTGTTGACCACGACGGTAGGATCAATTCGCCCGAATGCCCTGACGGAATATACATCATGTCCTCAGCCACAATAGGAGGAAAAAATGCTAGCAAGTGGTCTCCCTGTAGCAGAAGCGAACTACAAACGTTCCTTAGGTACTGAACAATAGTTTCTTTATTTTTTAAGGGAGTGTTAATCCTGAATTTTAATGACATATTGTAAGAGTTTTAAAAAAGGGATGAGAAAAGAAAATTATTTTTGAAACCGGTACAAACAAACAGTTAATACTTACATGTATTACTCACCCTTAAATGACTTTTGTTCCCACTTAATTATATTAAAGTTTTGCCACCTTGTACAGCATAATAAACAGCACGCCACGGGATAAAAACGGATCATGTCGTACCTCCTTTGAACGAGTTGTTTTATTGGCTCACCAAAACAATAGATGAATGACCTAAACAATGCCCCTATCCCTATAAACAATAGCAGGTACTGTTTTAGAACGGCCAATGATGAATAGAGGTTTATGAGAGGTACGACCCTACCGATAAAAACTGCTTGCTTGCTCATTTAAGGTGGCTCCAAGTAGTTTTTTTTGGGGGTCACACTTCCCCTTTTTAATGCGCTTATACATAATCTTACTTTAGCTCAATAAATCTGAATTTGATGCCAGATGTTAAGATTGGATGAAAGTTTTGGATGATGCTCTTTTTATGCTAATCAGCGTTTCCATAGCAACGGTAAACAAATGTGGTGAAAAACAGTTTTTCCAAAATATCTTTCGATTTTGGGGCTACCCGCGACAAGCGAATAAATGCGCTATAATCTTCACAGTGTAGCACAGTAAATGGGAAATTTGAAACAAATTAAACTGTTCGATTTTGAATGATTCGCTAAAACATTTTTAACACGTGTTATTTCATGTTTGAAATATAAGCGGTCAAAACATTCCATAGGTCTCACAAATTATTATTAAATTACCATAGAAAGTTTCCTCAGACTAAAATAATTACTCCCTGCAAATAGCTCTGACTAACTCCTTGGCAATAACGAGATCGAGCTTTTCATTCAAATGCAGTTTAAAAAGAGTGAAAACGTCAAACAAAACTGCATTTGACTTGCTGCTTTAAATAGCTTTCATTTGAATGGTCACACTTAAGGATTTCATCCAAAGACTCAAAAGTTTGTACAGCATAATAAACAGAACCACAGGAAAGTACTGCTCAATAGCTTCCATTTGAATGGTCACACTTTAGGATTTTATCCGCAGACTCAAAAGTTAGAACCACCTTGTACAGCATAATAAACACCACCACAGGAAAAGTACTGCTCAGTAGCTTTCATTTGAATGGTCACACTCAAGGGTTTCATCCACAGACTCAAAAGTTAGAACCACCTTTTACAACATAATAAACACCACCACAGGAAAAGTACTGCTCAGTAGTTTTCATTTGAAGGGTTTCATAGGGCTCCATAGCTTTTATTTGACTGGTCACACTTGAGCATTTCATCCGCAGAATCAAAAGTTAGAACCACTTACAGTATAATCAACAGGCAAACCGGCCGACTTAATGCACATGAATGGTCCATCACAATTTTTTTTTTTTGATTTCGGACTGAAAATTGAGAAACAGATAAAATGACTAACGAAATGGAAAGAATTCTTTTGGGGACTGATGGTCAATTTTTAACGTAAGATTATAACGTGACTCGCTTGTTTTCATTTTCAGTGGATCAGGCTCTTCATGTTTGGACGACACGCCCACTAACCTTGAAATCGTTTCAAGTGATTATCACCAGAAACTGCCCGGTCAGTTGCAAGATGGTAACGCGCAATGCGCACTGCAATACGGAGCTGGTTATCAAATCTGTATCCAACAGCAGGTGACATTGACTGTCTTGTAAAGAGTTCCATCTTTTATGTAGATTTCTCTAAGTGCCTTATAACTCCTTTTACCTTAAGAGGTAGAGGTCCTACTGTTGTTCGGGAACCGCATAATACTCCTTGACCTATACAAATCTTTTTATGAGTGAAATTAATGCACCTCGCAGTGATCTTAGCAACTTAAGCAGTTGCAAAGAACCCTGAATAATTTAGGAGAACGGACCTTGAAATCTATGACCTTGTGACGCAATGCTCTATCCTCTAAGCTATTAAGCCAATTACAGAGCTGGTCATCTGTAAGCTCGTGAAATACCCGATGGTGGTGAATAAATCAATGCGAATTTAAATATTCATGTATGTGAAACTGCAAAACAGAAGCAGTTTGGAGATATAGTGCAGGATTGCAAGAATGGAAGTGGATTACAGTTCCGCATCAAATTTGATTTGACAGGCGGTCGAGAAATCCAAATTGCCTTTCGTGTGGAATTTTGACTTTAGCCGTTATTTTGTCTCTGATTAATATTAATTTGCTTTCGTCACTTTTGACGGTTTTTTCTTCATACATAGACAATAATGGAAGCTAAAGTATTAACCTTAAAGCAAGCTCCTGACTATAATCATGAACACACGATATAGTATCAGCCAGGACAGTGTCCCTTTAAGATAATAGAGTAAGCTTAAAGCAAGCTCCTGACTATAATCATCAAAACACGATATATCAGCCAGGACAGTGTCCCTTTAAGATAATAGAGTAAGCTTAAAGCAAGCTCCTGACCATAATCATGAAAACACGATATATCAGCCAGGACAGTGTCCCTTTAAGATAATAGAGTAAGCTTAAAGCAAGCTCCTGACCATAATCATCAAAACACGATATATCAGCCAGGACAGTGTCCCTTTAAGATAATAGAGTAAGCTTAAACCAAGCTCCTGACCATAATCATCAAAACACGATATATCAGCCAGGACAGTGTCCCTTTAAGATAATAGAGTAAGCTTAAAGCAAGCTCCTGACTATAATCATCAAAACACGATATATCAGCCAGGACAGTGTCCCTTTAAGATAATAGAGTAAGCTTAAAGCAAGCTCCTGACTATAATCATCAAAACACGATATATCAGCCAGGACAGTGTCCCTTTAAGATAATAGAGTAAACTTAAACCAAGCTCCTGACCATAATCATCAAAACACGATATATCAGCCGGGACAGTGTCCCTTTAAGCTTTTTCTCCTGAATAAATAGGGAGCTTAAGCAACGACGATGGCAACGCCAAGGAAGAAGTCACTTGAAAAAAGGATTCGCGATATTTTAACTACTTTGCAGTTGTTCTAATTTGTTTAGTTTGTCTAATGTGACAGGATTGCCCAGGAGCTGGGAAAGGAAATTTAACCGTCGCGTGTTCGCTTTCTCCACAAAACCTATAATTTGATTATATGACGTTGTTTTGCAGGGAACGGCAAAGAAATGTAACAAACTGTGAAGTTTTCACTCATTAAACCTATCGTTTTGTGCCGTTCTCGCTGCCGTCGCCGTCGTGGTTGCTTAAGCTCCCTATTTCCATACAGATGTCTTGGAAAGGCTGTGGTGTTATATATGAATAACGGTTAACCCTAACCTTCAACAACAGCTAACCATTAACTAACATATTTACAGGCCTAATGTGGTGTTCCGGGGATGTTTCGGTGTCCCATATTCCGTATTCCGTAGTTCCTGATTTGAGTACATACGGTAAACGTCTCTACTAATTTCAGTCAAACCATGATTGTTTTTGTTTTGTTTTTGTTTTTTAATACTCCAAGTCAAACTGTGGTTCTCTGTACTGTACTCAAGATGGCGTCTCGTGTGTCAGTCAACTTGCCCCCCCTGCAGATGGCACGAAATGTGGAGAAAGAAGGGTGAGTACTGTACTATCCGGGGGTACTCTCTTATTTGGGCTATAGTGGGACGTGCCGCTGAACAGAGTATCGTTTTGGAGGTTTTTCGTCTTAAAATTGGTATAAACCTTACGCTTTAACTCTTACACAGATCAGTGTCTTTCTAGAGTTATTTAACGAAATACTTGAAGACTAAAACTTGGGGTGGTAAAGTGAACGGGTTTTGTCCTAAACAGGGTGACAAAATGACACTTCTCCGACAGTAGGGTGTAGACTTTATAAATACCATGTTAACCACTAGTTTCAGATACCACGGAGTTCTTAACAACCTCTAATTTCATTGGACCTGGGTATCACGCAGCTCTATTGTTTTCAGGGCCAGGGTCCATTGTTGTGTTGTTTGTTCTATTGTTTTCTCAGCAAATCAGAGAAGACGTCCTTGTAAGAGCTGCGTTTTGCCCCACTAGTTTAAGCACCAGAGACTTTACTTGTTATTTTTGCTATATCAGAGGTTGATTTTCGATCACAACTTCCAAAGGCTTTGTACTTTGTCCCACCATTTTTGGAAATGGGGTAACAGAGTCAATATAGTCCGATGTCAAATGCAGATACAGGTACCAGGTGAAATATTTTGTTGTTTTTGTTCTGTACTGTTCCATACATTTGTCTGTAAAACCTGACACAGGGAAATTTTACACACAAAGCTACTTAAAATTAACACGAGCAGTAACAAGCTTTGTAGCCAACTTCATCTCGAGCTCTCCAGTTTGAAAAAAAATATATTTCAACTAGTATCTCACACGATCTAAAGTTTACAATTCACATTCAAATTTCACATTTTCCGGAAATAATCTGACATCAAATTCCTGGTTTTACCCATTCACTTTTTCCCATTACTTGCCCATTTCATTCTTTGTTTGCTCGATTCATTTCAAAATGGTGTATCTTCGAAAACGGTCTTTTGCCCACCTTTCCCCGCATGATAAGATACAAAAACACTAAATCGCATCCCCTCTTGATTTTAGTGGTGTATTAAAGGAGAATGCGTCGATGATGGATCACCGATGATTGACGGGGGATGGACTGAGTGGTCGGACTATTCAGCCTGTTCATATTCCTGTCATGGTGGAGTGCAGTACAAATCACGAACATGCACTAACCCCGCGTAAGTATTGCTTTCTTTTGGTTATTGAATTTTCTTTTATTTTCTAGTTTCTTTACTTATTACCTGTACATAGGTTTCAGGTTTTAGGTTTTACACCGTACGTACATAAGACTGTATAAAGATCGGATTAAAATATAGTTTTTTATTACATATCTTTCACGTTTTACGTTATTTAGGTGTCCTCAATTCCTAGACATAGACAATCACATGAATTAAGTTATAAACTGTTATTATACCTGTTTTATTCTTTTGTTTGTCTCTTTCCTTCTGATTTAAAACGTTCTTTTTTTCTGATGACTGAGGTTACCGCCCCTGATTGGCAATCTTCATAAGCATGTAATAAACAATTATTATTATCAGCAGTAAAAACTATCTGTATGCTATACAGTTAAAAGGAACACATTATTATTATTATTATTATTATTATTATTATTATTATTATTATTATTATTATTATTGAGCTGAGAGATTTAGAAGCCGAACTTCTGGGTATGGTATGTAGTGATGTTGAGATCGAGCCTGTTCTTCAAGATATTTCGGGAGAACAACTGGGAAGGGGTTCAAATCGAGCTCCAAATGCGAGATTAGATATTCACGCACGCGGGTTCTGGGAGAACCAACGATCAGCATTCTTCGACGTGAGGGTTTTTCACCCTAATGCTGACTCGTATAAGGACCTAGAGCTCCAACAGATATACCGCAATCACGAGAATGAGAAGAAGCGTCTATATTCGAGGAGAGTTTTGGACATTGAAAAAGGAACTTTCACACCCCTTATTTTCACATCAACGGGTGGTATGGGAAAGGAGTGCTTGCAATGCCATAGCAGACTAGCGCAGCTGATCTCCATCAAGAAAGGAGAAGATTATGCCAAAACAATCTCTTGGATAAGAGCAAGGACATCCTTTGCTCTATTAAGATCCGCATTAATCTGCCTTAGAGGATCGAGAGTTAGAAGAAAAGCCTTTTGTGATTTTAAGAACATAGATATTGACATTGAAACCCAAGAAAGAGCCATAATGTAATGTTAAGAATTCTTTATTGCCGTCACCTTGTGAATACAAACGTCTTATATAAATTTTATTTTTATTGAAATTTTTTTTAGTAACACTTTTACGATATTTTATGGATTGTAATTATGAATATTTTTAGCATTCTAGTAGGTTAATAATTGTAAACGTGAAATTATTTGAGAATTTTTTTAATTAATTGTAAACGTAAGATTGTTTGATTTATAAAGATTATAGGTATTTTTAAAAAATATATATTATTATTATTATTATTAGTATTATTATTATTATTATTATCATTATTATTATTATTATAATGTGGTATAAACGGTATAGTTATGATTTTTTTTTTTCAACAACTTCCCTTGTTTATTAAACGTTCGACCCTAAATAAACGCTAGGCGCACGAAGCCGAAGTTTGAATAAACTTCGGGAACATTAAATGGAGAAAATACGGTATAATAGTTCAATAACAAGATTGCGCTGGTACTTGCATACAATAATTTTCCTGTGCTGTGAAGGTTACCAAGTTGGTCATATAGAACATAGAATACATATCAACAGCTAAATACAACAACCAATAACTTACCTACTTGTTAACACATTATTCGTCTATTTCTAGACCACAAAACGGAGGTATGGATTGCGAAGGGGAAAGCGTTGGTCACTGGAGAATATGCAACTCAGTGGTAATATCAATAGAAGATAATAAATGGATGCATGAAGATATGAAATGATATTACTCAGTAGATAACTCTTTATTTTACAATTGAGACATTGAATTGAACACTCCATAAGACGTTACATACGTCCAATTAAGCAGCCATGCTTTATTTGATATATTATAAAAAAGATTTTTCAAAGACTTGCAAGGTTTTCGATATTTGTTCGAAAATTGACCGAAGCTCGAACGAACGTTTTCAATTATACTCCGAATATTTTCGAATATTACTTAAGCTTTCCGAGGGAAATCCGAATATGTTGAAATTACATATCAACTCATTTTAGTTATAATTTAACATTTCATATGGGCATAACTCGCAGTAAACGGGATGATATATTGACAATTCACAGCGAAGATCAAATGATCCTGCTGTATTTCCTGCTCAGAAAGGGATGTTTTATGGTCTTTTATGTTAGTTAGCAAATGTTGCACTATGTTTGATGTCCTGTCAAACGTCCAAAACGGAGACAATTTTAAAACATTTTCTATTGTAGGCATGCTCTGAGGGGACTCGAACTTACAGAGAGGAACAGTGTGAGACCAAGATTTCTGGATCAGTTCCATACATGGCAGGTAAAAAATTATACCCTGGATCAGTTCATTATATTTGTTAGTAGGAAAGACATATCATTTTTTTTGTAATCTTTTAAATAGAGTAACTAAATAAATTTTTCGTTTGGTTTTCCGTTTCGGAACAGAACTTTTTACCTGGGCGTGTTTATTTTTTTGTGATTTAAAAGGTAAACTAAGGTTCAACATGTACATGGACTTCTGTAAAGAAAACTGCACAGAACAGAATTTGAATGAAAATCGTGGTTTGGGACTTATGTTCTGCAAGGAACTGAGAAGCTGAAAAAAAGAATAATTATAAGAAGAAGACGTATGTAAATATGTCTTTCATGGGCTTTCTAGTCATACTTAAAATGGTGGCATAGCCCCTTTAATTAAATTGATTAATTAATTATGTTAACGTTAAAGGGGCGCTCAGTCCTTGTTATTCCATACAAAATTACTGCTTTCAGTAACCAGTTCCTTGCGTTTTTAGCTGAACTATTTTGATCAAAACGATTTAACTGGACCATAGTTCTATTCACTATGACTGGACAAAAAAGCCCATTTTATAAACATAATTGTCAATGGGTATTGGGAGTTTGTGAGTTTTTTTTTTTTATCCTTCGGGCCCAAAATAGATTCATTTCAACATTTATTACTGTAATATGTTCCAATTATACTTGATGTTATTCCTTTCTCAGCGCATTGTAAAAGCCCTGTAACAATAAATTTTTTGGTTTTTGTTTATTGTTACTGTAGATCCATGCAACTTACACTGTAAGGTTGGAAGCACAGTATATCCAAAAGGAGTAGTGGCGGATGGAACTCGGTGCAGCATGAACAAGAAAAACAAAGACGTCTGCATCAGAGGGGAATGTAGGGTAAGTAATAAATTTATTTTATTTTAACTGGTAGAGTAGAACCGCTTAAGGACCATGTAACTGTCCATATGAAGGGCTGATTACAACAAAATGACTTTTTTGCGGTACTTACGATCGGTTTTATCTTTACTAACGTTTCAAGCAATTCAAATACTTTCACTTCTCATTTCACTTATCCAGTATATCAAGGTTATCTAAAGCTTTGTAAAGTTTTTGATAATTTTTAGGAGTGTGTAAAAAGGATGGGCGGATTTATAAAATTTATAAAATTAAGAAATATTGGAGATTTATTTAATGAAGTTTTAAATCGGCAGTCCAAAATCAACTTGGGGCTCTTTTGCGTGGGTATCAACTGTTTGTTGGTGTTCCAAAAATAGCTTACCTCTTCTCTTACTCATGCTAAAATATTAAAATTCAAATGTAATTCGCCCTTACGCGAGTTTACATTGTCGACGCAATTAAAGTGCTTTGATTATTTTATAGGAATATAAAGTACTATTAATAATAATATGACGATTAGAAAAAAGATATTGAATTTTCCTTTAACTGAGCTAATGAAATATCCGACGCAGCCCGTTTGACTTCATTTTTGGCCATCTTAACCAGATTGCAACGATACTGAAACATAATTTTCCCTTTTGAGTATCTCGACTTGTAAGAGCACATTTATTTATTTATTTATTTATTTATTTATTTATTTATTTATTTGGTGTCTATCGTTTCCTTTAGCCTGTTGGTTGTGACAATGTTTTGGAATCGGGTATAAAGGAAGACCGCTGTAAAGTGTGTAACGGAGACGCAACGTCTTGCAAAATAATCAATGGCACAATCACAAAACCATGCCGAGGTTTGATCACAAACACTATTGCAATTAATATACTAATAGTTATTAATACTTAAAATAAATCCCATTTTATGATCCTGCTAAAGCGTTTCAAAGTGCTTAAGAAATGCAGAAACAAATGTAACTGCTTAGTGTACGAAATGCTTTTTATAAGAACTTTAAAGCCAAATCTCAACGTGCAATCAGACTCCATTCGTGCGAAAGTATTCTTATAATCTTCGCACCCTCTTATGTTATTCTTCGCGCCAAAACCGCTTTAAATGCTGTAATTTGCATGATCTTTTTATATTTCCTTGATAATGGAGTCATGACTACTCCGAAACGTCGGATTTTATCGTTCGTTTTTACAATTTTATGTTTTAAGAAATCTCTTTTAACACGCATTTTATGATCGCTGAGTTAATTAGTGAAACGTGCCGAAGACCAAGAAGTAGCAAAACCAATTTTAGGAGGGTGAAGAGGGGTGGGTGGTTTGGGCGATTGACCTAGTGGCCTACATATAGTTTGTAATTTGCATTTTTTGTCGTTAAGCTTTTATCAAATCTATGTTGTGCCAATGATATGAGACTTTCGGAACCTTTTAGGGTTCCTTATCATAATTAGTGACTTCCGTCCACGCATGGACGTGCCCCAGGGGCTCATTGTAAAGAGTAAGTAGATACCGTTACGTAGACATTAAAAAGTGCTTCCACCATCTGAGTTGTAAAGCACTTAGGTGGTCAGTCTGGTCTGCTGAGCGGGAGGTCGTAGGTTCCATCCCCGGCGGACCAACTCTCGAGGTCTTAAAATAACTAAGGACGAAAGTGCTACCATTGCTGTGATATCTGGCTGGAATCCCGGGGGGGGGGACTCCCTATAATGGGATATACGAAAATGCTCCGCCCGAAATGGGTACATTTTTTAGGCTGGAGGTAAATGAAAGGGTGAGGATTTCACGAGTTGAAGTAAATGAAAGGGCAGGGATTTTACAAAGTATAGGAAAGGAAATGGAAAACACGAGTTGAAATATAAAAAAGGGTAGGGAAAACTGCCATTAAAGAATTATAACAAGAGGCTCCAAGCAGCCTTTACTCATGCGCATGCGTAAGAAAATTTTATGATATATTTTAAACATGATAAGAAGATGTCCGACCTGGAGATAAGTTACTCCTTTCATTCAGTCATCGTTCCTGCAAACCATGTTGTTTACTATTGAATGTTTTGGAAATGAAGGCTGTACCACAATGAAGCCAGTGATTCTTCTTAGTCTTATATATACCAAACGTGAACATAGTAATGTATGTAGGGTTGTAGGAGATGCTGTCGTGACACGTAAGCAACGCTCTTTTACCGGAAGTGACAGTAGCCGGAAGTCACTAAACAGGAAGTGTAAATGGCGAAGACATGAACCGGAAGTGCACAATTTAAAATATGCGTGCATAAATTTGCATGCAAAATCGTGACACAAAAAATAAAAATAATATAAATAACAAGAAAAACGGAGCCGAAACCTTACCTCATGCCGCTTCGCGCATGAGTAAAAAGCGCCTTTCAAAATATATCAAACAGACGCACGTGAAGGCTTTAAAGGAGTTACATTTTCAATGAAAGGTATATGAAAGGAGTAATTCTTCTGTTAAAAACGGTATATGAAAGGGGAAGGATTTGGACCCAGTTTCGGCGCAGCGTCCACCCCTCGCCGGGGCTCGGCTCGAATGACCATCCCGTCTCTAGTAGGGTACGTTAAAACATTTTCCTCAATTAGTACTTTCGTGCTAAATATTTATTATCACTTTTGGTTTTCTAGGAACGTGCACAATTCTAGACGTTCCCGTTGGGGCAACAGATGTAGAAGTAAAGGAAGAAGTGAAAGATTGGAATTTCCTGGGTGAGAATCAAAGCATTACTGATGTAGAGTGGCCAAAGTTTTTTTAAACATGAAAGAATATATAATTATTCGGGATGAACCCAAACCACCGACATCTATTCCAAAATTTATTTAAATTTTGAGCCGGTTTTTGGCCGCTTAAAAAGCAGTACTTTCCTGTGGTACATTTTATTATCCTGTACAAGGTACTTCTAACTTTTGAGTCTGTGGATGAAACCCTACAGTGTGATCATTCAAATGAAAGCTATTGAGCAGTACTTTCCTGTGGTACTGCCTTATTATGCTGTACAAGGTGGTTCTAACTTTTGAGTCTGTGGATGAAATGCTGAAGTGTGACCATTCAAATGAAAGCTATTGAGCAGTACTTTCCTGTGGTACTGTTTATTATGCTGCACAAGGTGGTTCTAACTTTTGAGTCTGTGGATGAAATCCTAAAGTGTGACCATTCAAATGAAAGCTATTGAGCAGTACTTTCCTATGACACTGTTTTTTATGCTTGTACAAGGTGATTCTACCTCATGTTTGTGGTAGCTTGCGAGAGGTTCTGGCTGTAACGATGTGAGTAGAAAATGTGTGTATCCTTTAAAAGTAGTCGGTAAAGAGAGATGGTCGTTTACGAGAGGTTTTCGCACATGGAGTTTCGACTGTATTGATTTTTCTGTCATCTTAAATAGGAGTAAAGGATGAATGGAATGAAAATGTGTATAATGTGGGCTACATATGGAGTACAACCAAAGATGCTGCGGGTACCAAGGTGTATTACAAGCACGAAGATTATGAAGACGCTGATGAGGTTTTAATCCCTGGGCCTACAAACGCACAACTGAAAGTATACGTAAGTACGACTATTTCTATTCCATTCTAGTTAACAGGGCCCTCTCCGCTTTCAAAGCATTTGTAAATGTTTTGCGGTGCAGCTAAGCATCTCTATGTACGAAAGAAAAACAAGCATGTTTCACTCGATGTGTAGACTTCTTTAAACTGAGGATGCGAATCGAAGGTCTTTTGAATCTTAGAGCTAAACAGGAACATTATAAAGAATAACTAGCTATATTTAAAAAAGATATAACAAATGGAAACTTGGCCGTCATGTTGGTGTAACAAAGTGGTACACCAACATGGCGAACGCATAATTTTCTTGACATTATTTTCCGCGTAACTCGAAGTAATCAAGGCAAAGTGACTTCTGGTAGCCAAGTCGAACCTCTCCTAACGGACACCTCCATAATACGAACACCTCTCTGTTACGGACAGTTCTCTTGGTCCCAAAGATACAAAAATTCATACAACCCCTACCTCTATAATACGGACACTTCTATAATACGGGCACTTTGGTCTGTCCCTTTGGTGTCCGTAGTAAGGAGGTTCGACTGTATCTAAATGTCAATCACATCGTGAATCACAATACATTGAGCAAAACAACACTTCATTGAATCAATGTTTGCAAACGTCTATTTTTCATCGTTGTTTGCTTTTGCTTTCAGTATTGGCAATTTGTGGCAGCGGCACCCGTAGATTACGTCTTTAAAGAGCCTGTTGGTAATGAACCTCCGCCAGTGATAGAAGCCAGTTGGGATACATCTGAATGGAGCAACTGCTCACACGCATGCGCAGGAGGTAAAGTATATCGATTTCTATGGTTCTACTTCTTTGTAACGCTTTTTCATTGGACTATTTTGGATGACTCGACGAACTGAAGTCATACAAGAGTGGAAATGCTAGAAAATTAGAGAAAATTCAAAAAGGAATATTTATAGAAAACGAAGTTGCACTTATCAAAACTCGTCGAGCGAAAACTCAAATAAGGCCTAATCTAGATTTTTAAATTATCGTAGAAAATTTGACGTGAAAAAATTAATGCGGCGAAAACTGAGTGTAGTGCTAGCGATATATCGAAATTTTCGATTTTTTTTTGTTGCCTGAGAATTTCATCTAATAATAAGCGAATGTCGAGAGAGCATCGAATGTTAAGTTCAGACGTCCTTTTGTGTCTACAGCGCATGTGCGCGCAGACAATATGCTATCGACGGTGTCACAGGAAGTTGGTGACCCGAAGTTTGTTAACCTGAAATTTGTTTACCGTAGAATTTGTTAACCGAAGTTTGTTAACAAGAAGTTGTTAACAATAAAACCGCCAACACCAAAATGGCAGCTGTAACAATGATACAATCACCAGGCAACCAGGAAGAGATCGCATATCAAATTCGCTAAAGGTCAATGGCACAAGACCTGAACCACGCAAGGACCTTTCCACACTTTCTACAGACTAAATTCTGAAAAACCCGACACTAAGAATATTAGAACCTTTGTACCTTTCGTTTACCTTATTTCGTTTTTTAACTGACCTGAAATTGATGAAAAATTGCCGAAGAAGAATATACAAGACCGGTAATAAAGGCCGCACGTGACAGCCGCGCGTGGCAGCCGCGTGGGTTAAGAATATCATTGCTACCCACCATGTGACCTAGTCAGTAGAGTTGGTCTTCAACTTGTAGACGCCAAAATTTCAAAAGAAGAAAGGTTGAATTAACCACACATGTTCCCCAAAGGGAGGCTTCTTTTGTACCATTCCTATGATTATTCATATGATATTATCATTATATACACTAGGGCTCATAATCAAAGACTACCGATATATTGAAATTAATTATAGGGTCTTTTTATCTCGTGAATACGCGAACCGTTGAACGAGATATAGTATACGGTAGCAAATATGCAAATTTTCACTCGATAAATCACTGCGAAGTGAAATTGTTTTTTAATTCCCCAGTTTTTTTACGTCATTCATTTGCCTAAACAGTCTTGTTTCTCACAATGCATATTTATGTCAAACTAAGATGTTTTGGTCGTTTTTACTCGTTTTTAAATACTTTTCAATTCTTTGACTTCAAACTCAGTATGGAAAATTAAAACCGATCTGTGGACTTCACCTCACGTTGTTTCGTATTCACGAGATGACTCTTAGAGCCCTTTGATTATCTTTCTGTTTTCTTTTTCAAAGGTGTTCAGAGACGGAAGGTGGAGTGTGTTGTAAAAAAAGATATGTCGTACTTGAATGATGCTGTTTGTGAACAGAACTCCCAAAAGCCCGTCACAGAACAATCATGCAACAAACAAAGCTGCGACCCATTGTAAGTACATTCAAATCAGTTTGTAGTATCACTTTGAACCTGAGCTGAACAGAAAGACATTTTTAATCAAAGGATACTTTGGACCAGTTTAGTAGTTGGAACTGGTTATTCTAGGTAATTAAATACCACAGCAATAACGGTCGTTAATGTAATCCACAGCACGTTAATGAGAAACCACAGCATTTTTTTCATGAGATTGCTCCGCAAATTAATGAGTTTGCTCCGCAAAAAAAAAAGGATTAAAACATGCGCCCCATACTACTCAGTTTTGTTAACAATGACTATGTAAGTGCGCAGCTGTCGTCAGGATGGAAATGGTTGCAGCTTGAAAAGTTTAGGCTAAATGTTTCAAGTTCTTCCTTGTGTTTTCACTGTGCATGATTCAATCTTCAAAGGATCACTTCATTTATCCATTCATTTATTCATTCATTCATTTATCCATTCACTCAGTCAGTCGTTCGATCGTTCGTTTATTCATAAGATTTTGTTCATTTAATGAGGGTATATGCTTTTTATAGGTTTTTCACGCCACATGTAGTATTATGAGGACAACGTTCATGTTTCCATCCATCTCTTTTTACGGTTAAGCGCATTCTGGTATAATGTGGACGACAATCACAATAAAAATTTCATTATCTTTATTTGTCGGTCATGTTTTCGTCCATTTGACGCTTTACACTCCTTCCACCGTCGACGGTTGACATTAAAAAAATCCCTTCATTTCTGGTTTGACGGTTACAATTTAGGCCATGTGATGACTGATAGCCTTAAGTGAATTAAAGAGAACCTCCATCGTCAAAACAAATTGACGTTACATTGTTGGAAGTAAAGTCGAAATTTAATTTTTTAAAAAAGCAGGTGCAAATACAATTTTAGTGAACAAATAAAATGGATAGAAATATCGCCGATTTTCGCTTTTAAATTTCCTGCGCGCCGCCATTTTGAATATTTGTGACGTGTTACGGTTGCCGCTATTGTTAAGAATCGAAGTTGTTTTGTATGCAACAATAAGACAACCGTAACACGCCATAAATATTCAAAATGGCGGCGCGCGGGAAATTTAAAAGCGAAATAGGCTATATTCAAATCCATTTTTTTGTACACTAAAATTATATTTGCACCTGCTTTTTAAAAATTTTTAATTTAAAGTTTATTTCCAACAATTTAACGTCAATTTGCTATAACAATGGAGGTTCCTTTTAAGACCCTCATTCCTCATTCCTTCTTCTCCTTCTTTCAGTTGGTACGTATCTGGCTGGCGCCCCTGTTCTCAGACATGTGGCAAAGGAGTTCAAACACGCCAGATTTTGTGTCGCCAAGAAGTATCCAGAGGCCAGTTTAAAACGTTACCGGACTCGCAATGCACTGCCGCAAAACCAAAAGGCCCCGAGACACGTGTCTGTAACAAGATCGACTGTCCAGCGGAGAAAGTTCCAGGAAAGTGGTCAGCGGTAAGAAAACACGACAGATAGTCTTATTTCCACGTCTTACGTTTACTGAAGTGCAACCAATTCAAATGAAAGGTACAAAGCGTTGATTCCCATTGATACTTCGGGGACGTACCCAGCCTTTTTTGCATCAAAACTGGACTACTAGCTCGGTCACACGTGGCTTACTAATGGTAGACACTAACAAAAGCATTTAAAAAGGGTCGTGACTAGAATGGATACTCCAAAATCAGGTTGGATCACCTCGGACACTTATTAAGAATTATATAACGTAACGTCGACACTTAGAATTTATTTCAATAAATTTTTAAGTGTAAAAAAGAGAATCTAAAATCCCCACTCAGGATTGAACCTGTGACCTCAGCTAGGCTTAGGCTTACATAGCCTACCGTACCACTGTACCACCTAGCTTCTCAGGTTGCTTAGTCCTAAATTTAACTATATAAACTGCTGCCCCTGACCTCGACTGAAAGCTGACCAGTTACTCCGTTATATAAGTCTCAATAAGGTGTCCAACCTGATTTTGGAGTATCCATTCTAGTCACCACCATTTAAAAAGGGCATTCGCAAGTGCATGTCACATTCAGGAAGGAAATATTTCTTGAAATGAAGTTTCAACTACATAAAATAGCACCAACAACCAACGTTTTGCAAGTATTCTGTTCTCAATTTTCATTAACCTGTAGAGAAAGGGGGGAGGGGTCCGATACCCCTGGAACCCACCCCTGGGTACGCTCCTGTACTATTAAGATATTTTGCAAACAACGACTCTATAATTTGCGCAGGGGGAAGGGTAGAGGGGTCCGGGGGTCCGAGGTTCCGGGGTAGTCCAGCGGGTCGCCCTCCCTTATCTTGGAAAAAAATAATGCCAGAAATTAGGCCCACCCTCCTCCATTAAGATCATATTCCACTGCTCTTTGTCGCTGATAACTATACATTAATCGTAGTGTTGCCATCCTAAGAACGATGACAGCTGAAATAATATATTACTCCTGTCATTCAGGTGGTATAGCTAATTCCAGTTTCGCTTCGTTTCAGTGTTCCACTTCGTGTCGAGCGGGAGTAAAAACAAGATCAACTTCGTGTCAGCGGCTGAAGGAGACAGGCGTGTTCGAGTCCGTTCCGGAAGTCATGTGTTCCGCAGCTATCACCCCAGTCCTTCAAGAAGACTGCAATCAAGATGTACCATGTGCAGGTACTGCGATTTAACGTAATATTTCAAACAAGAAGGAGAGTGCTTCATCAGGATACACCGAGAAGTGGATTGAAATAACGAGGCGACGCCGGTTTTTTTTAACCGACTTCGAGATGTTTGGTTACCTGATGAAAAATACTGTATACCCACTCGCTCCGAGTGTCAAAGCTTTAGTCACGCGATGTTATTCCAGCGGTTGAGTGGGAAAAGTCTAGATTCCATAGCTCAGAAGGAGGTCGAACACCTTATTGAGACTTATATAAAGGAGTAACTGGTTAGCTTTCAGTTGAGGTTAGGGTTAGCAGTTTATATAGTTAAATTTAGGACTAAGCAACCCGAGAAGCCTAAGCCTAGCTTAGGTCACAGGTTCAATCCTGAGTGGGGATTTTAGATTTTCCGGAGGGGGGTACTCCCATATATGAGCTATATAGGTATGTGCCGCTGTGAAGGGTATGGTTTTCAGGCAGTTTAGTCTGGGATAGGGTATAGTATTCAGAGATTTTTGGTCTAGAATAGGGTATCATTTTCCCGCGAAACTGGTCAATTGCGTGAAGAATTTAGTCTAGACAAGGTTTACTGGCAAATGGCATTTAAAAATCGGTACGGTAGGCAGTATGGCATTTTTACTGACTCCTGGCATCTTAGACTGTGGTAATGAAAGAGTTTCTGGAAAATAGCGAGTCTGGAATATGTCTAGGAGGGTTTTTCGGTGTTTAGTCTAGAATGGGGTTGCAAAATGCAGCTAAAAAGGTCTAGTATAGGTTAAGGGTCTTAGAGTCCCAGCGACACACCCCCACCCAAACATTTGCGAAGTTCCCCCCCCCCCCCCCCCCCGCCGGGAAATAACCCAAACTTTAACGAGTGTAGGTAACGTCTTAGAGCAGATAGGCTGACTAGACTCTAAGTGAAAAGATAACCATGAGGCGGACAATACTGATAGTTTTCTTTGTCATTGACAGGTGATCGCCAATATGTGCCTCTGGGATGTTACAGAGACAACAAAGTCAAACGAGCACTTCCAATCTTGATCAAGAACTTAAGAAATAACATCAAATGGAACGACATGTCCCAGACTATAGACAAGTGCGCCAACTTTACAACCGAATATGATCACACATTGCAAGTCTTCGCCGTGCAGTTCTACGGAGAGTGTTACTCTGGTTACAATGGTCTAGACACGTATGATATGTACGGTGCGCTGACCTATAGCGACGCGATAACTATCAACTGCTGGGCAGGAGTGGGAGCAGGGGGAATAAACTTTGTGTACCAGTTTCAAAAGTACAATGGTGAGGGCCACAAGCTTTTCAGTTTTTTTTTTTTTTTTTTACTGTTATGTGCCACCTTCCGTAAAAATAAGATGATTTATCATATGACCCGTACAACCCCCGAGTGAGCGTTCTTTTCGAAACTATTTACAAAATACCCGCTCGGTCCATACGCCATGACCTCGAACCAATTTTTGTCCCATTCGACCCTCCCACTGAGTCAATAAGTACATATGATTGATTGAATGACTGATCGACAGCCTTTCGTTAGAGCGAAAAGCCAACGTATAGAGATCCAAAAGCTGACGTTTGGAGCGTAAGCCCTTCATCAGAAGTAAATGACTGATTGATTGATTGATTGATTGATTGATTGATTGATTGATTGATTGATTGATCCTTCCTTCCGTTTCCTTGTGACTGAGAAGCTAACTTCATCAAATTTCTATACCAATCGATATTTAGAGAAGAAAGCATAAGAAAACAAGTTATATTTACCGCCGAAAGCTGGCTTTTCTTTTTGTCTTAGTTCTTTCGTATATATTTAATAACAATATTTCTCCCTTTTGTAATTACAGGATGAGCTTGTAAGATGAAGAACCGCTGACTAAGATGTAAAGAGTATGAATGCTGGCGCAGCAAATTCAGCATTACTTTCATGTAACCCATGATTTTTATACATAGGCGTAACGCATTTCATCTCTCTGACGATAACTCATAAACTTAAGTTAAATAAAATAACTAATACAATGTCAATCAACAGTTACTGGAATGTTGTTAATGAGCTTAAGGGGAACATTAAAATTTCTTAACCAGCAAAGCCTGTTTACTTTTGTTACGTTGACCTTTTTCCGATCCAGCATGCCAGCCATGTTATGGATGGCTTTAAAATGCGTCACAAAGTGAAACGCGAGTAGAATTGACTAATCGAGTACTAAACAAGACCCAAACAATATTAACAAGGACTTATCTGGTTCAAGCAGTGAGCCGGACGTATGGGTGGATATTAATCCGTAGAAGAAGCTTTAAATGGAGGATTTCAAAACACCGCTGCTCTCGCACTGTCGTTCTATCAAGTCCATGCATGTAAAACAAATCTCGACTTGATTGGAAAACTAGCCAAAGAGGCAGACAGCACTCATTGCATGGGGTTATAAGCCAGCAATGTAATGTCCCGGATGAGAGCATGCCCTTTATCTCTTTTGCGAGCATGGCGACCGATCTTTTTATTAAATTTTTCGAACAATGCTTGGTAGGCAAAATTTATAGAAAGGTTCGTCAACTTTTTTTTCGGAGGAATCACCTTGAGGGAACTTTAAAACAGCAAAAGCCGTAAACGAAGATCCTGTTAAAATGAACATTGGATCGCGAGCGATTACAAAATATCCGTGTTACCAACTCAACAACAGTGTATCCATTTCAGATTCCAATAAGGCTAATAAATGTTGTTATCCGGCCAGTCAAAATATTGTTTTGCAAAAATGATGTTGTACAAGTCAGTTTTCATTTTATTTTTCTTTAAAAACAGAAATGTAAAATAACAATAAATTTAGAAATCATACTCTCTTTAGGCAAATTCGACGGATCCGATTCGATTCACACTTTGGTGAATAATACCAGTCGTCAAATATCGATTCGATCTAGTACTTTCTTACGGTCTTTCTTGTAGGTAACATACTTTTTTCTACGATTTAGAAATCGTAAGTTAATGAACAGTTGTCTTCTATGGCTATTTATAAATTGTCTCTTTTATCTTTTATAGTCGACTCGTGAACTCTTAAATAATTCTTCACGCCATTTCTTGTCAAAAAATCTATAAACAGCTGCCTGGTTTGTCAACATTGAAGATTTTCCGTCACTCAGGGTATCAAAGTATAAAATCAACTGCAAAAACACAGATCCTTTTTACCCTCGTTAGTCTGCCTCAGTAATTGGCTTGGTCAGCCCTTAATTCCTGTCTTTACCTTGGATTTCATTTATTTTTATGTATACATTAAGGTAAGTAAGTGATTCAGAAACATAATACCAATATTATTACATTAAGGCAGTGAAGCGATATGCGTGATCATGTCCACAGTGTTCTTGGAAAATACAAAATACGACGGTTTCGTTTAAACCAACCGAATGAAATGCGGTGAGAGACGTCCGATCGTAATGTAAATACAATACAATGAAAACAGGCAATTCTTTTATCGGTTTGAAACTAAGACAATCGTCATCTACTTTCTTGCTTTTTGGGATAATACAATGCAGAAGATGGTACATAAACTTAGGATTGAGGCTGGAGCCAGATGTGTGGTGTTCGAAGTGGTTTTTTTTTTTTTTTTCAAAAAAAAATACGAAAAATAAAGCATACAAAGCAGCGAGTGTGAAAAATGTGTCATAGGATCCGGAACTGATGGTGTTTTTTTTCCTTCGATAAAACGACGCAGAATATGGTACACAAATTTAGGATTGGGGCTGGAGCTACAATATAGATGTATGATGTCTGATAAAGTGTGTTGTGAAAAAAAAATGCGAAATATGACAATTTTCTCAGCCTTTAAAGCAGCGAATGGTGTGAAAAATGAGTCAAGGGATGTATTTCTTTTTTGCTTTGATAAAACGACACAAGACTGAAAAAGAATCTGATGAAACAAATCTAGAATTGGATCCAGAGCCGTCCATTATGTAGAAAGCGGTTTTAAAAATACAATATAGGTCGATTTTGCACGACTTTTAAAAATAAGAAGTGGGCCAAATATCTCTTCTGCTTTTCACGCAAACGGCGATGCAATTAAGAACTGCTGATATACAATTTAGGATATAAAGAGTTATGTTCGATCTAATAATTTGTTGACGTAGAAACCAGTCAGGCGAAAATAAAAATATATTACGCTTAAATCCCGCTAGAATGAAGGATTATCAAAATGGGAAAAAGTTTAGATGAAGGAAGATGTCCAACCGGATCTTCATGAGGCGGCGTAAAATGTGACGGTTTCGTCATAAACCATATAAACCCACAAAGCATCTCGCTGCAATGTAAAAATGACTTGATCAGTTCTGATTATAATAAATGTCAAAACTGAGAAAAAAGCCAAACGCTCATCAAGTCACGATAGTGGGACAAAGAAAAAGATACGAGTCCCCGACAAGAAGCGAACCTAATATGTTAGTATAACCCCAGTTCGTAAACCGGTCGGATGCTTTATCTTTCTCATGTCATTACCGAATTTAAAATTTACTATCTTTCTATATTTATGCATCTCCTTACATGACGCTTTTGACATTGCTGATCCTAGCAGTATGTAGGACGCGTATCATACATGTATAGAACCTGGTATATGGCCTACTAGCTCGCCACGAGTCTCTCATAGCTCACTGAGTGGTTAGATCATGCGATCGTTTTGCGGAAGGTCATAGGTTCAATTCCTATCAGGGATTTTTCTTTGTTCCAATACCGAGCTTAAAATTTACCATCTTTCTTTATTTATCAGCTCAGATGTCAAAACTGCCCTTCAAAAAGACAATAAAACCATTTCGCCATATAATGAAACACCTAGCAGTTTGAAGATGTATTCAAAGAGGATTGCGTTTTTCGTAACTACTATTAAATAAGCGGTGAATAATATGCAACCTAGTAGGATCCAGATTGTATGGAGAAATGTCCAAAACTGAGTTATTCGGATAAAAAAAGATACAAAATGCGATGTTGGTGTTTTATAGAGAATTTGTTCTTTTCGTAAAGAGTCCCTGATCTGCGACCGTTTGTTAACAAATAATTTTAATGAACAGTTCCAAGAAACCGACTAAACAAACCGAATTTATTTTCTGGGACAATTGTTTCTGCTAGCGAAATTCATTTATCGCTTACAAAGTGTCAAGCCAGGCGCTATAGTTTAACGATGACAACACCCGTTAGACGCAAAATCAAATAAACGTTGCTATATTTGTTGACCCTCTGTCTATTTAGGATTATCCGGGGTTGGATGTCAAGGAAATTGTTTGATCAACAATTATTACACAAATATTCACCTTTTGTATCTGACTGAACTGGATATTATTATCAGAAATTAGGTTTTATACTGCAACAGTTAACTGAAAACGACAGCAGCAATGTAATCAGTGTTTCTACCATTTAACATTTCTTTCAACATTCCTTTTTGCATTCATTTTTTTCGCTCGCATTGATAACTTCCCGTAGTGAAATAAATTGATAAAAAATGCAACTCTTCCGATTGTCTTGATAGACAAATACAGTTAGTCTAAGTAATAAGTCGCCGAAATATTTTGGGTGTGTTTCGCATATTCAGTAGAAAAAATGTCTTTCTAAACAAACGTACTTCAGGCGCAAATCTTGCGGCGATTTATTAAGTTAGTAATTGTCACAAGATAACTGACATTTGCTGTTTGAATTTGAACTAAAAAGTAAACATTGATAAAGCCTGCATTGCTGAAAAATCAGTCGTGATGCGGAAAATAGTTTGTAATTAAAACTAATAATAGCAAAAGAAGTCTGAAGCCTTAACACCTAATTTCAAGAAAAAAACGTCGCCCAGGATATCACAGTTTAAAGGCCTAAGATTTATTCTTTCTATTTATTGATGTTGATTCAGACACTACAAAATTGACAAATATTACAGTTCTGTGTACCATACAGCATGAATGTCTTGTCAGACTAGTCTTATTACTCTTTCCGGTTAACAAACACTGATAACATCTGCCTTTAGCTCAACAACACGTAGAATCGTTATCCACACGATCTGTGCTGAACTTGCCACAACTCACTATCTTGCACCGAACCCAACTGTATTTATGTATCGAGATTATTTCCCGCCGTGGACATTTGAAATAAGGTAACGTACTTATTAAACATTTTTAAAGAATGCTAATTGTGTGACCAGCAAAAACCTTTTAATCATTTAAGGCATGAATTTCCCTAGTTCCAGGGAACAAAAATTAACCGATTAATCGACCATAACTTCAAGGAAGCAAGTGGAAATTAAGAAAGGTAACTTGTATCATTGCCACAAAACAGACACGGCCTATGCCGGTTTTGTGACACGGCGATCTGGATATATGCATGGGCTTTAAAAGGCACTTAATATAGTGAGCTATATTCAGGCTTCAAACTTCCTCTGATTTCTTCTTTGTCTAGGGCTTTAAAAAAATGTACCACCTAATTTTCGGATGTCTCCGATTGGAGTGTCGTTAGTCTGTGTTATGTTGGCGTCCATGGAAATCTGTCATTTGGTAAAAAATAAAAATGAAAACTGTTGCATAAACTCTAATTGCTCTTAACTATTTGTTATATTTTAAGTTCCAAATTAGTTAGTTTAAAACTCTACCAATGCAATGACAATGAAATTGCAACAAATTAATACTGCCATCCTAAAAAATTGGAAGCCAAAAAAGCTCTCGACCTCTATTTACGAAATATGCGTGAAAACTCTGACTAAAATTGAATATTAAAAATGCAGACCAAAAATTGTTACTTTTTGCAGCGTTCTCTTTGTTTTTATGAAAATAAAACGTAAACTTTAGCTTAGTGGATGATCTTGTTAAAATGATTACTAGACTAATATGTGGTCGTTTTGGTACTTTTCTACTGAAAATAAACAAAATTTCGCTTCAAACGAAATGTCCGCAAATTTTCATAGAAATTTCGGAATTTCTTCACAAACTACATTAGAAAAAGACGATGTGTTAAAGAAAAGAGTGATTATTACCTAGCGTAAAGCAAATATACCCTTAATGTGTGACCTTAAACGCTAAATAAACCATCTAAAGGAAAGGGTCACACGACACATCTCCGTGGAATGGCCAAAACCTTACGCATGCGCACAGCCTTCACACGGTGACAAACATAAGCACAGTAAGATATGCATGCGCACTGAACATCCCAAGATGGCGGACGAAGATGGCAATGATTCCAAAATGGTGGACGACACCGTCTTGGTTTCAACTTCAACCGTGGAGGTTTGGAACGAGAAGATTTTCACCTTGCGTTGGCGTTTGCGTTAGTTGCCCTAGTTCACAAGTGTGAAATGGAACATTTTCCGTTTGCGTTATCATGGTAGTTCACATATGCGTTTTCTTGCTCTTGCTTTGTGTTTGCCGCGTTGCTTGTGTGAACCAGTCTTAAAGGGACACTGTTCCGCCGACATAGCAACATTTCGCTTACCTTATTTCCACGTTATATCGCCAAATGCCACCAAATATACAACTTAGTTGGATAAAAAGATTCTATGAGTGTTTTCACTCACGTGACTGGCGGCCATATTGGAGTGCTAAAACAATAGGAAATATTTGAATAAGAATAGAGCTAAAGTCCCACAGGATTCCTTTAGGACACCAATATGGCCGCCGTGAAGTCACGTGCAAACGCTCAATAGGGATGATATCTGTTTACAAACATTCTTTTTGTTATTGAAATGTGCCAGCCACTGGAACAAAAGAACCCTTTGTTTCGGCAGCCAATAAGGCTCTAATTGGCACATTAATAACAATTGGTGACGGCATTGATATCTTCCCTCTAGAGTGAAACAGAAGCAATAGTTTGTAGATAAAGTGCAGGATTTCAGAGGTATGTCCAGAAATGCACGCTAATGAGATTCATGCTCCTTATGATAAACATCATGAAGTGTCCCCTAGACCTAATTCTCACCGAAACACAAGCAATTCTATCAAACATGAAGTCATATGGAAATTACAAATAATCGTGTGTAATATGAAGTGCCCACGTTCCGAGTTACGTGCATTTCTGGACATAAGTGGGATTTCAAGGATGGAAGTGGATTACAGTTCATCAAATTTGATCTTTTGAGTCAGCGGTCAAAAAACCAAAATTGCCATTCTTGTAAAATTTTGAATTTTTTAGCCGTTCGTATCTTAAGTTAATATTTCTTTGCTTTATATTATACTTCATCACTTTTGGCGGTTTTTTCCTTGCTATTTTAAGATAATAAAGCAAGCTTTAAGCAAGCTCCTGGTCATAATCATGAAAACACGATATATCAGCTGAGACAGTGTCCCTTTAAGTGGAAATATTCATTCAATGTTCATATGTAAGATGATTCGAAATTTTATAAGTCTGGAAAAAAATTCTTGTGTAATGACTTAAATGAATGTTCTTCAAAAGTTGTTTCCTTTCAGGACTATTTGTTTTACAGCATTTTACAAAAGCGGATTTGGCATTTTGATTTTGGCCATCTAGGGGTTGTAACTGGGTTAAACCTTGTTTTCCTTGTATTTCAGCTTTTAAAATAAACATGCTTTCGTTTACTACACTTCAGCTGGTGGTTCTTGTTCTTAGCTTCGTAAGTACAGGTATGATCGAAATCTAGCTTTACTATGAATAACTTATGTTAAAAGGGTTTTGGAATTATTTCAAAAACCAAGAAATGTTTTTGCGTTAACAGGAACCGAAAAACAATGGTGCAGTTTTGTGATAAATTACCACAAAATATACTAAAACTGTCGAAGAGTGTCTCTAGTCATCAGTAGACTTACTGCGTCCGAATGAATTGCAACTTTTTAAACGGTTCCCACATTTTCGTCTCCAAACGGGCTAGGTAGACCATGAATTGTTCCTCTTTCAAGAATTGGTTGATTCCGTTCTCTCGGTGTTTTAGTATTATTTTGTAAATAAGTAAAGCTGTAGGCCTGTATCACGCCCCGCCATTTCGTATAAAAACAAAAGCCCGCCCACCTCGTTTTCAACTTTTTCACTGCGAGGCTGGGCGGACAAAAACAAAGCATTTTATTGTCCGGGGAGTCAACATGGCCGCCGCGCGATAAAGGCCTATTGTAGCATGGTTTTGACCTAAAAAAGGTCCAAATCCCCTTGATACTTCCCCTTACTGAAGTATCAGTAAGAAAATTATATTGAAGTTAATTTTGAGTTTTACAATGAGAAGTTTGTTTCTATCTTTTTTCTGTTTTGTTAGAGTTGTTTGCGTTTCCCAACGATCAAAGCAAGAAGGTAATAATACTTTTTCTAAATAAAATTTTTGATTAAGTCTATAGAATATTAAGTTAGCGTAAAAGCTGTTGTGTTAACAAAACATTTGTTTCTATTTGTTCAGGAAGCAGCTCTTCACCATCGAATGACAAAGCGGGAGATTACAAAATATTTTGGAGCAAACTCACACGATGAAGGTCTGCAAGTTATCTCTTACCTCATTCAAATTTATAGACGGATTTAAACTTAACCGTTTCGATAACTTGTTTAATAATGTACTTGAAAAAAAAAAACTTATTTCTGATTGGCTAAGAGAAGTGTAGTTCAAGTGAAGCACCAATTCAGAAAGAGTAACACCAGTGCAAATTACAAATCTTAAAATTCTTTAAAAAAATTCTTGCAAATCTTATTGAAAACGTCCTTTCAGCATTTCATGTGCAAACGAACATTGAAGTTTCTCGTATTATGGACTGATCTTCATCAACCAATCAGTAAATAAAATGTCAAATGCCCGTCAAATGCTTACTTCCTGTCTGCAATAAGATCGTCACTTCCTCTGTGTAATTTTTTTCATGTATCTTTATTAACAGTAAAAGCGGCGAGTGCAATTAGACCTTTTTGATAACTCACGAGTGCAAATAAATCATCACGAATTGAACGAGAAAACCGCATGATTACCATTACTAACCTACACCTTCATTCTTTTGGCATTGCTCTTAACCTTTTAGTGCCGGAGTATGAAGTCATTTCACCTTTCCAAGCTGACGAGACAGGACAATTCATCACACATGTACTTCACAAACGAAGCCGGGCCAAACGAGCTACAAGCCAACCAGATCTCTGGTTTTACAACATGAAGGCGTTTGGCTTCTCACTTCATTTAAATGTTACCAAAGCCAAGCACATTCTAGCACCGGGATCCATCGTGGAAACCACGCATGAAAACGGCAGCAAATCGTACACCACACCACCCAAGAATACATTTTATAGTGGTCACGTGACCTCGCATCCGGGCTCTGTAGTTGCAATTAGCAACCTTGACGGATTGGTGTGTATCGATATTTATACATGTCATCAGTATAGTTTTTTTTTAAAAATACTATGCACATACCAGAGAGTTGTTCAATGCAGTTAATGTGGTATGCACTCGCTCACGGCACAGTGCTGATAACGTTCATTTTTTATCAACCCGTTCACTCCCAGAGTCAATTACGAAGACATGTCGTGTAGTTCTAACTTTTGATTCTGTCAACGAAATCCTATGGTGTAACCATTCAAATGAAATTTCTTTGGCAGTTCTTTTGCATGGAATTCCCGCAATCACCATTTTTTGGCGCTCTTCGTAGTTAAAGGGTTAAATGCATTGTCGCCCTGAAAAAATCTAGTAAGCATTGTGGGATAAAAGTTATTGCGGCAGGCCTGCAAAGGTAGTACCATTTGTCGCATTGTGTTTTTGAAAAATAAATACTTTTATTCATACGCCATCCTTCTATACCCTTTCTTATTTTACCTTTCCTACGGTGCATAGAACGATGTCAAAAACCGGCGTCATTCTCCATTAATCGGAAGAAGCCTTTTAAATATTGAACCAACCATGGCTTGCGGATAAAATAAAACAAATAAGGGCTGTTTCCCACTAGCGACAAAATTGGAAGCAGAGTTGGAGTCGGAAGGGTAAGGGCTGGTTCCCACTGGTGACGGAAGCGACAGAAGCGGAATCGGAAGAAAAAGGAAACCTTCTGATACTTCCGATACCGATTCCGATTCCGATTTCGATTCCGATTCCGATTCCGTTATTTTTATTTACCCTGTCTCCTTACGCTTCTGATTTCAACTCCGCTTATACGTCGCTAGGTGAGAACCTGAGCCATAAATAACCATCGTTAATTTATGATGTCTTCACTCCTTTTTCTCTTCAGACTGGTATGATTAATATTATGAACCAGGCACTTTTTATACATCCCCTACCGAGTCGCCTCGCACAGGATTATGGGACAGCCAGTGGGGCCCATCCTCATCTTATCTATAAACGGTCATTGAGTGATGTCATTGGGAAGGGATGTGACGTCAAAGGTATTACACGTCAAATCTTAAAAGAATGTTTGAAAAGAAACATTGCACTTGAACAATTGCAGTGACAAATTAAGTCGGCAAAACTGGTGGTTAACAGTTACTAATCTATTCACTTCACTTCACTTCACATTGTTTAGTCTGTATTTTCTTCTTTGGAAATTTCCATAATTTTGTGGCGGAACCGGCTGCGCACGGTGCCCACTCGATTGGCTCTAGCTATTTCATCCACTCGATTAGCTCTCGCTATTTGGATGCTCCAAACTCACAAATTCTACCTGTTAATTTTTTTCTTTGGTTTTTCCTTTCTATATCTATAATTTAGTTTTTATTTTTAGTTATTTTCTTTTTCCTTTTTTGTAAAGATCTTGTGTGAATTGAATAAAAGAAAAAGAAAAAGAAAATATTGTATTGTATTCTACACGTTTGCATTGACTGCTGTGAATTTAATAATCAATATACGGATTTACAATAAAATCAAACTGAAATAATTTTTAACATTGTAACCAGACCTTCAGGAGCGCAACAAAAGAAGCCTGGAATCTACCAGAATAAGAAGATCGCGTGACGAACGCTCGACGTCACACAAACATATGGAAGTTGCCATGGTAGCAGATGACTTGGTCGTTAAAAGACACGGTGAAGAAAACCTGGATATGTATTTGCTCATGTTAGCTCACCTGGTAAGAAATCAAAGGGTCCTGTGAGCCAACTCGTGAATACGAAACGCTCGTTTTATACTTAGTGGATGGTGGATCGGAAGTCATTTGTAAAAGTTCAAATAAGGCAAATTAATTGTATTTCGAAAACGATGAATTTAAAAAAGCATGTCTTAGCGTGACATATGTTATGCATTGTATGAAATGATAGAGAACTGGGTGATGTAATGCGTTTAATTTGTTGTAACCCCTTGTATTGCGTGCGAGCTTGCTTAAAGCGACTCTCTTTTCCAGGGCGCTCTTTGTCTGGAAGCCGACTAACGCTAGGTAAAGTGACTCT
>JAJGOT010000019.1:1167500-1257500 GCA_022457155.1 Cladopsammia gracilis
GTAGTGTGCTTTTTTGCAGTTATAGTTTGTCTATTTTTGACACTTTTGGCAGAGTTACAATAGCGATCACAATGCAATTGTATTGCCTTCCTTTGGGTTCCTCCTTGCAGGGGGGGGGGGGGGGGGGGGTTCAAGCATTTTCCCTCACATCATCCATACAAATGGAAAGCGTTCCAGGAGACGGAATTCTCTTCGCCAGTCTCTCACTCTAGCACTTTTCTCATTTCCATTCTTCCTCTTTTTCTATATTGCTCTAAAGAGTCCCCTGCGGAAGAGACTAGGTTCCACCTTGAGGCAGAAAGTCCGAGGCGCTGAAATTTTTTTACAAATACAGTGCAACTGGAGCCTCTCTACAACGGCCACCTTCCAACAAAACTTGCTGGCCGTTGTAGAAAGAGTGACCATTATGGGAAGGTTATCGATTAGAAGATTTCAGTGAATAAATAAGACATCGGGCCACAAGAAAACATGGCCGTTGTAGGGAAGTGGCCGTTTGTAGACGTTCTACTGTACAATATTAAGTATGTTATTCGGTCCATCCTTTCTTAGCTTGTTGTACATATAAACAATAAGTTTCAAGTGACAGCAAAGCTCGACGTAAGTTTTTTTTATTTACTGCAGGTTTAGCCATGTTGGGTTCCACGTGTGCTACACAGTTTGGCAGGACTGTTAACAATGACATTGGACTCGCGTCTGCAATTATCATCGCACACGAAGCAGCTCACACGTGAGTTAAGAATACACCAAAAATGATAAATAGCATAGCATTGATAAATAAACAGTACCAAAAGAAATAAAAGTAAAATCTGCAAAGGACCGCAAACGATAATGCTGCTAACGGTATACGTAGGATCTGCGAGAGACCTAAGACACCTAACCAGCCAATGCAAAAAATAAACAAACATACAATAAACTGCAGGGCTGATCTGACTACGTAGAAAAGTAGACTTTGCGCGAGACACCATCACGGCAGAAACCGATAAAGAAGGATAGCAACCGTGGATAGTTGTTTCGTTCTTATTGGAACTCTTCAGAACGGTATGGCGAACAAAATGTCGCCTGCAAGAAAGCCAGCGCAAATGGATTACACAATGACCCGTTTACCATATCAGGTTCCGTACTTTGTACTCACTTGTCACTCGAATTATATTACGCGTTGCCACATCACGTGTTCCGGGGAACAAGGAGCCCATAGTGTCGCAAAGATGTCTCGCAAAGAAAAAGGAGATGGACAAAGCCGATCTGAACATTTAAACGCATGGAAAAAACCATGCTTAATGCGTTCAAGGGTATAGTACTCGATTTGCTGGGTCCACAAGATATACTCATGCCTCAGGCTCTAAATTAATAAAATGGCGAAATGATTACCGCTTGCATGATTTTTCTCATGTAGGTTCGGACTCGGACACGATGGAAAGGGAGAGCGGTGTAACAATGGAGAGTACATCATGGCTAGTGCTGTCAGTGATGGTGAAAATGCCTTCAAATGGTCACCCTGCAGCCGTAACCGCATTCAGGAATTCCTTACGTAAGTAGATACCAAAGAGACTGTTCTGAGTTTTTAGTTACTGTTAAAATATGATAAAGCAATAAATTTAGTATAGGGCAGTTGAAAGCTTTTAGGTAATATAACCTGAACAAGACTAAAGATTTTAATTTAGATTTATGGCGAGTTCTTCGCCAAAATTGTCCTTCGCAACGCTTTCCGACGAACTGGAAAGAAATGTTTACGGCGAAGACGTCTCCAAATCGTTTTTCTTTAGTGGTTTCATTCATTTAGTGGTTCTTTCGCTGTTGTCCAAGGAATGACCACGACCTTCGTTGCGAATATGACGTCACGAGACAACTCACACGTGAGACCGCTTTCTAGAATAATCACGGGCTTGACTTTTTAAACTGAGTTTTCGGTGGTTTTCGGCGGTTTTCGGCCAGCAATATCTAGATTCAGTAAGCTTATATCGTTCTAAATTATAGCGATTTATGTTATTATGAACTCATTGGATAAACTGAAGTAAAAAAAGTCGAAAAGAAAGATAAAAATTTTCGTCGTAGTACCACTTTAATTATACTGATATGATTTTTAATATTGATCTCTTCCTGGCTATGAAAAATGTTTAGTCTCTCCCCCTAGCGTATTTGTTTGAAAATGTCTGACTAAAAACAAGGACTAGTTCTGGTACATTTGTCGCGGGATTGAGTCAGAAAGACAAAGGGTTAACATTCAGACTTCAGCTACAAAGATAAAAAGGCGAAACAAGTTTGGATATTCCCTGCCTAGCGATTGATATGATCTAACTAAATAAAGTTAAAATTTAACAAAATTAATATCATGCAAGTTAGTAACAAAGTATTCATGACTACTTAGAATTCCCAGTAATTATTCAGTAGTTATTCAGTAAAAATTATTCACCGAAGTGGAGGTGAAATATCCACCATTCTTCATCGACACTGGGGGAAAAATTCGCCCTCCAAATCCAGAACAATGCCTAGAGGTTAATAACTACAAATAAGTACATACCAAACCAGTGGATAGTGATTTTCGCGCGCTCTAATTGGCTACTCAAAGTTAGGATAAAAGGACATTATTATAACAAAGTATGCTACAAATCATCCTCTGAAAGACTTTCAGCTGAGAAAAAAATCTTGAACATCAATAAATGGAATGCTAGCAAGGCTTATTTGCCCTTTGCCCAGAATTTCATTGTGTCGTATAGTTTAAACTTGATAATTTTTTTTCCAACAACGTTTCTACAATAAGGTATATCTTAACATTTTTAATATCATTGCTCACAGTGGTTCTGGTTCTTCTTGTCTGGATGATAACCCCAGTGATTTCATTCATGAACCAAGCATATTCCACAGCAAGCTGCCGGGAAAAATAATGAACGCTACTCTGCAGTGCCAGCTACAGTATGGCTCAACGTATTTCCATTGTTCACAAAAACTAGTAAGTCTGCTTTCCCTGCACCCTTGTGTTATGTGATATATAAATGCTTCATCATTACAATAGTTCAAGTTCAGTTCAAGTTTATTACTCACACTTATTCAATTACAATACAACAACAATAAGGGGAAAAAAAGAAGTAAGAACAGAGCTAACTATACATTGAATTAAACATAACAAAGGAAAAAGTGTGTAGCAGCCAAAGGAGCCAAGCTTTCGAGTTGGCTACTTCCACAGAGCGATTACAAGCGGGTGCAGGGTATATAGGCTTCAGATGGATCAAAATACTTCCCGTGCCCCGGAAACAGTTATAAGTCAACATAACGTTCACCGCATGCCATTAATACTCTGGATTATAAAAATTATGGGCCAGGGCTATACACATTAGAAAACAGGAAAACTGGGTACACTGTTACACTAACCCTTACCCTTTCATATACCAATTTTGACAAAAAAGGTACCCCTTTCATATACTTTTCGTTGAAAAAAATTCGGAATGGTACCCTTTCACATACCTTTCATTGAAAATGGTAACCCTTTCATATAGCTTTTACATGCGTCTGTTTGATATATTTGGCCAAAGGCGTTTTTTATAATACTTAAATGGCAGTTTTCCCTACCCTTTTTCTATACTTCAACTTGTGTTTTCCCTACCCTTTCCTATAATTCGTGAAATCGCTACCCTTTCATATACTTCAACCCGTGAAATCCCTACCCTTTCATATACCTCCAGCCTCAAAAAGGTACCGGAGCATATAGGGAATACCCCCCCCCCCCCCCCCGGCACTGAGTACGCATGAAGTCTTGACTTTATACTTTTTATAAATCTACCAGCCTATGACTAAACTACGTAAACATACAATAAAAACGATTAAAAAGCTTGTAAAGAGTTAAAAGTTGTAACTTTTAATTCTGAGGATCAAAGTTCCAAAAAAACTTGTAAGAATAGGCTTTCTGACCATATGTGACAGTAGCGACTTTCGGACGGACTAAAAATGATTTTGCTTGAGAAACGAAGAGGCCTTGATGGTTGAAAGATATATGAAGCGGAGTACACCTGTCGGGGCGGTGTTACATTTCAATAAGTAGCTACGGTGTATAAAAGGTATGCGCATGCTGGAGTAGAATAAAAAAGGAATACACTTTATTCTGTTAAAAATAATTCTTGGGTTCGAGCCCTCATTGCTTCGCCCAAAATTCCAAGACGTTTTGCTGGTTTTCAATGCAGCGTCGTTTAGTTTCGCTCATTCATACTGCCTGGCAAAGCTTTATTGCAGGAATGTTAGTTGACCGTCCTGTGAATTTGTTTGTAGGCGGACTGTGGCTCGTTGTACTGCAGCAAGGACGGTTACAAATGTATAAGTTATGGAGCGCCCCCTATTGACGGTACTCGCTGCGGGAATCGACATGTGAGTTGCTCTTTTGTTATATAAATCGCAGTGGTGTTTGCAGACTAATAATATACATGAAAAAATTACAGTTCTGTTTGCCTAAGAGCAGTGCAGTTCAACTGTAACACGTTAACACCAGAAAGTGCAAAAAGTGTAACACCAGTGCAAATTACTTATAAAAGTTCTTATTAATCTTATTAAAAAAAAACGTGCTTTCAGGATTTCTTGTGCAAACGAAACTGAGTTTCTGGTATTACGGGCTGATCTTTATCAGCCAATCAGTAAATAAAGTGTCAAATGATCACTTTCTGTCGGCTATAAGATCGTCACTTTCTCTATGTAAATTTTTACGGCTCGTGCAATTTGAGCTTTTGAAAAATTCATGCAAATAAATCACAAATTGAACTCTGGAAACCGTATGGTTACCGTAGAGTTCCGATAGTAGCGGCCCTCGTTATTTTCGGAATTAGCAGCCTTTGGGGGTCGCTACTTTCGGGGGGTCGTTACTTTCGGTGAACAAAACTCGTTTACAAATAAAGCTGGCGCGAGCTTTTTCCGGAATAAAAAATGAACAACAAAGAACAAAGAATTCCAGACAGAGAAAAGAGGCAGTATGATCCAAGAGTCGTGGTCAAGTTCAAAGAGAACGCATGGTGCAACGAGGAAGTGATGGTCTTCTGGCTCAGAAATATGTGGAAGAAGCCAAACATGTTTGGTCAATCACGCGATAGACTTCTTACCTATGATGCGCATAGAGCTCAAACAACAGAGAGGGTAAAGACCATTCTAACGCAAGAGTGCCAGACGACATTGGGGCTTGTACCTCCGGGCGCAACGAGCAAGGTTCAGCCACTCGATGTTACATTTAATGCGGAATTTAAGAAAAGTGTTGACAGACTAGCCACGGAACACTTGTCAGCAAATCCAGAGCGCTTTATGACGGGAAAAGTGACTGCTGGTGATCGGCGTGTGCTTTTCACGAAATGGGTGGTACGGCATGGCAAGAGACCTCGCGCCGTCTGAAAGACACAGTTATCCGTTCATTTGTGAAATGTGGAATTTCACTACCCATTTCCGGTAGCGGGGACAGTGAAATAAATATCGATGGTTTACCGGACTACCGCATGGGTGAATCAGCCGATGTAGAGGAGATCGAGTTCTTCACTGACTCAGAGGAGGAAAGCTCAACTGCTTCGATTGTACTGAATGACTCACCGCTGCGTTTTAGTCTGTACCCCGTACCTGTATCTCAGTGTCATTTAATTGGAAGAAACACGTTCATGTTAATTGACGAAAACTATATAGATTTTTCAATTTCTATCTTGAAGAAACGTTCCTGTTGTTAATACGAAATTACGGTATACCGGTTTAGTTCTTACAACGCTACATCAGTGAACTGATGTCAAGGAATAGACGAATAGACAAGTGGCATAAAGCTTCCCCTTGTTGTAAATTAAAGTGCCTTATCGTGAACAATTTGTGACACTGCACGAACATATTATTGTACATTAAAATTTTGACTATTGATTGACAAATTAAAGGTATATACAATTTAAAAAATCTTGGTCTCGCTACTTTCGGGGGCGTCGCTACTTTCGGGAGGTCGCTACTTTCGTGGGGGTCGCTACTTTCGAGGGGTCGCTAAAATGGCATCGCTTGTTTACGAAAGGGAAAATTGCGCCGGCACCAAGCGCGGGAAAGCGTGGGAATGCGCGGGAAAGCGAGGGAAAGCGAGGGAGAGCGCGGGAAAGCGCGTGCCAATGCAAGTCACGATTGGTCTTGGCTTTATTTCTTATTGGTTGGGAATGCGACGCAAGTTTTTAACCAGTTAAAGTAAGGCAAACTAAAAAAAAATACTTTCGAAATTTGATTGATAAGCGCTCTGCCTTTGTGTTTTCAATTCTTGGTAAAGTAAAGATACAATAAGAAAAATAAAATAATAGTCAAGAGTAACACTTCTTTTTAGTGGTGCATCAAAGGTGAATGTGTTGATGATGGCTCTCCAATGATTGACGGGGGATGGAGTGATTGGCAGGACACCCAATCGTGTACTCGCACATGCGGTGGTGGTGTGCAGTGGAAGACAAGAACATGTACTAATCCTGTGTAAGCATTTTGAAACATTTTCCAGTGCTGATTTATAATAGAGCGTATTGCTTATACAGGCGGGGTGCCAGTCCCTGAGTGTTCTCTTCACAACTGAAATTATTGCGCTTTAAGATTGCAACAGTATGACGTGTGGGAGGTAAAGTCGCACACGAGCCACAGGTGGGTAACCCGGTTTCTGTAGCATGAAGCAACTAGGAAAATTGCTACTCCCCCTGGATGGGATGCTAGTCCATCACAGGGTGACCTGATTTATATACTATGAAGTGACTAGAAATATTGCTACTCCCTCCTGGATGGGATGCTAGCCCATTTCAGGGTTATCCCCAGCATTTTGTCGCCGGTACCCATTTATACACCTATTTGTTGAGAGACAATGTGGAGCAAAGTTTCTTGTCTAAGGAAACAACACGACGGCAGAGACCAAGCTCGAACCACCGACCTTCAGGTTGAAAGTCCAACGCACTAAGGCACTACACCGCCGCTCCCACACCACGTGTTTATTTGCCATTTTATTTTAGTGTTTTATTTGGCAATTCAACTCTTAGGGAGCTTCACCAACTAAAGGAGATTCTGATAGCTTTAACGGGTCAATTTTAAAATTCCCCCCACTAACATTTCAATCACTTTTATATGGTCACGCCCCCGGGGGATGAGCCACTATGTCCGGCGAAATGCATCAGAGGTCATTGCCGCTGTTTTAATCTGCATATATTATAGTAATTATGACAGCCTGCTTAGTTCATTTGTACTTAATTTGATAGCCGGTGTATTCATTCATGTAACTGTCATGCTACATTTTTCAAAACAGACCCCAAAATGGCGGGAAAAACTGCGAAGGATCGGATAAGGGATTGTGGAAAATGTGCAACACGCAGGTAAGTAATGTTCTGTAAGCTATTACACTTAATGATAAAACGTGTTTTTCAATGTTCTATTAGGGTGAGATTGGACATTAACATGTTAACTAAAACGATTTATATTTCATCCATTGTCATAGACTATAAAGTATAGTCCACACCCGCAGCACTGTCCCCTATCATTTCAAATGGCAGTGAAGTGGGTTCGTCCTCAAGCCTACTTGTTGAGTGTGAAAAGGTGCAGACTGACGAAGGCAACGACCAAATGTAAGCTAAACCCTCGACGACGCGATCATATCACAGAACTGACCCAAGTTCCTGTTCCACTTCGGGTTGGTGATCCGACAGGATCTATTCTACGACAATTCATTTTGCTGCATACATATAGTGGTCGCTTAACGGGGGCGGTCGCTTAACAGAGGTGGTCGCTTACAATTAAGAAGTGGTCGCTTAACAAGGGTGATCGCTTACAATTAAGATAGTGGTCGTTTAACAGGGGTGGTCGCTTAATAGATGTTGCCGCTTACAGAGGTAGTCGCTTAACCGAGGTGGTCGCTTAATAGATGTTGTCGCTTAACAAAGGGGGCACTTAAAAAGAGGTGGTCACTTGTGGTAGATGTTGTCGCTTACAGAGGTAGTCGCTTAACCAAGGTGGTCGCTTAATAGATGTTGTCGCTTAACGTAGGGGGGGGGGATACTTAAAAAGAGGTGGTCGCTTGGGGTAGATGTTGCCGCTTACAAGAGGTCGCCCCACAGGGTACACTAATAAGACTTCTTCTATTGGGAGTGCAAACAAAACTACATTTCCATGTTAACCTCTGCAGCCTTGCCCTCAAGGATCAACAGACTATCGTCTTCTACAGTGTCGGGCGTTACAGCAGACGGACGCGGTACAGTGGACATCAGGTATAGCCATTAAGTGATCAGACTGACTTTGAGTCGCTTTTTATGGGTCTTTTATCATTCGTTAGAATTAAGCGTAAAGCGTAGACTTCTACCCTGTACTAATACCTTGACGAGATGGGAAGATATGTGGCTCCAGGTCATGGTCATGGTGTAAACACTGAGCGCAGGAAAGACCTTGCATTTTTGCGCCATGGCATTTTACTATATGAGTGACCAATAAATATTCCAAACTATTTATTGTAAGCTTATTTGCTTTCCCCTTTTATGCAATGACTATTTAGTTTGAAGTCAAAATTGTGAATATGAGGAGACAAAATTGTGTCAATTTAAACGCGCGAAACTGTACGGGTTTGTATGAGGCCCGGACGTTTTCAGGGGGAGGGGCTGCTCGCGCTAATGGGTACAGCCTTTATAAGGGGATACCACTAGTACTTACCGTACGGGTTATGTAATGGAATAAGGTGTATGGTATCTGGATAATATGACAGACCAAAAAATAACAAATACATACCCAACCTTTGCGGTTTCAGTATCCACCCAGGGGAAAACGGAGGAAGGGAGGGGAAAGTTTATTCCAGGGATGGGTGGCGTATTTTAAATTTTGCCTGTGTGGAGGCTCCTGGAGGGGATTATTCGAGGATTTACGGTATTTTAACTGTCGATACAAATGCTAAATTTATGATTTCAGATCCGTGTAGGCTTTCATGTCGAAGAGGAAGCATCGTTAAACCTTGGGGCCGAGTAAAGGACGGTACTCCATGCAGCAGTAACGACAAGGTTCATGATGTCTGCATTGAGGGAGTCTGTAAGGTCAGTATGACACCGACATATATGAGTGATTTCACGCACGTGACCGGGCGGCCATATTGCAGTGCAAAAACAATAGGAAATGTTTGAATAAGAATAGAGCTAAAGTCCTATAGTTTGATTCACTTTGGACACCAATATTGAAGCCATTTTATTGTTTTATTTGGGACACCAATATGGCCGACGTGACGTCACGTGCAAACGCTCTATATCAGCGACCTTTTAGATAGTAATGTACCTTGGCGTAACCTGTGATCAGTAACTGACAAGACATTAGCAGTTCAACTTATAATTGCGTTTCACGATAGGAGAACGCTTCCTAATCTCATGAAGGCAGGCTTTTTTGAGATTTTTTCGGTCAACGCCAAATTAGCTACCCCGCACATTTTTCAGGGGCACCTCTCGGCTGGAAACTGGTACCCACTCCTGGGTATTATATATTATTATTAATTATATTATTAATTATATTATTATTAATTATATTATTATAAATTTCTGTATACTGTTGTTGTAGTTGTGGTTAATGGCAAAATAAATGAATGAATGAATAAACGCACTCTTTTAATCTGTGACTACTACTAGTATATGTTGTTATTGTTATAGATCTGTTTGCAGTTTCTTTATCTGCGTCTATCCTGTGAAACTCTCATCCACAGAATATAAGACTGTGTTGAGACACTAAACTGTTTTAAATCTAAGTTAAAGACACATCTTTTCCAAAACGCATGAAAGAGTTTTCTTGAGATCTTCAAATTAACTATGGAATCGGAGTAACGTTATTAAGCTACACTAGCATACATTTTTTAGTTTCATATTCATAGTATTCATAGTAATATATATTGATATATGTTATAGCTTCATATTCAAAGTAACATATTAAGCTAAATTATAATACTTTGTAGCTTCATATTGATGTTTTTATTTGTCATTTTAAGATTGTAATTCTCTATTTTTGTATAAACACCTGATTTCGTGATTGTAAAGCGCTACTGGACATTTATGGAAGCAGCGCTATAGAAATATTAAATATAATTATTATACATTGATGTCACTAGCTCGATTTTGATTGGCTATAAACACGCAGCTAATTATTGCTTGCTGTTTCTGTTACGTCATACCTACAGACAATAGTTTTATGCATGCAGAAGTGACGTAAGTTGTTTACTTACAAGTTGACTGCTGTGCATTGATCACTATTTTGTGCGCGCTCTTGTCTTTACAAGTGTAGCTCAGGAATATATATGCATAATAAAACAATTATTGGATTCGGTTTTCGCATGTTAGCGATAATTATCAAGGCCTCAGTTTGTGTTATCCGCCTCAGCCTTCGGCTTCGGCAGATAACACAAACTTTGGCCTTGATAATTATCGCTATCATGCTCAACCTCATTCAATAATTGTTAATTATTATATTAATAATTTGTTTCTACATGCATATGATTCGTATATATTATTGATTATCACATTCCTGAATTTATTTTTTTATATATATTTTTGTCGCTTTCAATATAGGCTGTTGGCTGTGATTATAAGCTAGATTCGGGAGTGACGTACGACCGCTGTGTCGTCTGCGGAGGTGACAGTTCCACATGTAGCTTTGTCAAAGGAGAGTATACTAAGAATTGGCGCAGATGGGGTAAGATCCTGAGTAATTAATATCGTACATTTTTTATTATTTTAGTTTATTATTAGATTTTGTAGAGGAGGACGTTATTAGATGACCCGATGCTAGCTTTTGCAAAGTGACTAAAGAAATGATGGACCGTTTTGTTAATCAAGTTCAGAGTACAATAACGTCAAAAAATGAAGCAAACCATCTTTGTATTATGATGTAGGTGTTTTTTGTTTTCAAAACAAAACATAACTAACAGACCACAAAAAGCTGCCGCTTAGGAGATTTTATTTAAATTGTCAACCTTGAGGATATTATCAACAGACTCAAATAGAGCCACACGACATGAAGTAAGGTCTGACTCGGATCGGAAAGTGAATGTCGTTAGATGTAGATCACAACATTCAAATCGCTTACTGCTGGTCTACAAGGGATGTAAGATCATCTTCGTTGAAACCTGCATGAAGGCACTAGAAAGGGGCGGAAGGGGAGGTGAAGTGCGCGAAGAAGAAAACGCGGAGCGCGAAGGGAGGAAGAAGACACCGCTCGTCCTTCAAACCGCGTTTCTATCGTTTCGCGCCCGTTACAAACCCCATTTTTATTCTCTTCCCTCAGTTACACATGCATTACTCCCGGAATCACCATTAATTAATGTCGGCCTTTTTTAGTATTATGTTAGGAAAAGCTGATAACACCATGTTATTTTTGTTGTTGTTAAGCTTGCAAGTGACAAGTCTACGTCGGAAGACACTACCATGTAAAATTATATTATGATAATCCATTTTATTTCTTCTGTTTCCAAGGACCAAATCAGCCCGACGAAGTTGTCACTATTCCGATTGGTTCCACTAATGTTTATGCCAAGATGAGGGCTAATACTAAAAACATGCTGGGTAAGTAACAGCTCAGTGTACTTCAGTGTACATGTTTGTAGGGCGGAAAAAAGAAAGGAGAGGCCAGGAGAAAAGGGAACGAGAAGTCTACGGGAAGGAAACGGGATATAGCGGAAAGCCGGTGAAATAGAAAAACATTTCGCACCTCATTTGATGCCTTTTATTGTATCGCTGAGCAAAATATCCGCGCGCGTGTTATCTGTCAAACCTTCAACTACGGGATTCATTATTCGACTGCTTAGTTTTCTAATTTTTAAGAGCGGGCGCACTTACAATTGAACTTCGCACTATTCCTAACCTGTCAAACCGGTATACTACAGTGATATAATACGCTCGCATTTTTTGCGCGTTTTCTTGCGCAATAAATTGACATCATAGCGGAACGAATAAATAGAGACCATTCAGCGAAAAAATTGTGAAATACGACTGAGTATTTTTAAGAGCCAGTTTTTATTTTTTCTAGCCTAAGGCGACGAAAAATTAAATAAAAACTGACTCGCACCACTTGCGTTCAGAACCACCACAATCAGTGACTAAATTTTACTGTATTGTGGTAGATGACCTGGTGTAGTTACCGCAATCGATCCGAGAAGAAGAATTCAGTTGATCTTTTTACAATGATTGCGACACCGCTGCAACGAATTTATCAAGCGTCGCTTAGCTTTAGTCCCGGTGTGATCAAATCAATGAAATCGATATGAATCCATATCAATTAATCGATTTATATCGGAAATCGATGACCTATCGATGGCAGAAAAATGTGCGATTTTTAATTGCAGCGAATGTTACCTGTTTTCAATAGAAATCGATAATACTATAGCACAGTGCAATAGTTATGAATTGCCCCCCCCCCCCCCCCCGACTCCGTCCTTATCTTGCAAAAAATAAGGCCCAAATGGCAGAAAAAGATTTCAGTCTCTAACCTTTTCACTGCCACTACTATACCCCACCCCCCCCCCCCCCCCCACCCACCGCCACCCCCATCTTTAATTTTATGACTATCCTTACAACCCCTCAGGGACTTAAGCTAGATTTTAAAGTTGGAACTTACCTTTTCTAAAGACGTTAACAGTCAGTACTTTGTAGCGCGTGTCTGTCTTTCAAAATTGAATATCTTAGCCATCCATGAATTGCTTCAGACATCAAACACACAAGTCTTGAAAGCTACGGAACAATAAAAGGGCTTGTTATTTGACGAAGTCTCAATTTGACCGGCCATGGACCTCCACATCTGTTTATGAATGGTCATTTTAGGTAGATAAACGTTTTACTAATCTGTGATATATGCCTGAATGAAGCTTTGCCTGTTAATACTAACTACCAGTAATAATAATTAATACGATGGCTCCAAGAAGTTTTTTCTGGCTGCATTGTATGATTTGTTTGCATTTTTTCAACGTCTTGTTGCACTTTTCAGTTGTCTCTATTTCATCAAGGTAAATTGCAAATAAAAATTTAAGAGTTTTAAGCAAGCAAGGAGTAAAGCAAACAGATTTAATTTATGAACGCGGTACTTCGCTTTAAAATGTTGTTTTAGTCAACGTCGACAACCTGTGTGGTTGTAAAAACACTGTACAGTTTAATACCTACTCTCAAATAGCACGTTAGAAAAATAATTAAATTAGACAAACCTTGAACAGTAGAATTTCGCGACTATAGCATGTCTGCGTCAGTATAAGGGCAGAGCCAAAAGTCCAATGCTGGAGTTGGTATCGTCAACGTGGCCATTGTCGACAAAAACATTCAGTCCGACACTCGGCGTCGACCTCGATCTGCAAAGAAGCTGGTGAAGATGACCACAAAACTTTTCTTTGTTCCGGCTTAGAGCAGTCCTAATTCGACTCCGAATGTGAAACGTTACTTTGGAACATAAGTCTGAGTCTCTTTTCCTGACCGTGCAACATTGAAGAAGTTTCTTCAAGCTTTAACATCGACACAAAGTTGCACGAACGCTTCGTGTTTCTCATCAGTATTTTTTCTCAACGTCGAGCTTGGCAAAGTCCGCGATATCACAAATGAACATTGATGACTTGGTTAATTTGATTAAATTCGATTGCTTCTAAAATAGGTCAGCGATAATCAACAGCAATATCTTAAAAGCTAAGAATTTTGATTCAATTTGAATTTGAATGAAAAGTTTTCACGTGCCAGCATTCATAGCAGCCGCGCCGCGGAAGCCAATTCAATGTTCGCGCGTTTTTCATTTATGAATATATTAAATGAAAACTATCCGCATAATTAGGGATGGACCATTAGAAAAGAGATGGGGGGGGGGGGGGGTGGGAACTTTGGGAGAGGGAAGAAATTTTTTATTCTTTTTTTTTTTTTCACTCAATGGCTGGAATATTTTTTTCTTTTTTTTTTTTTTTCACTCGATGGCTGGAATATTTTTTTTTTAAGTAGTTTATTTTTTAATTGTCCTTGGGCAGATTTTTTTTTTTGCGATAATGCGTGGGAATTTTTTTTTTCTTAATAATTTACTGGGAAAATGTTTTTTTTTGCTTTTGCCCCACCCCCCTCCCCCCTGGTCCGTCCCTTAACTAAAATGATAGGTTTTTAAAGGAAGGTACACTTGCGAGGTTTAAAGAGAACCAGATAAATTCTTTTAAAACTTCATAGCTGCACATGCATATTTATTACAAACTGAAGTAAAAAAGACTGATTTTTGCAAAGATTGGCCTTTCCCACAATATTATTTTAAAAACGACACAAAATAATGAAAATAAATCGGTCCCAAAAATTATCCTCAACTAACTGTCGAGACATTTGCTGAAAGTCCATTTATTTGACGGCTACACTACAGTATTTGCATTTATAGAATTGGTCAAGTGTATTGTGCGAACCATTTTTTCAAACATGATTCGCCAGTCCCATTTGCCCATTGTTGGTTTTCGTTCTTTGTATTTTGTTTCTTATTCAGGAAGTAAGTATTTACTCGTTGAAATCATTTTATGGGCGAATTTCTTCACCACTTATCTTTGGTGAGTCATGATGGGTGAATCATAGCCAGCGAATCATGTCTGAATGACCCGGCTCTGCACAAAACTGCAGTGAAATCGGACAAAAGTAATTACAATAATTTTCACGGTATCGTATGATACTGTCGTAGGGGTGAAAGATGAAAGTAATCGCTGGGTGTACAAGGTGGCTTACACGTGGAGTACTGTAGTGAAGGCCGCCGGAACACGCGTGGCTTATGATCACGAGGATTTTCTGTGGAAAGATAAAGTGGAAATTCCTGGACCCACGAAACAAGTTCTCAAACTCATGGTGAGTGTAGGAATAAAATATCACGAATTCAAAAGCACTAAAAATAAATTAATTAATCGACTTTGTTTAACGACGGTGTCACTTAACAGTCTTAATCTTGAATCTGACAAACCTCGTGGCCATCACATTTCACATCATGGGTATGTACTCCATTGGAGAATTCCATTTATACCTTTCATATTGAATTGCATGGAATTTTAATAGAAATGTTGGTTTTTGAGGAAGGGGATAAACCGAAGTACCCGGAGAAAAACCCTCGGGACGAGGACAAGAACCAACAACAAACTCAACCCACATGTGACGCCAAGTCAATACAAGTGTATGTCGTAACTGTTGACCTGTTAACTAGCGCCTTGAGTTCATGCCAGGGGGGCAAATTCAATATGGCTGCCGTATCGGTAAAAACGCCTATTTCTTTAACATGAGCAACTGGCTCCACATTCAACAAATTTCTCTTTATCGATTTCCTTCCTATTTACCTTATTTTTTATGTAGTATGTGCATATTGGAGGAAAAAATCCCGGAGTGGACTATCGTTTCTTGTCACCACTGAAGAGCAAGGTATCTCCTGACCAAGTCCAGTGGAAGATAGGGGCCTGGGGCGACTGCTCGGAAGATTGCGCTGGAGGTAAGTTGATGTTATGTAATAAATAGTTGAACCCAGAAGTATCAGAAGTGTAATCGTCAGGGTTAGTGTAGTTCTTAAAAGAACTGTTGTTGTTGACAATGACTGACTTTTGGAAGTCGTCATCCTGATGTTCAGAGTCAGAGTCATCTACATGACTCTGAAGATGACTTCCGCTCAGGTTATCGGAACGTCAGCCATTGTCAACAAGAACAGTTCTTTTCAGAACTACACTTACCGGACGATCACATTCGACAAACTATTAATGTACTGCTTTCACGCATGCGTTCAGTGCAGTATTTGGTGCATTTATAGCGGAGTTCTCGCGGGCCGAAGGCCCGCTGCGGAGCCCCATACTCATAGAACCTATGCCCGTCATTTTTCATGGTCATGGCTAGCAGAATGTTTCGCGGGCGCGTCGTATGCCCGCCGCCCGCCGTCCGCCGTCGCGCAGGACTAGCTCGCGGGCGCGTATGACGTCGCAAAACATGCGCGCGGTTACACGGCCAAATGTCCCGTCAGCTGGGAAAAGACTTTGATGTTTTGCTGTGTTTACTAAGTGGAGAAAACCGTTTAAATTCAAATCGTTATTTCCCTGAATTTTTCGCGGTTTGCTACTCAAGACAGGGATACTAATTACGGGATACTCAGAAGCCGCTTTAGTGAAAAAAGAAGAGCTTTCAGCCGGGATAATATCTTGCTTCGAGGAACTTCATACATTTTTATCAATACGGGGAGATGTTTGTTTTTATTACGGATAAGCGGAGATTTAAAGAATTTCCAAGCAAGCGAGGGACTTAAAGGTAAAACAGATTACATTTTTCGATAGGAATTTATGTTGATATCAATCTGTGATTGACTTTTTCTTTGCGTTCTTCTTAGTTTTGGAGAATTACTTTTAAAACGTGTCTAAATTCAGTTGTATCGATTTCTTGAATTTCATCGAAGGCAGCTCGAACTCGATGCGCTATAAATGGTACGTGTTTTGCTTTTAAACATAACTAATGGAAATTGGAATAAAAATTTTCGAAAGAAGATTGTGTTGTCCATTTGTATGTGTTTGTTCATTCATTCATTCATTACATAGATTGAAAAGCGATTTTATGTAAACAAAACAAGACTTCGTTTTTATAGTTCTATCTTCACTCGCTTCGCCGTATAATTATGCAAATATGTTTGTGTATTTTTTCAATTTTGATTTTTAAATCAGTTTCTCGGGCAATTTTTGACAAGCAACAAGTGTATTTTATTCGGAAAGTAGTCGTACTAGTTATTCTAGACGGAGAAAAGTTGTTTTCGTAAACTTTTGTACGGTCTAAATGTACTGTGCAAACGGTCGCGTAATACTGTTTTTGAAAATTACTAAAATTGAAAAATAGCCCGGTCGTCATTCTTAATTCTTGTGCTTTCGACCTTTCACCTTAGTTAGCCCTCGGACGTACACGCAAACGTATACCCGAACCGTGGTACAAGGGCAACCCCCCCCCCCCCCCCCTCCCCCTTGGGTTTTTGCGATGTTGCAATAATTCGGAAATATTTTACATCTAATAGATAGCCCGCTATGTGCTCTACAAGATAAGGTAAATATTATGGGTTGGGGCGCTGCTGGGGGTCCGTGACGTCATCCAAAATGGCCGCCAAGGTGGCCGCCATCTTGGATTTTACTAAAAATTCAAATTTATCAGAAAAATGCGGAAATTGCAAATATTGTCTGCTAGAGTTGCAAAATAACATACAATCAAACATTTTGATGCTTTTGGTAGCATTTTATATGTTTTTTCGCTGAAAAAAGGTGAAAAACACGCTTTTTTCTTCAGAAATGGGTTGACCACATGTTACTTATGACGTCATATCTCATTGGCATAGCAATCAGTTGTCACCAAACTTTACCAAAATGTGTCTCAAGGATAAATGAACAGCTACTGAAAATGGCATGTGCTAATCTTAAATGGTCTTGAAAATATCGGAGAAAAGGGTTAAGGGTTAAGCTTGTTCTGAGAGCGACGCTGTTAGGCTCAGCCTATATATATCTATATATATATTATCTTGTGTGTTTACCACTCAAATCGTTGCGTCGACGTTGTGCCAACAACTCTCCTAAAAATGCGCGTATTGCAGAGGTAAGACGCTATCAGGGGGACGTTGGACGTGATTCTACTTTTGCAGAGTTGTGCACCACAATTTCATGAGTGGACATTTGCTGTGATCTCGATTCATCGCGCGCAATGATACAACTCGTATGTCTATAACAAACCAAAAACTAGTTCTTAAGAAGTGAGATTCTGACTGAAAAAAAAACTCTTACAGGGACAATGAGTCCCCAATTTTTAGTACCAAATGATTCCTTGAAGAGAGAGCAAACCATCAGTTTTAAGCGTGGCACAAGAGAAAAAAAATTGACATTTTCCACCAATTGACCAATTGACCATTTAGAGCAGTTTTCAATTGAGTGAGTAATTACACAATTGCTTTGGTTTTGCATTTCTACGCTTTGTGATTGGTTAAAAAATCTCACGCCACTTCTCGACTAATCAGAAGTAAAACCAAAACCAATCGTGACTTGCTCGCACGCGTTTTCCCCACGCTTGGCGCTGCCGACCTGTAATTGCTTCGAGCTCTGATTGGTTCATTGGATTGTTTACGACTGCTGTGATTGGTCAGAGTAATTACTTTGGTTTTGGTTTTACGACACTCAATTGAAAACTGCTCCAATTAACCAATTAACCAATTGACATGTATAGTTTCAGTGCACTACTATAGTTTAACAAAACTGAAGCAATATTTCTAGGTTTTGTTCTTTTGCTTTTCAAAATGATATCAGTTTTCCTCTCGTTGCTTTTAGAGCATTTTGTGTAAAGTAAAATAATAGTATTAATAGTAAATAATAGTAAAATCATTCCTGTAATATTGCTCCTTTCGTAGCCCGGTTTTTCAAAGTGTAAAACGCGTTTTGTAATATTTACTTCATGAGCGGGAGTGTTGTATCGGCCTATACAATCACGAGCCGAACGCGAGTGAATGTATAGTACCGATACAACACGGACGCGAATGTAGTAAACAACTTGTGAAATTCGCATTCACATGTCCGTTAGATACAACCCCTCGTGAGTTGTATCTGGAATGCAAATTAGATACAACCACTCGTGAGTTGTATCAAGATTGTATCGGCCAGGCCTATACAGGGTAATCATGTGATTGGAATGGCTCATTTCTATTTGTTAGTGCCCTTATGAATTATTAATGAATTTTACAATATAGGTTACCAACATAGGCCTGTGCAGTGCGTGCGCAAAGATGATGGAAGTTATGTCAATGACGCGATGTGCCTCAAGAGTCAAACTAAACCGGCGAAGGAGAAGGCTTGCAACACGCAGCCATGTACACCCGAGTAAGTACGGACACCTTCCATAGATGGACATGTTACCTCTCGTAAAGACACTCGGTCGAGGTCCAGCCCGGCTTACGAATGAAGCAGAGCTGTAATGCCTATATGTCAATATGTTAAGTCTGAAAATGGATTAGGGTTTCAAGAAGCGGCGGGCTAACACACACGTGGAGGGTTGGAGGGAGGACCCATACTAGGACGTGCCGCTAGACAGGGTATGGTTTTCTGGCTCTTTGCCCTGAACAGGGTATATAATTTCACGCAAGTATGGTCCGCACACCCCCACAAAATTAAAAATATTGAGCAGTTTCCCTCGGATATCTCCTGATTCATCTGATAGCCATTGCTTCTCCACGGGGAGCTGCAACATGAAGTAACTAGGAGTATTGCTACCCCCCCCCCCCCCGGATGGGATGCTAGTCCATCACAGGGTTACCCCCAGCATTTTGTTAGGTTTCTGTAGCATAAAACAACTAGGAGTATTACTACTCCCCCCTGGATTGGATGTTAGTCCATCACTGGGTTACCCCCAGCATTTTGTTAGGTTTCTGTGGCATGAAGCAACTGGGAGTATTGCTACTCCCCCCTACACCCGTGAAGAAAGTCTCACATAGTTTGAATTATTCATTTATGAACAGAGATATCGTTATTGAAACGTGAAGGCGAAGGCGAAAGAACCGGCCTGCGAAGGCAAGGGCTACTGTACGGTTTACGGCAGTTAAAAATGTCATTGTCATTTCAAGATGATTGTGAAAATCATGGGCTCACGTTGTCTGGTATATTGTCTCTCGCCGACGGAAAAAAAAAGTTACATTTCACACTAAATATAACAACTCGGCTCATGAAAACACTCTTTACCATCATCGACTTTGTTATTATCCCAACCTTCATTGCATTGTATTAATGGTACTGATAAGAAAATAAAAAATAATTTTAGTTGAAACCATGGAAAATACATAATAATTCCCATGGATTAGGGGTCGGGAAGAGGAATGAGACCCTCCGGCGAGGTTGATACCATCATTTGATCCCAACTTACAATACCCAGGTGGTACACATCGGGTTGGCGGCCCTGTTCAAAGACCTGTGGCAAAGGAGTTCAGCTGCGGAAGATTGCATGTAGACGAAAGATCAATCAAGATCAATATGAGACAGTGGAGGATTCGTCCTGTGCAAAGAAGAAACCAGCAGGGATTCTGGAACAAGAATGCAATAAAGTGGCTTGCCCGGCTGCGTGGAAACATTTGTCTTGGAGTGAGGTGAATGGACAAAACTATTGACCCCCCCCCCCCCCCCCTCTCCCTCCCCTCCCCTCCCCGAAGGAGGACACCATCCGTAGACAACCATCTGTTTTAAGAGGTCACTTAAAGTGCTAGCCTGTTCCAGATTGTGGGGCTGGAGAGCGGCTGAAACCCGGCACGCGAACGAGTGGGGAAAAAAAGGGGAGACTGGGGAGAGGTGGTAAGGTTCACTCGCCTCGCTTTCTTTCGCGCCAATCCCCCTCCTTCAACACTCGCAATATTTTACTTCTTGCGTCACCTATCCTTTGCCTACCAATATCTGCACGCCAGGAATAGGCTATTAAACAGACAATATTCGTATTCTCGGCATTGAACTGGAACTAGCTTGCAGTCGAGGCTCATCCGGGGGAATCTTTTCACATGCAAATATTTTTAATGATGATAATAAATAAAAGTTTTGAAACTGACCTGTTAAAAATTTTATAAAAAAGTTTAAAAGTTTTTCTAAATTTTCGGTCGCTCACTGCGGCCTTCATCAGAGAATGAATGTTCTTTTTGTGGGAAACAAGTTATTTAAAATCCTTGACAATTGGTAGTTATACCAAGAACATTCATTCTCTGATGAAGGCCGCAGTGAGCGACCGAAAATTTAGAAAAACTTTTAAACTTTTTTATAAAATTTTTAACAGGTCAGTTTCAAAACTTTTATTTATTATCATTATGAGCACTGATCGCCCAAACAACATTTTTAATGATATTCCCATGCATTCGGCCTCGACTGAAAGCTAGTTCCAGTTCAATACCGAGAATACGAATATTGCCTATTGCATATGGCCCCACGGTGTTCACTAACGTGAGGCTCGAATGTACCTCTTTTCAACTCAAATGGGTTGAATCACACTTCCCAAAGTAAAATTGGTAGAGACTGAAAAACTTTGTATCGCCTTTGGGTCTTATTTATTTTTTATTTGCAAGATAGAAGGAGGGGGAGGGGGAGGGGGTGAGGAGAGGGGGAGGGGGGAGGGGGAGGGGGAGCAGGATCTTTCCTATATTCGCCGATTCGCCACTGTTGACTGATTGTTTAATCTTGTTCCCAGTGCTCCCGTTCGTGTGAAGGCGGAAACAGGACTCGCACTTTGAAGTGTATGAAGCTGAACGCGCATGGAATACTGGTATCTGTCTCAGCTCACCAGTGTTTACACGCGGTCAAACCAAACACAATTGAAGAATGCAACACGGACATGATCTGCCCGCGTAAGTGGTCACGAGCAGTTTTCAATTAATTCAATGTTCTAATAAAAGGGTTGCTAAGGACGGTATTTTGTATTAAGTTGTTTTGGAGTGTTTTTTTTTTTTTTTCTTTTTTGCTGCTAAAGTGATGAAAATAGAAATGTATGAAGAGGAACACCTGATTAAAAAATTATATATCGCTATTGCGCGTGCGTAGCTAGTTCCAGTCCCGAACGGCGTGTTAGAATTGAAAATCCCTAAAACTCGGAGGAATGGAGGTAGAGTTACGTTTTTTTCTAAGAATCAGAGGAAATCTGGCTTTTTTAAAATCTAACATAAGGTACTACCGTTTACAGGGACATAAGTTTATTATCCACTCTTTTACGTGCCGTCCGTCTTTAAATAAAGATACTACTACTTCTACTACTACTACTAAGACTACTACTACGACTACTACGACTACTACGACTACTACTACTACTACTACTACTACTACTACTACTTACTGCTACTACTACTACTACTCACTACTACTCACTACACTAAAAGAATAAGAATCAGCTTAATAAAATGAATAAATGTAGGTATCAATCACGTCATAACTTTTATAATTATGTGAATTTAAAAAAAAAAACATACGTCACATTTTGCATCTGGACCTTATCTGACTACTGCACTGATTTTAATGTCCAAAACGGTACGCCATTTGCGTTTTACGAATTTCTTTTTCTATTCTTGTCACGTTACCAAATATGGCCGCTGTGACTCGAAAATCATGAAAGACTCTTCAATGGCTCAAACATGTGCAAACAACTTACCTGTGGAAGTTCGGCTTTCCAAGATATTATGGTTAGAAACCTTCCTTAACAACAATTTGGTGGTTAAGCTAACTCACCCTTTAGGACGTTCGCGCTAATTGTTTATGCGCATCCCATTTTTTGATACACGTGACATCGAATTCCACCAACATGCGGCTGTCAGGGTTTGCAAATGCTGTCGTTTAAAGATTAGGTTAAGTGTTTTTTATTATTGACAAACATTGGGGCCATATCGAGTATATAAGGAAGATCGATTTTTCAAAATAAGGGAAGCCTTTCATATATCTTATCTCCGAAACCATGTCGGTGACCCACCTTTTTTGCAATTTCACGCGAACGTCCTAAGTGCTCAGCTGACGCATTATAAAATTGTAACCGAAACTAACAAGCCCAATATTGCGATTTAGATTCTATTACAGGTCCGGATGGAACACATTTCGTCTCACTGGGATGCTACAAGGACGCTCAAGGCATCCGCGCCCTACCAGAGTTAGTGGCAAATCTACGTAAGAAAATCAACTGGAGAAAGATGGAGAAAACTGTTAATGAATGCGCGCACAAAGTGGTGCAAAAGAACTCCACTTACAAGGTGAATACTTGCCAAAAGTTAATTACCTTGGTTACGGCAAAGTCAATGGAAGCGGGCGGTAATTCTTCTCTCCTCCATAGTACACATAGTTACACACAACACTGCTTGACACTTCTCTTAAACCGAAATTTAAACGATGTCCCTATAGAATTCCATTGGACTGTAATTTACTATGAAATATATTAAATTAAAGAATTTTTTCGGTTGAGTGTCAGAGTTTGTATACGTCTACTGTATTATACTAAACTTACTAAGTGCTAAGATTATACGTGGGATCGATAGTTTTTGCACGAAAAATCGCCTTTACTACACTCCTTTGACATATGTCAAAGGTGGCAAATTAAAGACCGTCTTTGACTTCAGGTGGCTCCATATTGATCAGCCCTCTCTTCTTTTGCATTCCATTACAGCTAGCCCGATGGTGTGACTAAAAATCTTTTACTTGAAACCAGTAAATCTTTTATCAGTCAACAAAGTGGTATTCAAACGACGTCATCATTCGTTGCCATGGCAACGCGAAAAGAAGTAAAAATACGCTATTTTGGATTATTTTCTAATAACTTATAAACTACACGGTGAAAGTTTTTGTTTTCGATATATTATTGTTTAATTGGCAAGAGAAACATTTTAACAAACTTTTAAAATATTCTGTACATAGAGTTCAGAGCTACCTTAAATTTATGTAAAAATGACATATTTCTGAATCCTATGTACAGATTTTTTTCAAAATTGGCACAAATGTTTGTTATGTTTATAAGACGAAAATATATAAAATTCAAAAAATTTCACAAAACCGTTTTGAAGTTATTAGCCTCAAAAGGTTGAAATTGGGGTCTTTTTAGCCTCTTTTACGTTTCCATGGTAACAAATTTTGATGTCTTAGCCAACTAAATTTGTTCATTGGTTAAGTGTTTACAAACTTGTACTAAACGTTTTCTCTTAACGTTGCTGGTGTAGCTGTGATTGAATATCATAGATGTATCATGATTGGAATAAACTATTAGGAGCCACCTTAAGTCAATTGTCTTGTGTACCTTTGACGCTTATCAAAGGTATAGTAAAGGTGCTGCTAACTATTGCTTTGACTTGTGCAAAGGTACCTTAGATTCGCCTGTGACGTGCATCAAATGTCTAGTACTTTTGACGCGCGTCGAAAGAAAAGTATTGTAAAACCTTCGATCACATTCGATCCTGCGTTGCGCAACTTTATTACAACTTTGATTGAGATTAATCGCGTGACGCGCAAGACGAGCAAGGAGCACGAGACAAGGGGAGGGGAAAATAAAACCTCCCCTCCCCTCCCCTCCCTTCCCCTCGTCTTGCGCTTCGCGCGAGATGGCACGCTCGTCCCGCTTGGCTCATAAATCGCCTGTCGTGCAGGCAAGGAGATCAAAGGTGATCAAAGCCAAGAAAAGCATCCAGCTAAGTTTCTATTTTTCTGCAGGTATTTGGAATCCAGTTTTATGGAGAGTGTTGGTCAGGAGAGGAAGGAGATAAGACTTATAGTGAGTACGGCACGTCTCCAAACTGCTGGAATGGAGTGGGAGGCTCACGAACCAATTTCGTCTACGCGTTTGTCGATGATAATAAGGTAAAAAAAGGAGAGCCAGTTTGATATATATAGATTACTTCATGAGCAGTGCGGGCGTACGGTATTTACGCACGAGTTGGTTCGTAATAGGAATCGAACGAGCGAGGCTTTGCGAGAATGATGTCGTGATAAAGATGGCGGATCTACAGATAAATGACGTTATATTATTTCGTTATCGACATGTGACCACCTGAAGTTGTAGAGCGCACGATAGGCTATTCATTTATGAGGTATGTCCAGAAATGCACGCTAATGAGATTCATGCTCTTTATGATAGAAATCATGAAGTGTCCCCTAGACCTATCTCTCACATAAACACAAGCAATTCTGTCAAACATGAAGTCATATGGAAATTACAAATAATTGTGTGTAATATGAAGTGCCCAAGATCCGAGTTACGTGCATTTCTGGACATAAGTGTCATTTATTGAAGATAAAACGGAGTTAGCATATCGTAACACAGCGAAAAAAAATTAAAACAAAAACAAAACAAAAGGGGGGAACCAACAACCCCCCCCCCCCCCCCCTCCCTTTAACCGCGGTGGGGGTATATCAGTTTAGTATCACCCAACTAGTGGACTAATGCAAATCCTGCATTTTGATTGGCTACGCTACTAGGGGTCTAATAGTAATAGTCATCGAGTAGCGAAATTCGCCGGTTTTATTTTTCGTTTTATTCCCAAATAAATATTTCTTCAACTTGCAATTGCTTTTTTTTATTATTGCCTTTTTCTGTCCGACTAGTTGGGTGATACTAAAACAATTAGACCCTTCGCCCTCAAGGGCCACGGGTCAATAGCCCATTCGGCTTCGCCTCATGGGCTATTGACCCGTAGCCCGAAAGGGCTACGGGTCTAATTGTTAAATATCAGGGGGGTATATCAGTATATTAGGATCTCCTGGCGTGTTTGTCCGAGGGTTAAGTGAACCATTTAAAAGTCTTGTTTCTTTTTTGCTTTGGAACTGGTTTGGAAGCGTTTAAGAAGCGTGTTATAACCAATTGGAGTATATTACTGTTTCCTTAACCGACCCGAACTTGAAAACAAATCAGTTTGACTGGCTGATGCGCGTTTTCCCGCGCTTTGTACTTGGTACATTTTTTCCCGCGCTTAACGGAAGTTGCATGTTCTCCCGCGCTTTCAAGTGTTGAATACCATAATTAAATTTGTTTATTAATTTGTGTAATTCAGCGTATCAGTTTAAATTGGCCTAACGTGATTTGTTTTCTAATTTCTCAGAGTCCTTGATTTCAAGCTTGTCAAGCAGATACTGGCAATAGTATGAAGAAAACAGAACGCCATAAAATAAGGAGCGTTTCCCTTACTTATTTGCTTTTACGTAGTTGAAGAAATTCGCAGTGGAAACATAAGATAATAAAACCAGATGCCTTAGCTGGAGGAATTCGATTTGTTTTGTTTCTGAGAACCTAAGAATTTATTTTTTTCTTACTTAATCTTTTAGGACCCCAGGATACCCAAGTTTTTTAACACCATGGGTTTCGTGGGCTCGAGGATCTTATACCTGCCAACTTTTTCCGAGTGATAGGTGTGAGAATTTTTTCGTAGGAGTGTCAGGATTTCCGAAGGCGACCCGACCAAATCCGAAGAAAACCCGATCTATTACGAAGATTCCGAAGTTGTCCGAAGATGTTCCGAAGAGTTCGGAAATTTCCATGGACCTCAGACCTCTGTAACTGTAACGTTCAGAACGATAAAAACCTACAAAAACGTGCCATATTTTCATGATCGTACTATATTTTTAATTGGATTATGCGATCAGTTAAGGCTGATAGCTCAAATCTGTAAGTCAGGCGTGAGAAATTGCTCAGTAGGCGTGAGTAGGCGTGAGATCGTAGTTTTGGACTCGCAGGCGTGAGACTCACGCCTAAGGCGTGAGACTTGGCAGGTATAGGATCTGCAATCCCTTACGGACAACAGCCAGCTAAATCCACCAATGGAAGCTTTGGTCATTGAGGCTACTTTCACATTACATTTCCCAGTACAAACCTTGCACATCAAATAGCCTATGTACACGGGGCCCCTCCCCTCAGGAAAAATCGAAGAAGGAGCTCCTTATCCGATTTTTCCTGAAGCTAATTTCACATTGTCCCAGTACAAACCTTGCACAGATCCAAATAGCCTATGTGCACGGGCCCTCTCCCCTCAGGAAAAATCGGAGAAGGAGCTCCTTCTCCGAGGTTTCCTGAGGGAAAGGGGGCGACTGGAGGTCTGAAAATTGGTAACGGTTTCAATCGGACAGGCTGCACACCCGTACCACCCCTACACGCACAGGTAACATGTTCATCCAGGCGTTCAGATAGTGAGGAGCAACTTGAAGAAAAAGTTAGGAACAGACATAAGTGTGGGGAAACTGGCTTTTTCGCGACTATTCCCCGCCGTCAGGACGGTTGTGCCTAAAGAATACCGTTTAGAGGGACGTCGGACACCTTATTAAGACTTATATAACATAATGTCGACACTTAGAATTTTATTTTCAATAAATTTTTAAGTGTAAAAAAGAAAATCTAAAATCCCCCACTCAGGATTGAACCTGTGATCTCAGCTAGGCTTAGGCTTAGATAGCCTACCGTACCACTGTATCACTGTACCACCTAGCTTCTCGGGTTGTTCAGGCCTAAATTTAACTATATAAACTGCTACCCATAACATCAACTGAAAGCTAACCAGTTACTCCGTTATATAAGTTTCAATAAGGTGTCCGACGTCCTTCTGAACGGTATTCTTTAGGCTTAACCCGTCAGGACTCGCATTATTTTTTTCGCGTGCCTCATATCCTTCTTTTCCCACTAACTGAGCGCCTTGAACAGGCTAACGTATAGGCGGTTCCGAAACTAATCCGTATAGGAGGAACAGTGTGAACAGAAGGCCGATTCGTGCAAATTTTGTTACAAATTAAACCAACAATCGAACCCGTGCAGTTAAAACATAGCCTAAAACTAAAATACAATTTGACAATTTGTCGATCTTTACTTTTTTTTTGGGGGGGGGGGGGGGGGGGGGAGGGGGCATCTCCCGAGTTTTTACTGAAACGGATAAAAATTAGGCTCTTGCCGCTCCCTTAAAACCGCGGCTACACTGTCTTGCGATTTTTTTCCTTGCACAGGTGATGCGATTTTTTACAAAATTGTCGCGTCGCCAGCGCACGGTGGTGGCTACACGCGTTACAAATTTTGGTGTCAAAATGTTGGAACAAAGACTGCGCGAGGCTGGGTTGGTAATTAAGCATGACCCTCGCTTTAGTTCTTAAATCTTATTGGCTAGATACCCTTTTGTCGCTTCGCAAGTGCAAGAAAAAAGTTGCAGGGCGGCTACACGAGCGACATGTCCGCGATTTTATCACGAAACATTCAACTCTTGCGACTTTTTTCTGCGATTTTTTCAGCTCTCGCGTCGCATGTTCATGAGTGGCTACACGTGCGATTTTTACCGTGCGCTGGCGACGCGATAATTTTGTAAAAAATCGCATCACCTGTGCAAGCAAAAAATCGCACGTGTAGCCGCGGCTTAAAGTAAGGTCCCTGCCTCGTACCCAGACGTCTCTCTGCTGAAAAGCAATGGGCGCGCAAGGAAGGAAGGGAACGCGAAAGAGCGAGAGACTTCGCCTCCGTTTCTTTCTCCTTCCCGTGGTCCCTCGCACTTCGCGCTCATCACCAGTCGTTTCGCGCCTTCGCGCTCGTCACGCGAAACGCCTGAGGCGGAGGCTGGTAAGGTCCGAAGGCCGAAAGTGTTTCTTTTTTTCAGTCTAAAGTTTAATACAATGAAAATATATTTGGTACGCGACGGGGAGGGTGCGAATGAAGCCATATTTGGTCCCCCATGAGAAGAACTAACCAAGAAAACCCGTCTGCTAAACTAAACTACCAAATTTCCAATGGCTTTACCTTCTTCCAAACGTTGCCCTCACCACACCCCACCCCACCCCAGGTTATATGGTCTCGTCACGCAATCTCTTTGTTTCCTGCACCGTGCGTGATGTTAGAAAGGTCAAGAAACGTCACGGTACTTTTGTAACCTTTGTTCAGTGATTTTCCTTCGTTTGCTCTTTTGAAGTTTAAGGGTGAGTTCCTTTGGTCAAATCCAAATCCTGATTTTCTGTTTTTTTTGGATAAATCCTAAAAAAGATTTTAAATCCAATGAATCCATACTGATCTGAGAAATGCCCAAATCCGAGGTTTTTGGATTTGAAATCCAAGCGTTCCATTTGGGAACGGATTCGAAAAAAACGTACAGATGGTCAGCCGTATTTAGCTGAAAATCTTGCTAATTTGGATTTGGTGAAGTATGCCTTGCTTATTTTCTTTAAAACGTATGCAAGGGAAATGATTTATGGCATGTATTTATCTTTTCGGTCATTCGCGCCAATAGAATTCAATCAATGCATTTTCTGCGCTATCGCGAACTGTTTGAAGTTGCATGAGTTTATTTACCTCAAGGTTCACATTTTTCTTTTTGCCCAGCCAATGTGAAAGACAGTCACATTAATAACACAAGGAGTGGGATCCACAAATGTGAAATGATTCACCTTTTTGTTTTCTCCCAGAGAATTTCTTTGGAAGCCGCAAGTTCCAAAAATTCTTCACTACAAATCTGATTTTGGATTTGATTTTTTCAATTTGTCTACCTATTTTCTACAATGCCGTATAAAACATGTTTATAGCATTTCGCTGAAAGGGATCCAAATCCACCAATTACAGCCTTGATGTTGACCTTTGAAGAGGTCACAACTTTGCGGTCACCTATGAAATTTTTTGTTTGCAAAACAACCAATCGGAGAACGAGAATTTCGATCCTTACGAAACCTGATATGTTGTTGTAAAAACTATAAATACAGAAGAAGTTGAAGACCTCAACTAATTGTGTTTACGAAGATCGGAGATCGAGATATTTAGTGAAGTTTATAGAAGAAAAGCCCGAAGCACTTATGGCGCGCAGTTTATCTCAAAAGAAAGGTGGGAAGAAAGTCGGCAAAGCGATAATTCCTGTTGGCAACAAGCGAAAGCCCAAGGTCAAGAGAAAGCCGGAAAGTTATGGCTCGTTCATCTACAAAGTGTTGAAGCAAGTTCACCCGGACTCTGGTATCTCTAGCAAAGCCATGAGCATCATGAACTCGTTCGTGAACGACCTCTTCGATCGAATTGCCATGGAAGCCTCGCGCCTGGCGAAGTACACCGAGAAGTCGACGATCAGTTCCCGCGAGATTCAGTGTGCCGTCAGGCTGATTTTACCCGGTGAACTGGCCAAACACGCTGTCAGTGAAGGAACCAAAGCTGTGACCAAGTACAACAACAACCGCAGTACCCAGTGAAGCGTCTTTTACGCTCATAAACAACGGCTCTTTTAGGAGCCACCATATCTGTCAAAAGTCAGTAATCAAATGTAGATCGCTTCTGGTGTTTCTCGTTTGTTTACAAACCACAAGAGGTTTTTTTTTACTCATGCGCGAAGCGGCATGAGGTAAGGTTTCGGCTCCGTTTTTCTTGCTTTAACAACTCTAGAGTCGAATTGCGATACCCCATAAAGTTACTGGCGATGTGTGTAAATGTAATATTTTTGACAGACGTCCTGGAATTACAGGTGGAGCTATTTACATTCTTCCAGAGCAACGTATAAACACTTTTATTATAGTCGGGTGGCACATAGGCTCCGTCTAAAAGAAGTACCGTTTTTCAGGTAATATAAAAAGGGTAGGGATTTCTCCAAATTCAAGTATGGGAAATGTATAACTGACGCCCCGATTCAGTATTTGAAATTTTCTACTACCTGTATAAAACTTTGTTGAGAACAGAAATCTATAATGGCGGACTCAATTTGCCCTTTTTAGAGCTTCATTCCAGCTTTTATCAGAGGTGACGTCATATCCTGTTATATCAAAATTCAGAAGCATTAAAAAAGATATTTCGATTCCAAAATGTTCATGGAATTGTAGAGGGTTTAGCCTGCGAGCAAGCTCTCGGGCTCGGGGTTTGAGAGAGCGGAGAGCGAGAGCTTGCAACGATGTCTCAGAAATTTGAATGCCGCCCCCAATACTTCCCGTGGCTTCCCGCTGTCCGAGCTGTCAGAATTCGGCCAATCAGCGCAAACCGGAAACGAGCGTTAATGTCAACAAACATGTAACAGTCCACGTGAAAAAAAAACGGAACTTGCTCGCAGCAAGTATGGCAAATATAGATCTGTGTAGGGAGAAAACCGAAAGCAGAAGAGCCAAACGATTTAATATTGTAGATATTGTAAAGCTTCGTTAAAACTTCGCTAGCGTGTTTATAATTTTGTGAATCGCGAGATGTTTTTTATTGAAAAGGTTTCAAATTACTTTCGAACATATGCAAATTGCGTGGTGAACAAAAATAAATAAACTAAATAGCACCGGCCAAAACACTAGAGCTCTTTCGATAGCTGTTCAAATGGCTGGAAATCTTTCATCTAAACGGGTACTAACATTCGCCGTTCGAAAGGGTGAAGATTTTTTTTAAACGTTTGACAGCGGCCGTTTGAACGGTTGAATATTTTTCCCGTTAACTTTCAGCGTGAGAGGTCACAATTTTCTCGGCTGACCCAAACAAAAGCTGAAACTTCGCCGATCTTAATTCTTCATTAGATACATCGGCAACAGAAGCCGCAGACATTCCAATACTTCTGGCTTCTGCTACCTGGTCGTCGATGATGCGTTATAACGGACAGACAACCAACAGTGTTTGATGCTGCCTCCTTTCAATTTGCAGCCGCGGCAGCAAACAGTTGAAATATAAAGCTTTTGCCATAGCCCGTCAGCAAAACAGTGAGGACATCACTGCTTTTAAGTAGTGCTTCAACTGCTTGACGTTGCCCGGGTTTCAATTCCGAAGGAAACTTCAGATATTTTGAAAAATTCTCGCACGCTTTATGAATACAATCTCCTCCGCTTTCCGTGATTTTGTTTTCTTGATCACGCACGACGCACGAACAATGATGACGTTATTATCCAATTAAATCTCAACCAATCAGCATTTTCCGCTAGCTTTCACGGGTTAAACATTCAAATTTCTGAGACATCGTTGCAAGCTCTCATTCCTTTCCCTCCCCCCCCCCCCCTCCCCCCCAAAAAAATTCCAAACCCGAACCCGAGAGCTTGCTCGCAGGCTATAGAGGGTTTAAAACTACATATCTGGGCCAAATTTTGAAGCGCCAGAGCATTTTGTTCAAGAGTTATAGGCGAACAAGTATTAGATATTTTTAGTAAAAATGTATGGAGCGGCCATCTTGGTGTACCCATGGTTCGTGCAATCTTAAAAAGGTCTTGAATTTTAGCAGTCGTCTTGAAAAGTCCTTTAATTTGGTTAAGGTCCTTGAAAAGTACTCGATTTCTTTATTAGGTCTTGAAAAGTCCTTGAAATTTAGGACTTTGTATACGCCCTATCACTTTTCTGATAAATTAAATGATTTTGCTACGAAAAAATTGGCCACCAGCGACTTTTAAAATCCGAAAATAACTAGCGAAACGTGAATGCGCACATGAAGCAAAATTGTAATCTTTGCCTCAATTTCATGCACCAGGGGACAAAGAGTTTCGATTTCGTAAATAAAACGTAGTCCTTGAAAACTATTTTTTGTTCTTGAAAAGCCCTTGGATTTTATTTGTCGACTGGAGTTGTACGAACCATGTGTGACCACTTTGGTTCTCCAACATGGCGGCCAAAACTTCAAAGTCATACTTAGTAATCATGCAAAAAATTTCATATCGGCTTATAAGCATCTATAATTTAAAAATAACTTTCAACTGGCTCAATTTTGTTTATTTTCAGGGCCTATTTGAAATAGCGTGACGAATTGCTGGACACGATTAAAACCTTCACAAATCGGAAGCAAAAGTTACAGCCATGCTCCGTCACGCGTGACCAGTATTTTTAAAAATTTGAATAGAGTTTTCAAGTTTACGTATCGGTTTTGTAAATTCATTCCGAGATTCGGAGTTCCCGTGAGAATTTTACCGCATTTTCGAAAACAAAGAGCAACAAAATATAACTTTATTTGAAATGTTAATACATATCCGAACAATATTACGTTTTTATCTCGTTAATGCGCTTGCGCATTAAGCGAGATTTCGGAGTCGAGTACTAAAAAGGGACAAAAGTTGTTAACAAAATTTTGTGGACTTTTGTCCGGGGGGGTTTCTTGTTCGTTCTTTATAGAAGCTATATTAGGGTATTGAGGATATGGTTGGTTAAAGCGGTTAGGATTTCAAGAAGGGCGTCACATACTGCCACTAAAATGTTTGGGGAGCACCTCCGGACCTATTGTTAATTTCCCTAGGGTATTGGGATGTCAGAACTTGTGATGAACTTGTCATATCTCACATTACGTTACCGCAAAGGTATTAGTCCTTGTTAAATTTCGATATCTCACGTTACCTATCAGTTTCAATCATTTGTCGTAAAGCCATTATAGCTACTTTAAAAGGGTAAAAATAGGTTAAATGCGTTTTCTTGGGAAACGTAGTTTGAGAATTTCACGGTGTATTTTACTAATGGAGAGGTTATAAGAAAGTTAAATGGGACAGGAAAGTTTGTGTGTTAATATGAGCGGTATGGCAGAGCAAAATAGCATGAACTTTGCGTTTTTTTCTATTGAGTTGTGGTTACACACACCTTGGGTTTGGGGCCTTCCCAAGGGTTAATGGCTTGGGTTCGGTTTATCTCAGGTTTCATCTTACTCTTGGGGATGCGGTTACACAGTAAAAGACTCCCCAGGGTAAAATATAATAAGATATGAGTTCACTGACACTGCAGTTTACGCGCGAAAACGTACAGATCGACATGGATGACACGAATCGAGATCTTGTAAGTTTAATTTCAGTCATTCTCCTGCTTATCATTCGATAAATATAACAATCCGGCAGTTTTTTTTTTGCGAGAAGACACCGAAGAAGACGCCTTCAACTACGCTATCTTCAAGGTTTGTCGGCGTTTTATTTACATTTAGGAGCTCGCCACGAACTTGCTCTCCGCCAAGGAGGGCTTGGGTATTTCCACGACCACAGAATTGGTTTCAGCAACTTCTAAATAACAATGCACTCGATCACTAGTGGAAAGAAAACTTTAGAGTTACAAGTAAGCGTGCAATTAACCAAGCGTATCAGAGGTCAACTCAGAGAGCAGCAGCAGGCGATTTCCTGTATTAGCTACGTTCTGCATTATGATTGGCCAAGCGGTTTGATTGTGCAATAGTATGGTAAACATGTCATAGTTGTGTTGATTTTTTGGCTTATAATGATGACGGTTGAATGGAATTGCGGCAAGCCTTCAATGGCTTAAATTTTTGCGTCTTTTGCGTACTGTTACATAATGAAACTGTAATAGTTTTAAAATAGCACAAAAGCGAAAGTACACGGGTCAGCCAATACTATGTTACCGGTGCCAAGTGCAGGTTCAATCAAATTAGTTGCAACCTGTAGGTAAACGAACTTAAAATATTCACCTTTATACGGACTTCTATTTTATGAAAGGGGTCAATCCGGCAATTTTTTTTTTAGTCATATGGGAAGTTTAACTGAGTCAGAGGCTGTCCTATTCAGTACATTTGATAGCTGCGCTCAAAAGAACATGCTATTTTGCTCTGCCTTTTAAGTCGCTTAGCGAGTGACAACCGGAAATATCGTGAAAAGAAAAATTGGTAACAATATTCTGCTCCCGGAGGGGGGGGGGGGGAGGGGGGGGGGACTCCTATAAGTCGTCAAGCGGAGGTGCTCGTCTGGAAAAAAAGTGAAACCCTGAACACACTAAAAGATACCATTTTCTGGGAAAATGAGTTTTTTTTTAATCATATATTCTAAAAGATACTTAGATCCCCTAATTTTAACCCCTAAAAGATACGACGAGCACCCCCACCCAACCACATATGCGAGTCCTCCTCCGGGGTTCTGCTATACGTTGTCTACCCGGTATGATGAACAGCGAGGAGCGATTTTTTATGTCGCTTAACGAATGGCAAAGTGAAATCTCGTGAAAAGAGTTAATTTTACGATTCGTTTAAAGTCAACTCGCTTAAAGTTAAACGAGTCAACTTTTCGCGCTCGACGAAGCTGAGAAATCTCACGCTGTATTTTTGTTCGCTTTTTGAGTTGTAATCTTTGTCTGCTTTTCCAATAGTTATTAAATATTTAGGTGTCATGATTATGCAATAGTATGCAAGAGAGGGTAGATTTTGCTTATTCAGCTAACTAAAAATGTTTCGGTTTGATTATGCAAGAGTATGGATTTCGGTTTTGTGCTATTTTAAAACAATTAATCATTGCTATTACAGTTTGATTATGCAACAGTACGCAAAAGACGTAAAAATGTTCCTGATTTTGTTTATAAAAGTTATCAAGGAAGAATTTTAAGAAGCATTTTATAAGCGATTTCAGCGTGTTTATTTTTTTAAGAGAGATTTTGTCTCTATTTGACAAAAAGACAATGTATTGTTTGAGTGGCAAGTAAGAGAGAGAAAACGTTCTTGGCGTATAAAGTCTATAAAAAGAAGACGAATATCAATTGCGTGTCGTACTGATAACATTGAAATCCTAAAGCGGACAAGAGAGTTACCTTAGAGTGCTCAACGTAGCTTGAGTTGCATTGAAATCCTGACACAAGAGAGTTGCCTTCGAGCGCTCAACGTAGCTCTATTAGCAAAGAATATAGCACACTTAAAGCAAGAAAAAATATATTTAAATCTATTATTTCGTTAAACAAAATTATCAATTGTTTGTAATGGTTGCTTTTAATGGTTCAGGTGCTATAGATTCAGTTTTACTACTAGAAAGTAGGTTATCTGAATTAAATAGAATTGCTCTTGATGTTGGAGGAGGTGGCGATTGTTTTTTTCGTGCCGTATCACATCAATTGTATGGCGATGCTACGAACCATTTTTATATACGTAGTCTTGGCATTGAATATTTAGTATATAACCCAGAACAGTTTATAGAGAGTAATACTGAACACTCTTGGCAAGAATATTTGAATAATATGTCATGTCAAGGAACATGGGCTGATGCGATTATCATTCAAGCTGTGGCTTATAATTGTCTCAATTTATCAATTTATATTGTTGAATCAAATGAAACTTTTGCTCCTGTCACTCTTGTTTAATTTCGTTCCTATTACAAATTAAGTTATCGTCTCTTTCGTAGAAAAATACGTAAACATTGGGAACATCAAACTTTAAGAGGGTATAAAGGAAAAGTAACACACATCTGAACAGCGCCACCATTTTGGACGGCAATCTATCCGTTCCGATGTTAACCGCGTAACTCTTTCCTCCTTTCCGGTTCTAGATTTCTGTTCGTGAAATGACCAGAACTCAATTCATTCTATAGGTGTCAGAACATTCACTGAAGCGTGATGCTTGAAGTTGTTTCTCGCGGTGAACTTGCCTGTAAAGAGCTGTAAACCCGGCGCAGCTTTTTCTCGACAGCTACAGTCACAGGCAGCCCAAGCTCACGTCACGAGAAAGCGAAGGGTTAAGTATTAGCGGTGTGTGAGACGGGACGTGACCCTTCGATGAAAGCGGTATTGGGTTACACGGTGGCCGTTTTAAAAATTTAAGACTTTGTATGGGGAAAAAAATAACGTAGATTTCGAACGCTCGATAAAGCGAAATTTAGGCATTAATTCAATAAAGTGATTCTATTGAACTCACCTCTGGTGTATTCTTTTGTCCTTCGGGGTATTTCAAGCCGTTTTGGGGTTGTTTTGTCACCACGGGAATAACAGTGGTGACAAAACAACCCAAAACGGCTTGAAATACCCCGAAGGACAAAAGAATACACCAGAGGTGAGTTCAATAGAATCACTTTATTGAATTAATGCCTAAATTTCGCTTTATCGAGCGTTCGAAATCTACGTTATTTTTTTCCCCATACAAAGTCTTAAATTTTTAAAACGGCCACCGTGTAACCCAATACCGCTTTCATCAAAGGGTCACGTCCCGTCTCACACACCGCCAAAACTTAACCCTTCGCTTTCTCGTGACGTGAGCTTGGGCTGCCTGTGCTACAGTGAGCTTACTTTACCATTTTGTAAACAAGGCCAAACACACGACAAATTAATCTAGCACTGCTAAATGAGGGTGCTAATGGGGGTACCCAATTGTCAGTTAACTACTATTTTTTCGGCCAATTGTCAGTTAACAAGAGGCTACACTGGTAGCCTATACTCATGCGCTTGTATAAGAAAGTTTTTTTTTTCTTTTTTAACTGGGTCACGCTGTCGGAAATCGGTTCATTTCAATATTTTCATTTATTGATCTTATCAAGTGATTTAGCTTGACAAGTAGGAAATTACGTATATCAGTAAGGCTTTTAAATTTGCAAAGTTAAGATAAGGTTACTTTAAAGGCCATGAGAATGACCAGAGTGAATGCGTTTTCGGGATTGGACTTAGAACAGCCGCTTTACGAAAATTATTCGACATTAGATTCTCATCTAAAAACCATAATTTCTCACCTGTCAAGATAGCTTCCAAAACCGTAATAAGGATTGTCAGTATTAAAGATGTCTGTTTGATACAGGATCGTACACAGAGAGTATGGGAAGGAAAAAAATCGAATTTCACTGATGCTTGTGTCCAATAAAATACGCTGTGGCTATATGGCCGGTAACCGGTCAAGGTTTTCAAAACACTAAATGGCCGGCAGTTCTATATTCACAGTAAATTTCTCAAAATCGAAAAATTCCAGCTAATCTAAACTATCATATGTCGATTTAGAAAAGTCAAGCGATCCTGAAATGCTTTATAGATCTCAAGTCTAGGGTTTGGTTTACGCTGGGCTCAGAAGACGAAACCATGTTTTGTGACACTTAAACTTTTTTCAGTTCCACTGCCGGTCAAGGTTTTCAAAACACTAAATGGCCGGCAGTCCTATATTCTCTGTAAATTTGACAAATCGAAACAATACAGCCATTCTGAACTATCATATGTCGTGATCCTGATCAAACGAGCCGGTTTTGTGGGATTTCTATATCACGAAACCATGTTTTGTGACACTTGGAACTTTTTTCAGCTCGACTGCCGGTCAAGGTTTTCAAAACACTAAATGGCCGGCAGTTCTATTTTTTCAGTAAATTTCACAAAATCGAAAAGATCCAGCCATTCTGAACTATCATATGTCGTGATCCTGATCAAACGAGCCGGTTTTGTGGGATTTCTATATCACGAAACCCCCGACGAAACCATGTTTTTGCAGTCGAGCTGAAAAAAGTTCAGTGTCACAAAACATGGTTTCGTCTACTGAGCCTAGCGTAAACCAAACACTAGGCTTGAAATCTATAAAGCATTTCAGGATCGCTTGACCTTTCTAAATCGACATATGATAGTTTAGATTAGCTGGAATTTTTCGATTTTGAGAAATTTACTGAGAATATAGGACTGCCGGCTATTTAGTGTTTTGAAAACCTTGACCGGTTACCGGCCATATAGCCACAGCGAATAAAATACCAACGGTGTGTCCACTCACTTTGGAGTCTGCTTAATACAGGTTTTAGTGTAATCAGAAATCTTACTCATTTAATCTAAGACTGAAAAGGGCTCGTGTGGTCAAACCCGGGGTCAACCCGCGTTCGCGTGCTAGGACAAAATGACGAAACAGAATACATACCATGTATCTCACTTGTCGCACTTCCCATTAGAAAAGGTAGCTCCATTTCCAACTGAGCCTTTGTAACAGCTTTCCCGTCGATCTTCTCTAATCGCAACAACTTTAAATCAAACTCACCGAGTCCAAACTTTCCGCTTATTGTTTGATTATATGTCCATTGAATTGTGCTTTGTCATGTCAAACGGTATGCGACTTATGTGTCATTCGAATGCCGATCCTTTGTCATCATCTCGATAAAAACTCAGAATAACTTTGACCACGCCACTCGACGCCATCACGGAGATCAAGGTCAACGCTCTACGACCCTGGTACCTTTCGCATATAATATCGGTTAATATGTCACCTGGTCACGCAGCGAGGCAGGTAAAAGTCACAAAATAGCTTTGCTGTTAGGAAAAAACTATGTTGCTTTTATTAACAACAACAATCGTTCATTTAGTATAATTAATAGAATGTCACTTAACTGTTACCGTATTTTCTCGATTAAACGCCGGGCCCCGAATAAACGCCGGGTATAATTGAGGAAGTTGTAAGTAAGCTCCTCAAACGTTTGTTTGTGGTATAATAAACTTAAGATTTAAGGGCAAGGTACAAGGCTGCCAAGAAAAACGAATAATAACCCTTTCTTAAAAAATGGCGGGCGAGAAAAAACTGCTGATACAAAGAAACGCCGGGTCCACAAGGCCAAGTTTGAAATAAACGCCGGGGGCATTTAATAGAGAAAATACGGTAACTTTTCATTTATCAGTTAACTACTATATTTTTGGGCAATTGTCAGTTAACTGTTAACCCCATCAGCACCCTCCTAAATGCACTGGTATTCTAAATTTCACTTTTGCCGGAACGCAATTGGCATGAAAACAAAACGAAAAAAACTCGCGAGATAATAACGCCTTTTGTCACAACATTTCACCCACGACTGAAAAACCTTAAACAAATACTGATGAAAAATGGAGTTTCGTTCAAAACCAACCATTCCTGAAAACTATTTACAAAACGCCGTCTAACACATCATACAAGACGTAAATCACTTAACGACACGACTCATAACAGCCAAACTTTGAAAGCTAATATAAATGCATCGCAACCGCAAAACCACATAGCGGAGTCGGTGCAGGCCTGTCATGAACCTCATTTCGATCTAAGGGAAACTAAAAAAGTGACCGCCAGGAGTGGTGCCCTGTTTATCCGCTCCAGACCCAATATTTTCTATATAAGTGCGTCCATAGCAGACGTGACCGAAAAATGACCACGTGATCACCATTTTCCCGCCATTTTTCATGTCAAAATATATAAAACAGCAGACTTGATACTTTAGCTAACTACAAAACTTTCCGTTTCATTATGCAAGAGTAGGAACAGCAAAATACCATAAATTTTGACTTTCGTTCTTTTTTCGAATACTGCTGGAGAGTTGAAAAAGAAATGGCTGATGGCGCGATGTCTGCTAAACATAGCTCAAATTGTCCTGGCATGGGGAAAGGCAGCTCTAGAGAAATGACATGTTGTTACGGCCTCCTTTCATTAGATTCGGCAAATGTGAATCGGGCCTTACTTTAAAGAATATTAAAGATTCAGTCACCATTTGTTGTGTCAATTGATATTTTGATAATTAATATTAATGTCTCATCTGATCAGATATAAAGTCATTGCACGTGACGTATTATCGATGTGGGCTTTTAATTGTTTTGAAATTGCGGCAATCTATTGTATTTGATTTAGAAAGTCTTTTCCATTGTCAAATATCCCAACCGAAAATATACAATGAATAACTGAAAATGCACTGTGTAAATTGAACCAACAACACATTTTTTAATTTATTTTTTATATATTTTTTTATATTTATTTTAGATTCTTCTTTTTTTAACCTCATGTTTCAACGCATTAACGAGATGGCTTTAAGAGCCCTTTGATTTATGCGTGTGGCGAAGTTATTTTTCCGTTAACTCGTTCAAAGTGTTTTCCAGAGAGATCTTCAAGGTTTCATTCAAATCTCGGACGTTACCAAGAAATATTCAAAGGCTGTGGATTACTGGTCACGCGTGACGGAGCATGGCTGTAAAACCTGAAACTTTTTGTGAAGGATTGCAACATTGGTATCCACATACCATGTTTAAAAACAGCTTTGTAGGATGTAAAGTTTAGATTTTTTCATTTTTTTTTTGCCGTCATGTGTAAGCCAAGAATAGCCGAGAAAAGGTGGTAATTTTAAAAACCCTGTAATTTTTTCTTCTTTTTGGAAAATAGGGACTGGAGTGTTTTTTTTTTTTTTTAAAGAAAGGTTTTAGACCCCCTTTCTACACCAAACGGCGAAGAGTCTATCTCCTTTTTCAAAAGGAGGCCGGACATCTTATTGAGCCAAGACACAAGCTGAAGTGACGGGTTCGATTCTGGGTGGGGATTTTTATAATTCGCCTTCAGTAACAAATAGGCCCCAGCCACACTAATGCGTTTTCAAAAGTCTCCGTTTTCATCTCGGCGAAAATGAAGCAAAATATTTTCGTCCACACTAGCGTTTCGTATCGTTTTAGCCTGTCCACACTAAAACACTCGAAAACGATGAAAACGACTGGGACCTAGGACTGCGCATGTGTTAAAGGTGATAAGTGCTCAAATTTGGAAGGAACCGATGGCATTTGACGCTTTTTACTTCACCGTTTTCAAAAGTCTCCGTTTTCATCTGTCCACACTAGACACGAAGCGTTTTCAAGTCTCCATTATTGAAACCGTTTTCGTAAGTCCGACGTTTTCGGGCGTTTTAGTGTGGACGATTGGCGAAAACGCATCAAAACGACTGCGTTCGCATTAAGTAATGCTCCACATAAGAACTACAATAAACTTCATTGTTCTGCGGCATAGGCTCTTTCTCACATAGAATTTCTTTGAGTTCAAGAATAGAGGAGGAGCTGATGGTTCATAATTATATTTCAGTATAAAATAAAGAAGATCCATTTGCGTCAAATAAATTTTAGGAAATGTTCGTGCTTAACCAATCACAATAGCAGAAGACAACAGCTTATAATTTTGCTTCTTTGATGAACTTCCTCAAATACAACTTCTTTTTAAAATTGCATATTGTGCGATTGGGTCTCAAATTACTTGAAACCTTTAAAAAATCAGACAAAATGCACCTTGAACCTTAACTTTTTAGCGGTCTTTGAGTCTAGGCCAATGAGATCACAAGTTGTAACAATGAAAAAAGTTGACATTCCATCGTGCATTGCCGTTAGCACTTTCCTTCTTATGCGGATCATTAATTAAAGATAAAATTTTTAATCATAATTAAAAAAACATGAGTGTCGACTTTTAGGTTATAATTTTCAATAAGGTGTCCGACCTCCTTTCGAGCTCCGCATGACGACTTCAACACGGTCAAAGTGTGTAATTATGTGAACCCCACTTGAGTGGGGTTCGTGCATATTTATGAGCCTTGTTTCCTAGTAACAGTTGACGTTTTTTACGTCACGTCCGATTGAGAGTCTTAAAGTAAAAACTGGTTTCTCGAGGTTTCGGTAATCTGAATTCGTACGGCACCCGTACGCGGATCGTACGGGAGTCCAAAACGTTCGACAATTTTCGATGTTATTCTTAACTTTTGTTGGTCCACAATATTAACGTTCGTTTAGCTTTACGAAGGGCTTCTGGTAAGCGATGTTGATTTGGCTCAGACTAATTTGCCGAGTCTGTATACTCATGCGAGCGACTCATAGTGACAGAAAGTTTTCGTGTCAAAGAGTACTTCCATACGAATAGCAAATCGAAGTCCACGTACGGGTGCCGTACGAATAGCCACTGCGATATTTTTAATACGATTCTTTTCATTCAGAGGTCAAAGATGGATGATGTAATCTTCGCAATTCAGAGAAATCTGATCACATCTCGTTCGTGTAGGTTTTTATGCAAATTTTAAGCTCTCGCCGTAATTTGAGCTCGTTGTTTACAAGTAGAAAGCGAGCCGTTCTTGCACGAAAGTTTCCCATTGCAAAGCGAAATAAATTCGGAAGGAGTTTAACATTAAGACAATTCCATGCGAGTGGTGTAAATCGACTGGTTTTATTTAGTTTTGGTATCCTGAGCCGGGCCCGGCCATGATCGCGTCGATCGAGCGATCAGTGATGCGTATTGTCTTTTCAGTCAAACAATGTTCTGTGTTTATAATTTCAATAAATTTCTGGAACGCTGAAGTTTATTTATCACTGGAGCAGGAACTATAAATAAGCTCCATTCAATATTTTTGCTCGAAAGGGTTGAGCGTTTTCTTTTGACGCCATCTTTTACTGCGATCGTTTCTTTGCGAATCTCGCGCTCATCTTCGATCCTTCGATTGCACTCGGAACTCCAGCCATCACATGAAACCATCACTGCCTCTCGGGTTGAAGAAACAACGGTGCAGACACGCCAAACTGTATAATCATTGATCGCTTCTGCTTTACAGCCACGTTCAAAGTTTTCGAAAGCTATTCTCGTTCGCACGTTTTGTTTTCGCGGATTCAAAACACGTTTTGATCGACGGAAAGAAACTGGATGCGTTGCTAAGATACTGCTTAGTTCCAAGTCTCCCACGGTAGTATTAGCTCTAAACTGCGCATGCGAGGAATAATTACTGAATTCATAATGAATTACACACTTTGACCGTGTTGAAGTCCTAATGGGAATCTAGGGTGCTTTCCATTTAGCCAAAAGAAAAAAAAAACTGAAATTTCGGTTGAAAGTCTAATGGATCAGACGATTTCCTGAAAATCCGTTCGGAAATTGTGGAATTCTCCCAGAGCAGGAGGCCATCCTGCCCAGAGGTAGTCCTATTTTTTCGTTTCGCTAAATCGAGTTAACGGCCTGGGTACCAGGATGGGGAATTGTAAGTCCAATAACCTCATCGGCTGGTCGGTAAAATAGGAAAATCGCTTATCATTATGTAACGGCCACCCCAACCGGTTTTTTCCTACAAATGGTAAGCACAGGGCGGGGGGAGGGGGGTTGGGGGTGGGGGGGAGGGATGAACTCCCATATAAAAATGACGGGAGTGCTCGTCGAACCTTTTAGGGGTCAAAATTTGTAGGTTGGTACCACTTAAGATGCTGAAATCTAAAATGACCTCAGTTAGAATTATTGCTGTACCTTTTCGGGTATAAAGCCGAAAAAATATGACAGAATATGACATGTGTTGTTTCAGAATTGGTACTTCTTAAGGGCAAAAATTCTTTTGAGCCACGCTCATCAAACGAGATTCTGGTACCTTTTAGGGTGTTATTCTAAAATTTCCCCCCTCCCGGTTGTAAGCAATAAACAATGAATCACTTCATTCCAACGTAACAGTTAGTGGTTTTTATTGTATAACTGTCAGATCAAAGTGCAGGGTATATTGTTAAATAGACCGGGAATTTCTGTACAATTTAACTTGCAATTATTTTACATGGGTTTTAATCTCTAAAAATAAATATATCTCTTCTTCGAATTGCATTTTTAATTAACGTTAACGCTTTTGGAAGTGAAACATTCATCGATTCCTTCATCCGACATATTCATACTACTTATGAACACAATTATTTATCCGTGGGACATACCCTATAACTCACTACGTACGGTGATAACTTATTCCATCCTTGTCAACGTTTGTTCATCTAAACGATTACTCAATTATTTTTCAACTTTAAAATCAATTAAATGTTCTTTAGCTTAGTAAAGACCAACGGTAAATGAGAAAGAAAACATTTAGGGGGAGCTTGCGCGGCCATGCCCACGTTGGCATAATTTCCCGGGAAGAAACGTTGTTTGCAATAACACCTCTTCACCTTTTCAGTCCCAGAGTCAAACAATGTATCAGCTGGCGAGGTTCTAACTTTTGAGTCTGTGGATGAAATCCTACAGTGTGACCATTCAAATGAAAGCTATCGAGCAGTACTTTCCTGTGGTACTGTTTATTATGCTGTACAAGGTGGTTCTAACTTTTGAGTCTGTGGATGAAATCCTAAAGTGTGACCATTCAAATGAAAGCTATCGAGCAGTACTTGCCTGTGGTGCTGTTTATTATGCTTTATATGGTGGTTGTAACTGACTTTAGAGTCTGCGTATGAAACCCTAAAGAATGACCATTAAAAGGAAAGATACTTAGCAGTACTTTACAATGGTACGGTGCATTTTTCGATATTTTACAAAGTTGCTTTTGGTAAATTGTCTTGCTTTGAGCTTGTTCACTCTTGGAATTAAAAGGGTCAATAACGCAATGGTCATTAGACCAAAGTTTTAGAATACTCAATTATTTTCTAAAACTTCCACTTAGAAAAAAAAAACAAGAAAATGTGCAAGTACAAGTATATTTATGTTGACATATTATATCGAACTGGTAACAATATCGAATACGTTTTTGTTTCTTCATAACAAGGTTCCAAGGAACCGCCAACATCGCACACACCTATCCAGATCTACTCCCTTTTCTATCTATATTATATCTGCTTTCTATACTATACTTTTACACTTAACGTTGAAAGATACAATGCATCCCCGAAATGTGTTACAGTCAAACCCTGGACACATGCTAAAAACAGAAACGGACAGTTTCACGGTGCTGGGCTCGACGGTGTCTGTTTGGACTGTTGTTGGTCTTAACGGCCCATTCTGAACTGTGTGGAGTTCATGATCTCTTTCCTCCCGTGAAGTCAAACAATCAATCGAATTCTTCCTATCTTTTGGATGAAATGCCATTTGACCAATAGACCTTTAAATTTTGGGGATGCATTGTATTTAGAAGTATGAATACTTCATTTTCTATGTTAGCGGTAGGAATACTTAATTTTCTATGTTATTATAATGATTATAATTAATAATTAATCAAGGGTATTTTTAATCCCTTCTCTATTACAAGATTGAGAACAGCTTTAAGCTAACATCTCGATACTTTTCCATACAGCCTCCCTTCAGGCTATCGCGTAACGTTCGCTTCCCTCAAAGCAACGCAAAGTGTATCCCAACGTCACGCGACACTAATGTCAAAGTCACGCAACGCTAAACCCAACACGGAAAAAAAAAACATGCGTGACCGCAGGCGAGTCACTACAGGTGACTAATACTTTTTTTAATTGTTTACCACCTTTCTACGTTCTTCCCAACGTCACGCAACACTAATGTCAAAGCCACGCAACGCTAAACCCAACGCGGAAAAAAACATGCGTGACCACAAGTGGGTCACAGGTGACTTATACTTTTTTAATTGTTTACCACCTTTCTACGTTCTTTTTAATTCTCACAGATATCCCCGGGGCAAATGTATAGGAGCGAAAGGTATATTTCTAAATAATTACTTACATTTTCGTGCTTTTATAAATCTATTGTTGTTAGGTTCTTGACCGTAACTTCAATTACTCCTCCCAAAACACTTCTAAAGTCTACACTACTTCCCTTAATTCAGTAACCCAAGAGGTTTGCCAATGAAAAATATTTATAACTTAACATATGCTATAGTAATACAGATAAGAGTATAATAAGAACTGCCGTCGTAACTGTTTTCTGTACTTATAACCAACGCATCCATACAATGTGGTTTTCCCGTTGTAGTGTTGGTAGTCGTTCGGTGCAAATAACTTAAATATACTGACTTTCCATCGCAGTTTCCCATTTTTAGCACATTTATAGTTAATAAGTCAATCCAATTTGGACTCGGCATATTTTGAAAGGGGCATTTTTTTCTTTGGACACTAAAGACACATGTACGCAATGCAGACCGATTTTTCGTGTGAATCTTGACGTTTTCCACCTCTTTGTCTATTTATATCTTAGTGTGTCGATCCCGTTCTGGATTTTAAAAGGAAAATTTCCAAGGAAACATTTCACGTCTTGCCACGGATGATATTTCAAGTTCCTTTTGATAATACAGTCAAAACCTCTTCTTGAAAACACTTTCTTACGAACAATTGTATTAGTCCCAAGGAGAGCAAAACTAATATTCGCCCTTCCAGAAACTTTGTAGAGACTGAGTACCAGCGTTTGGCACTGGGATCGTTTGGGTAACCAATATGAGCTATGATTAGTTGATGGTTGCCTTTGGAAACCATCAACCTTTCGCAACCGACGCTGGTTATCCAAATGATCCCAGAAATCCTAGTGCCAGGTACACAGTCTCCCAGTCTAGTTTACAAAAATATTGATGGTTTTCACTCACGTGACCTTCAGTCCTGTGGGACTCAAATGTTGTTTGTTATGTTGGTGTACATAACAAAAGAAGTTCATTCAAATTCTTTTGTAGTTGTACACCAATATGGCCGCCGTGATGTAGCGTGGAAACCATCTATTGGCTATGAAAATACTTAATTTTGCTTTTAAATTTCTCGCACGCAGCCATTTTGAATTTTTGCGACGTCAATTGTCCAACTGTTGCATATAAAAGAACGTCCTAAAAATTTAAAATGGCGGCTCGCGGGAAATTTAAAATAAGCGATATTCGTATCCAATTTTTTTTTTGTGCACCACAATTTTCTTTCCACTTGTTCACTTATGTCCAGGATTGCAGGCAAGTATTTTTTAACGAAGACTTCATATTTGACAGAGTTGTTTGTTATTTTCATATTACTCCACATGTGTCAGAATTTATAGATGAGGACACTTTGTGATGCCAATCATGGAGTAGCGTGCCCTCTTCTGCCAGCAATCCTGGACATTACTCTCAACTTTCGACAGACTTCAACTATCATAATAGAGAGTTACCAAGAATTAATACCTTTGGTGTTTGCATTAAGAGGACTGACTGTATAACTAAATTCAAACGAAGTAAACGTCAAATACTTAACTAGTCCGAGACTCCAAACAGAGATGGTAGTAACAGGACTACAACGACAACCAACAGGGAGAATCCCGAGAAAAATATCATGGCCCACTGTTTGTCTGTCAGAGATATTCTGATGGTCTCTTTTACTTCCAGTTCATGGTCGTCATCGGCTGCGCTGCTCTCCGAAATCTTCTTCTTCCGTGGCGTCATTGACCGTGCTGACGTCACGGATGAGAAGATGCCCTTGATGGAGGTTGGGGACTGGTTTGGAGCGTTCACGATTCGAAGTGCGCAGACTCGGAAACGAACTTCAGTTGAGGCTGGCGAGTTGTACTCGAATTTTGTGTTTGGTCCTTGATAAACCTGAAAATGGAGCAGATCGTTGCGATTATTGTTACAGAGCAAAGTTGTAGTGTAAATGACCATTTTTTTTTATTTGCTTGATGGAATTTACATGGCGTACTGACAAGAAATTTGAAAATACTTTTTCGATATCGATTTTCCTTTTCCATGTTTCAGCTGTCTAAAACGTGAAAGTTCACGTCCGGTCAGCCGATTCGCATATAATTTACCGCATATAAGCGAGTCTAATTAACATCAAAATTACCGCATGCAAGCGGTTAAAGTAGGCTCAATTCACCTACTGAGAAATAACGAAAATAGAGCTATTTTACCGCTTGCATGCGGTAATTTGATGTTAATTAGACCCGCTTATATACGGTTAATTATATGCGAATCGGGTGGTCCGGTGGGGTACAATACCGCGCAAGAAGAAAGACTGGGGATAGTCGGCTGTGACGTCAATACCAGAATGCTAATTTGACAACAAAACGACAAGTATAAGAAGCAACAGTGATGAGCACATAGGCATTTTGACTGCGCATGCTCAGGAAAATGTGAATCGAACACATGATTGCCGCCATTTTGTTTCGAGGGGGCCGTTGGGCAGGTTTTCAGGCGAGTGATCGATGCTTTAGAAAAGTATCTATTGAGAAAATTGAAAGAATGTGATGAGTTTACATACAATACTAACCCTGTGGACACTCGTGGTGTTTGTTGAATGCTTGGTTGGCGAGTTATCATCGATCAAAGTGCGAACATGAATTGTATAAATGGGCAATGCACGGGAGTTTGACACTAGATCTACTCGTGTTCAAAAAATATGGACGAACAAGCAATCAATTCAGGTTAGTGTCAAGGAATTGAAGTTTCGTTATTTAAAAATTTAAGTCTTTATATCAATGCGTGAGTAAGTTACACGGTTCTTTTATAGTGCTAAATTTTGATTTCCACTCGATTTTCCTTCAATTTCAGTGTCAATTTGCTTAATTTTTTTACCGTCCCCCCAAATTGTAATTATCGGAGATAACTTTATTATTACTTTATCTGTTTTACAGTGCAGAAAATGAGACCTTAAAAAATGCGTGGCGTTCAACATGTATGTTTTCCTTCACAGCACCTCTGGTGCATTTGCATACGACAAGATTTCGTAGATTTTCTCGGTCGTCGATCAAAGAGTTGGTTGACCATCTTGTTGCTGAAGTCTGCTGTGAAAGGTAAGCAACTATATTCCTATGCGGCTGCTGCAATTACATCACTGCAAATATTTAGTAGGCAATGAATTTTTTTATCCTTTTTTGATAAGTGTGGTGTCAATAATTTTCTTTTTGGAAGTGCAAGCTTGAGAAAAAAATGGATATATCTTTTCATTTCACCTGTCCCCCCAGTCCCAAAATCTGTCGACGACTTATTTATTTATTTCTTTTTCGCTTTGTTTAATTTGTTTACTTAAAAAAAATGCGTGCTTTTTACTTTACGAGTTCAAAGTGCTGGTAATTTTAGTTAAAGTTGGCCTTCGAAGCTCAGTTGTGTTGTGGTACTTTTCACGAACTCTGACACGGTACTCATTCTCTGAATGAAAATTTTTTTAGGAGAATGCGCTGCTTGTGAGTTACATTTGTTTGGAACCCCGTATATTTCACTATTATCTTCCAGATAAAGCTCGTGAACAATAATTGGGCTTTTGTAGGACAGAAGATGTAAAATAGTCCTTTCAGGACAATTCATTCCTGTTTCTCCTCACTCGCGCGTCGTGTCTTTTTACGCTTAGCAGAATTTTTTAAAACCTTTCAATGCTATTCTTCTGTGTTCGTGTTTACGAATGTGAAGGTCTAATTATGATTATGAGCGGGCATTTACCAGAGAGGGACGTCTGTTTCCATCAGTGATTAGTTTTATTTTTTAATATATTGTACCTCACAATGTTATATTACAACTGTATCTAAACAACAACTCTTATAACAGACCATGCAAAAAATATTATATTGCTTTCTTGTTGTAAGGTAAACTGTACTGTCAGTTGTATTTAAAAGAAATGGATATTTAGCAAACATCTGTCATGAATCAGTTTCAGAATTCATCCTGATTTACAATTTTTTGTATGATTTTCTTTGCCCAAAGTGATTACACTGTACCAGGATTGTTGATAATATGTACTTATTGACTAAGTGGGAGGGCCAGATGGGAAAATATTTGGCTCGAGGTCATGGCGTACGGACCAAGCGCAGCGAGGTCCGTCCGTGCGCCATGACCGAGAGCCAAATATTTTCCCATCCAGCCCAACCCAACTTAGCCAATAAGTATATTTTATCATATGACCAATTTGGAGACAAAATTACTTAAAATCTTAACGCGCGAGGCCGACCGCTTTTGTAGTACTAAGGGCCGTACGGCTTTTTTCGGCCCTGCTCGTGCGAATGCGTACGGCCCTCATACGGGACTTTCAACAATGGTTTTGCAAAGAAAAGGTTTGCAGGGCTGTATGGGTCATATGATGAACATTAATATGCTTACATTTTGGATTCATTGTGTCAAAATAATTGTACAGTACACTGTAAATGCCCATACTGAGCTGCTGCTAATAAACAAAGTTTTGTTATAAAATGTTTATTATATACTTTCAGCATTTGAAAATAAAATTATCGATTTTAAAGTTCACTGAAAGATTACGAAAGTCATGGTTACAAAAGACGAAGGACAACATACACCTATAAGCTATCAAGTTTTATCTACTCACTGGATTGTGATAGAACAGGGCATTACTATACAGTCGTGTACATGTTCTTTACTTTAAACATAGCACGGCAAGGTTTGATCCTTGTAAATGGGAATGCCAATCTCGCATGACCATCATTTGTAAGTACCTTACAAAGTTGCTGACATTTCCTGAAGAATTTGTTGCTATAATACCTCCCTGAATGCCATGTGTGTGGCTTTCAAAGAGGCAAATGCATGTTTGGTTAAAGCACAGCACCATTGACTTGTCTGGGGGCACAATCAGCACTGCTGCAAATGTTGGATGTTGCTGATGATGTTGTAAAAGGTGGTTCTCAAGGTCTTGAACAGTAAAGAATCCCAAATCTGAAATGATGTCAATTTTTTGAAAATTTGCATCGTTCTGCTGAAGAACTTGTCTGACATCTAGGTTGGGTTGTTGTGCTGGTAAGTTGAAAGATTTGTAGATATGATTTCCCTTGAAGAGTAACTGAGTATAGATTGGTATTGTTTGGTTGAGGTCTTGCAACTGTTTAGGAATCAAAAGAGTGCCCTCCAGAAAATGAAGTCCAGTTAGAACAGCAATAACAGTGCAAGCATTACTGCCACTCAGGCTACCACCAACGGTTGCCTGGCTTATGTATGAAGGCATCAACCACTCAGTAACATCTAGAAATTGTCTCCCGGTGACAGTTATGCGGTGTGTATCTGCACTTGGTGATGAGGCTGGTTGACAGTTACTAGTACTGTGATTCTGATTTTGTATGTGCCAGGCACATGAACATTTAGAGGAACCAGTATCAAGATTGGCTGTACAGATGCTGTTTGGACAAAAGTTACATTTAACAGGTTCATTATTGCTGGATCTCTTGTGTCCACGCACAGGATGATGACATTTCCTGCAGTGTGGTGGGGCCTTAGGCATAGGTGAATTGGAATTACAAGTTGGTCTTGGGTTAGGGCTGGGAATGCAGAATGGCTGTGGAGGTGGAGTAAGACTAGCAATTTCGTCATTTAGCTGTCTGATTGTGGTATCAAATTCATCCGTCTCCATTTCTCTTAAACCATTGCTTTCATCAGCTGCATCATCTGCTGTGCCCATTGATGTTTCACCACTTTGATCATTATTTGCCTCGGGTCTATGCGTGTTTGAAGCAGGATGTAAAATGGCTTCTTTGGCAATTTTACCAAGTTCTGTTACCTTTTTTTTCAGAAATTCCTTACATAGTGGGCAAGAAGTTGATCCATTGAGGCAAACTATGTGGAAAGAGTGAAAGCAGCCCTGCAACAGTGTCCACTTCTCATCTGTGCTGGATATTTTACATTCAGGTAGGTCACATATTTTTGTTTGATTAGGCGTAACTTCTGCATGATATCCTAGGGGCAGGATGTTAGTTTTCATTGCATTGTTGGAACAGACTGTAGGTAGTGTGACATGAGTTGAAGAAGAGAAAGAGCTCTGGCCTGGATTCTGACAGATCTTCTTGAACATAGCGGAGAGTATTTGGGCACATCTTACTTTTAGAAATTGAAGCTGATTGTGTGAAAATGAAAATCGTTTAGTTGGAGGTGTAAAAGCCATTCTGTAGTTAGACTGTTTATCCTTTGACTGGAAAATGGACTTAGCTTTTTTTCGTAGTTCTTGTGCAGTGTCGGAAGATTTTGTTTGTGAACGGAGTATACTGTGTGTGTTTTCTACAGGGTATTCATCAAAAATATTAATGTAATTTTGAAGTAGGTTATACAGTTGTGGTGCATACTTTCCCCAGTGAGAGCACATGTTTATCCAAACTAGCGGGGCTTTGTTGTAGTGGCGGCGTTTCAAGCAGGTGAACATAATCCAGATTCTAATTATTGCTCTAAAGTATTCTAAGAAATTATTAAGTTTAAAGGAAATGCTGTATATTGAGAGAATTAAAGGAATATAATTGTCCAACAGATTTAAAAGAGTTCCATACTGAAGATCTTTGAATGTTGAACATTTCCTCATGACAGTATGTCGTATTAGTGTCCAGCCCCCATAGACAATCTCCAAGATTAGGCTTACCCTCCAGGGCTTAGGAGTATCCGCCAATTTACTTCTTGGAAATATTTTTTCATATATTGATTTGAAAAAGGGATGAAATGAATTAAAAACATGTTCTCTGCTGTTTAGGGAGATGTGAAGTGGCCCGATAGTTGGTACAATTGACAAAATGGATGGCTGTCCAGTGATATTCTCAGGCAGGCTGTCATTGATGTGACTGTCACCAGCCTTAGTGGTCGATGGATATGAATAAGAAGAGTGATCATTTGAAAGATGAAATTGTTTCTGCTGAAGCCCAGGATAACAGCCAATAAATTTCTTTAGGGTTTCATGTATGATCTGCCTACAATAGAATTGGCAGGGCCAATCCCCTGGTTGGAAGACGACAAATTTCTTCATGTAGGAAGCCAAACCTGTACTCATAACAACATCGTATGCGGTATCAAAGTCGTTCTTTGACTTCAGCCGTAGCTCAACAAAATCCAACAAATGTAAATCATCCATTTTTCTCATTGTTCTAACATTGTCACTGTCACAATACTGATGGGTGTTAACTCTGTGTCTTTCTAGTTCTGGGTTAAAAAATTCCGCTGTGAGCCAGTCAGGCATCACAGACGCATACGTGTTACTGATATTATGCATGCATGATGCTGATGTAATTATTCCTATGATAGAATCAATGTCTATACCATTCTGGTCATGTATGCGACTAGCATGTTCCACACTTATTGCTGAGATATCCTTGAAGGCTTTAACAACTATAGTACACATGGTTTTTGCTTCAGATAATTTATCTTCCTGTGGCCTTCTTTTTGTGTGTACTGCAGTGTAATCGTCTATTATAAGTACTAATAGCCACTTGTTTTCAGTCGCTTCTTTTATAAAATCTTCAAATGTATTGAACTGGGATTCTGACATTGAATTAATCAGGCTATTAACAGTTTTTCTGGCACAGGAATGCCCCATTACATGTGCTGCCTCGATCCCCTCTTGATTAACTTGGCTACTTCTCAGAAACAAGGAGTGGTCAATTTGTAGTGGATTGCATGTTTGGCTGAGACTAAAGCACATGTTATAAATAAATGAAACAACTCGTTTTTTGTTTAGATTTATGCGTTCTGATGAATGCCGCGAACTTGTTATAGAAGCTAGGATTGTGTCGAACAGCTTAGTTGCTCCAGCTGAATTGCAAAACTCTCTGAATCTGTCAGGATCATAGATTGCTTTATCCTTGTTTTTAACAATTTCCTTATAGATCTTGTTCTTGACCATGTCAATCTCCTGTTTCATGTCACATCCTAGGTGAAAGATGAAATTTACATACAAAATTATGCATTTCTTTGCTCTTGACACCTGTCTGTTTGACATTGTATACATAAACCTTATTTGCTGGTTTAATAGATAATACGTGTGGATATTTTACAAGTTGCATCATATTTTTTTCGAGTCCCACAGGGGCAAGAAAAAATGCAGGCAATGAGTAAAATGACTGCACATATTATCTGTGAAACCAATGAATTTATATATTTATTATGGGACCGAAATTCCTTTTATTATAGTTTCTCTGTCTTCATACCTGGACACCAAGGTGTAATAATTATGACAATCTACTGTGAAATATGCTCGCGTGTTTTGCACTTTTTTTTCCCTTATTAGGTAATATGATGTCAAATAAGTCAAATAATAGTATATAACATATACTGTGTTATAGTGTGGAGAAATGAAATACTGGTCACTTAAAAATAAAGTGGGTGTTAAAATATTTGAATACCCCCAGTCAACCAAAGTTAAAAAAAATAAAGTGCCATTTGGCCCAGTTCAGATACCAGACTTTTCATGAATCAAAGCCAATACCTTGGAATTAAGTACATAAAAAGTCTGGCATCTGAAACTATCAACATTTGAATTTGGAACACCTCGCCAGTTGTTCCCGCACAGACTGGGTTTAAGTCAGAAACCAAATTTCACATGAGCTGACTGTATAAATTACTAAATGTAACTTGGAGCAAGGATCAATTTAGGTAGTATTAATTGTTATTGATTTGGGTCAACCTAAATTTGAATTGATTCAGCTCGTGAAACAGAAAAGTTTGGTGCCTGAACCAGGCTTTAGAAATAAAATGTAAAATATATGACTGCTTATTTTTAATGTCATATCTGCATCAGAGATAATGAAGATTTTTCAATTAAAGTTCAGGGTGTTGATGTTAGAGTAAGCCGAAATTTCCCTCTGTGAATTTTCAGTTCTCCAAGTTACAACTGCTGAGTGTCTCATCTGAAAAGTGATGTTATGGAAGATGGTCCTGTACATTAAATAGCTGATCAAAAAAGCATGAAAACAAGCATTATTTTTTAAACACATTGAGTTCAAACCATCTTCTATGAGAAGAATAAACAAGGAATTCAAGCTTTGTTTTGCAGTTTGATTTCCCATCCGGTAGGTCACCATGGAATTCTCATGTAATTACTGCTATTTAATGTAGCAATTAGTGGGGTGAGCATAAATTCAATCACGCTATAAGCTACCTTCTTAAAAACATTGCAGCTGTTAAGAGGTGGTTAGATCAGGACAACATTGCTTGAGGTTATGATACTCCTTAATTTTAGAGGTCCTTAAAAATGTGTTGCTAAAAAGTTTTCTAAACTGCTAACTGAAGGTAAATTAATAACTTAATAATGCTTTCTTAAAAGAATGCAAATTATGCAAACAAGGTTACTTACTCGCTGATAAAATCTTTAACTTTTCCTCCATTTCTAAGAATGTTTTCTTAGGCAAAACTACCACCTCACTAGCACTACAACTAGCACTATCTGACTGTTCCTTTTTTCTAAATGACCCTCGTTTTTTCGGTGCTCGTCCCCGCTGATTGACATTCATGTCAACAAACTTTCAAACAAAAAACAAACTCGCATCAATTAAAGTTATATTTTATTTATAATTATAGAATACATTGTCCTCAGAAAAACAGGCACTTGAAATATTCAATAATGACTTAAAGACAGTACTAACATGATGGAACGACGTTCCAGAGCGACGGTACTCTTGCATAGCTCGCCTGCAACCTTCACAGATTTCCCCATCCTTTCTTTCACTCGTCGAACTCCCGAAACAACCTTCAAACTCCTCGCTATAAGCGCTAGCATTTCTCCAACCGCTCTGTTGGGACTTTCTTCCACAAATTACACAACCATTTATCGATTTTTTAACGGCAGCCTCCAACACGTTAAAAAGGAAAAGAAGAAAGATGACCAGCATGAAGATGAAACATTTTGTCGCGTAGACCGCCATTGTTTTTTGGTTTGTATTTTTGTTTTTCGAAATTGGGCGGGAAACAGGCGCGAGCGCGCGGAGCAGGCGCATACCAGCGGTTACTTTCATTAAAATACTCTTTTAGAGGCATGCGCAGACAAAATGCCCCTCTGCTACAGTGATGTCAATACCAGAATGCTAATTTGACAACAAAACGACAAGTATAAGAAGCAACAGTGACGTCAATACCAGAATGCTAATTTGACAACAAAACGACAAGTATAAGAAGCAACAGTGATGTCAATACCAGAATGCTAATTTGACAACAAAACGACAAGTATAAGAAGCAACAGTGACGTCAATACCAGAATGCTAATTTGACAACAAAACGACAAGTACAAGAAGCAACAGTGACGTCAATACCAGAATGCTAATTGACAACAAAACGACAAGTATAAGAAGCAACAGTGACGTCAATACCAGAATGCTAATTGACAACAAAACGACAAGTATAAGAAGCAACAGTGACGTCAATACCAGAATGCTAATTGACAACAAAACGACAAGTATAAGAAGCAACAGTGACGTCAATACCAGAATGCTAATTTGACAACAAAACGACAAGTATAAGAAGCAGCAGAAGCAGAGGAATTTGCATCAAGTGAAAATGAACATTGACATATGCATAAGATTGATCCTTAGGCTTATGCACATGTCGGGCTCGTTTTCACTGGACATAATAAACACTTAATGACTGGTCCCGAGGGAAACAGTGAATTTTGTTTCCCGAGAATCTCGATGTTTCCCGAGACGAAGTCGAGGGAAGCATCGAGATTCGAGGGAAACAAAATTCACTGTGACCAAAAAACTCCAGCTATATAGCAAGCACTGTTATGCTTCCGCTTATGCTTATGCTTCCTCTTATGCTTATGTCAGGCCCGTTTTCACTGGTCATAAGCGCTGTTATGCTTCCGCTTCCGCTTCCGCTTCCGCTTCCGCTTCCGCTTATGCTTATATCAGGCCCGTTTTCACTGCACATAAGCGCTGTTATGCTCCGCTTATACTTATGTCGCTAGTACAAACCAGGCTTTTAAGACGCTGCTGAACAAAACGTGATGTGAGAAAATATATACACTACAACTAACCTGTACGAAATCTTGATCTTTTCCAACGCACTGACTCTGTAATAAATATTCAAGGATTTCTCCTCTCTTGACGGTTTGCACAGGTTCCCATCTCACAGTCATCGAGGAAGGCGCCGTACTTTCTGCTATCAGCCCTGTGAAAAAAGGTGTAAAAAAAACAAGACTATTGATACCTTGACGACATTGACGATGATGATGATGATGATGATAATGGAGATGATTATGATGATGATGATGATAATGATGGTGATGATGATGATGACGACGACGACGACGACGACGCGATGGAGATGAAGATGAAGATGAAGACGTGTGGAACTGAAATCTAGTAACTGGGTTAACCCAGTTGGCCTGGTTGCCCATGGTTGGAAGAAAGTGTTCGTCGAGAGAAACAGTTCGCCATTAGTTTTAGTTTAGTGTTCGTCTTTCGTTTCTTACACATGTATCAACGTGGTAACCGAACATGGTAAGTGCATGTACAGTGAAAGGTGTAAAATAACAAACCCACTCGATTATACTTCCCCAACATTTTGTTCATGTTTATTAAAAACGTAACTCGATTTCACTCCCAATACCCAAATAATAACGTTTAGTTGAATGAATGATCATCCTTTTCGAATTCATCAACAGACTTCAAAGATACGAAATTTGACGACTTCAAAGTATCGTCGTTCTCGACATCATCACGATGTTGCGTCGTTGACGGCGTCAGAAACTACCTGCATAACTTTTCGATCCCAACTGCCTTAATCAAGCGTAACGAGGAATTCTCTTTCCTTGGAATTCTCTAGAATCCAAGATTGCAGTGTTGCTTACTCCACTCAAAGAACTTTTAAGCGTCACAATATATTTGTGACTAACCTTTAACAGTATTTGGTGGCTGTGCAGTAGTTAGGAAGGACACGGCATCAGAGTAGGGCCCAGCTCCCGCCTCATTACTCGCCTGGATACGGAACTGGTACTCAGTCCTCTCCTGTAGTTTGCCAACCTTGTGAGATGTTGTGGGTCCATTAAACACAGTCGTGAAGCTTAAAAAAAACAAAAACGAGTGCTTTATTCCACTTATGCCCAGGAATGCACATTGATTCGATAATCTTTGGCAATTTTCGGAAAATTTTGCAACATTTATTTATTTTTTATTTATTTTAAAATAACCGAAACCGTCGGGAGTCTTCGGCAAACTTCGGAAAAATTCAGAAATTGATCATAAACATTCAAATAGCATTGCAACCATATGAAATTACGAGTGATCGAAAGAAAAGACCATGGCAGGACCTGGGATCTCTCAAAAGCGAAGTGACTTAGTTGCTTATTTCAGTTATTAAAGAACAACCAGAACCTTATCGCGTAGATCTCTTACGAGCTTCTGGGACAGGTTGAAGAAGCTCTCAAAACTTTTCAAAAACAAAATGCACAAAGGAAATGTCTGTGGATTGAAAGAGTCCAGTGGTCCACCAGATGATATATCCAGTTCCTGTACCATGACGGAACCATGCAGGAGCATTGCCACTTACCACCACAGGGTCACCACAGGGTCACCACAGGGTCTTACTTTCCCTGACATTTTGTTACATTCCCCTCGTGTTTTTTGATAGCCATTTGTAAACCTGGGTGAGGCACTATATTGGGTTTCAATGTCTTCTGCCGTGCAAGAAAAGAACCATACCGAATCATTACAAGCTGTCGTGACACTCACCTTCCATTTTTGTCCAACATCTGAAGCGTGTATGTCACACCAGCGTTGCCGGTCTTACCACCAGTACCGCGTGACGTCCATCTTAGTTTTAGACTCTGGTATGAAGCTGTGGCGAGTTCTAACAGGGGAGCTGGTGGGGGGAGGTCTCCAGTGGATACAAACACGGTGGAGCTACGAGAAAATGGAGTGTAGTAGGTGACATGAGTTAACAACGCAATTACAGTGGTTTCTCAGAGTAAATGGTAAGCACTCCAGTTCTTGTTTGACATGGGTATAACAGCACAGACTGTTTACTATACACCTAATTGAAGAAACGTTGACCCGTGAAAAGCATAAACCATGAACGATGAGACCGAATGGGGTTCTGGGTAGGCAGCATTGGAAAGCATAGTAATATTCCATTTCTTGATAATCAATATGTTTTCTTGTTTGAGACATTTTAGAGCATGATTTATGCATCGTGTGTTAATATTATGTGTATTCTGCCACAAACGAAGAGTAATTTACCCAACTTCCCAGTAAACCTTTGGGTCGCATCGTTCATGGTTTATGCTTTTCACCCGACAACGTTTCTTCAATTTGGTGTATACTGGAACACAGAGAAAGCAATGCTATCGGGTCTCACCTAAATGGGCCACAGCCAATTTTGTTCACAGCTTGAACACGGATTCTAAAAAAACAAAAACAAAAGATGAGGGTTAGCCTTTTACATAGCAAGCAGCCAGGATATGCTTGAATATATTAACTGGCATTTTCCACACCATAATAAGCCCTTCGTTCTCAAGAACGCCCCAAATCAAAATTACAGAAAAATCCCAAATTTCATTTTGTAAACTAATAAAAAACAAACACATGAAACTGCTCCTGAAGAACCTAGATACAATATCTAAAGTTCTGTAGTAATTATCGTTGTAACAATTACATCTTATAATAGACCAAATTTCAATTGAGTTTCGAAAGTAATCTGGTAATCGCTTTTGTTTTGCATTGCTACGCTTTGTGATTGGCTAAAAAATCTCGCGCCACTTTCTCAACCAATGAGAAGTAAAACCAAAACCAATAGTTACTTGCTCGCAAGTGTTTTCCCGCGCTTGGCGCCGGCTACATGTATTTGCTACGAGTTCTGATTGGTTCAATGGATTGGTTGCGTCTGTTGTGATTGGCCAAAGTAATTACTGACTTGTTACTTTGGTTTTAGTTTTACTACACTCAATTGAAAACTGCTGTCTTTTACATTTTATTAATACAATATCGCCTATCTAATATTATTATACCATGTGGCATGAAATTTTCGCGAATTTCTCGGGTTTTCCAATGATCCGCGAAAATAAGATCCCGTGAAAATAAACTCTAGCGAAAAAAAAAAATCCGCAAAAATTTACTCCATTTATTCAGATCACAAACTCGTCTTTTCAACTGCAACTGATAACGAAGAGTCTCTGTGGTCACTGGGTAAACTTGATACCTCTACACAAGGAGACCATATTCTGCCTTAAAACAAACATTGGATGGCTCCGGTACATGGAAACTGTTCGGTTTATAAAAAATGTGCCCATGGATCGACAAAGAATGCAGGTCAACCCCAATATTCAGGAGATACAAATGGGTCGTCCGAAGGGACACCATTCTCAAGGGTATAATAGAGGGGTTGTTGTTTATGTAGTTGTAGAAATCGAGCAGCCATCTTCAGGTACGTATGCGTGACATACTGGACAGGAACTTGCCCAAGATGCGCGAAAATTCGTTGGCACGAAACACGAAAAACTGACAATCCTTGAAATTAAACTCCCGCAAAAATGTCATGCCCCACGGTAGGATTGATACTTCTGTTTTGCATAACAGTTTCCCCACCTGTACAGAGTGTTGGGCTGAAGGTCAGTAATGTCATACTCTTGAATAACAGAAGTTTCTTCCTCGGTTTCAGAACCCTCACTGGTCATGACATCAAAGCTTATGTTCTTACAGCCTGCCACTTCAACATTGTATGACGTAATAGCAGCACCATTGTTTCTTGGATGTCTCCAGCGTAGGCGCACGTGAGAGGACGACTGCTGTACCTGCAAGGTGTAAAACCACTTTCAGACACTTTATACCGAATTCAATAAAGGTTGCTTTGGGCATTGGGCAATGCACATTGGGAAGCTATTGTTTGCGGTCACTCAAGCAAAGCATTGCATTGTGTTCCGTATGCCCAAATGCCCAATGCCCAATTGCCAAAGCAACCTTTATTGAATAAGGTATATATAGATTACTACATGTTCAGTGCTAGTGCTGGAATCCCAAAAGTGCTTAAAGCCAAACCCGCGAGGCGGCTGGACTGTCCAACTCATGCAAATGAGCAAAATCTATTGTTCTTGCTCATTTGCATTAGATTTGGCGTGGGGCTTTGCCCTTTTATACCGCAGGTTCGCCTTTAACCCTTTCACGGCTAAAAAAGGGTATTTTTTACCGTTAAATCGGTTTTTTGGAAGCAACATGGCCAAATGTCAACAAACATTGCTACAAAAGCAATTTGCTACACTCACGCTACAGTATGAACTAGATTCCGTGTAATATTTGAACATGTTTTTTTCGAATAACTCCGCTAGAATTTGGTCCATATTCAAAGTGGAGGCAAAGTGGATCTATCCTCGCTGTATCATTTGAGCATCAAAATTATCTGGCAGCGTAGAAATTGATGACGTCACAAGTGGTGCAATGTCTGCTGCTCCAAATGTCGACAAAAGTCGACTTTGGCAGCGAAAGTGTTAAATGACATTGCACCGGGATCGCAAGGTCATGGGTTCAAATCCCGTTCAAGCCTGAATTTTTCTCAGGTTGCTTTTTCGACTGCTTAAGTCACTCATGTCTCATCCGCAGTTCACATATATATGATTTTCAGATATTTTACTGTCATCGGGTTATTACAAACTCACAATTGACCATCTGTCCATGTGGCTTGGTAGCTCAGTGGATAGAGCATTGCACTGGTATCGCATGGTCATGGGTTAGAATCCCGTTCAAACCTGAATTTTTTTTCAGGTTATTTTTTCAACTGCTTAAGCTGATAGCACACTATTCGAACAATAGCTCTAATTAACATTAAGAAAACAAAAAACTGAAGAATTCTGGCAGTTGTAGTAAATGACACCATCAAGAAAATGGTCTATTGCTTTGGTTTTGCATTGCTACGCTTTGTAATTGTCTAAAAATTCTCACGTCCCTTTCTCGACCAATCAAAAGTAAAGCCAAAACCAACTGTAACTTGCTACGCGTTTTCCCGCGCTTGGCGCCGGCTACACATATTTGGTTCGAAGTCTGATTGGTTCATTGAAGGGACTGCCTCTGCTGTGATTGGCCAGAGTAATTAGTTTGGTTTCATGCCACTCAACTGAAAACCTCTCTACCAAGACGTAAAACAATCACGCCAAAGTTGAGCCGCAGTCATGCCGAAATCGTGCTGAAGATGTACCACAATCATGCCAAGCCGTTATATGTATACGCTACCGATCTTATACCCACTGATTTACTTCCCCTCCACTGTGAAAATTATTGATTTTTTTATCGCACTTACAGATTTTATAGAAGTGACAGCAGCAGGTGAGGCAGCTGGAGTTTGACAAGTACTGACTGCACTCCAGAGACTGGAGCCAACTGCGCTAAGGGCCTGGAAAGGTAACAAACCAAGTGAATAAATACGAAACAACAACGCCAATGCATAACTTTATTGTTGGCTTTTCAACTTCATTATTATATACAAACCTTTACTCTGAAGTAATAAAAGCTGGCCGGACTAACTCCTTTTCGGACTTCACAGGTTTTGTCTGGGCCACTATAGAGCTGAAAAAGAAAAACGCGAGCGAAGGATCAGAGATGGGATTTAAGTCACACTGAAATTATTTTCTGCCAACTAAAATAAAACCAATCACTATGACTAACCACAGTTCTTGGAACAGACGTAGTAATTTCAGTACCTCAACAAACGTTCCATCCTCCATCCACTCCAAACTGTAGCCTGTCACAGGAGTGCCATTTTCTGCTGGGCACTGTGAACAAAGGGAAAGTCGAATATGAGAAACAGAGTAACTTTCCCTTATGGACAACTCTCCTTGTTATGGACAGTTCATTTGGTGCTGCCAAAATCCAGTAACATTTTTAAAAAAAAATAACATGGAATCTCTATATTGCATCACTATATGTATTTCAGCCACAGAAAATACGCTACCCTGGGTGACAGAGGTATTCTCACGGCATGCTTTCGTACGCAGTTGGGATGGCCTCCTGGCCGGCGGATGGAGAGACATAAAAAGCTGGTAATAACAATGACATGAGAGGGTGTGAAAAGCCTTTGTTCTTGTATCATAAATATGAGATAAATAGCGTTCCGCCCAGATTCTAAAAATAGAATTGGCGCGCAGCATCATGGGATTGAAATGCGTACAAACATTCAAGAACTATGCAGGTAGCTACGAAAAAACAGGTGCTATGAAGCACTGTTCTTGGGTACAACTCGACAATTATCCACAACATGTACAGGAATCGCAAAAACTGGTGTTTCCGAGGCAGTCATTTTCAAATATTTGTCCGCATTTCGATCCCACAATGCAATGCTGCCAAATATGACGTCATCTGGGCGGAACGCTATTAGAGGCTGGTGATACGAGAGAGATGAGAGCATGAGAAAAGTCTCTGACACCCAGGGTGACAATTAGCTAATCTTATGCAGGAGTGAGGAAAGGTCATGCAAGGGAGCGGGGACTTTAGTGACTGAGTGGCTGAGGGGAAGAGAGGGAGAACACCCACAGTAAAGGCCATTCAAAATAGTCTTTGCAGCAAGTATTAGTGTTTTCAAGCAATGTTTTGGTTATGGTGTGCCGGACTCACATGGCGTTAACCCTTTAACTCCCAAGAGTGCCAAATATCAAAATTCAACGAAAACCCCAAATTACATTTTATAAAAGATTGAAAAACAAATGGTACCATGCAAAAGTAATGCCAAAAGAGGTTTCATTTGAATGGTCACACCATAGGATTTCATCCACAGACTCAAAAGTTAGAACAAATGGTACCATGCAAAAGTACTGCTGAAGAGGTTTCATTTGAATGGTCACACCATAGGATTTCTTCCACAGACTCAAAAGTTAGAACAAATGGTACCATGCAAAAGTACTGCTAAAGAGGTTTCATTTAAATGGTCACACCATAGGATTTCATCCACAGACTCAAAAGTTAGAACAAATGGTACCATGCAAAAGTACTGTCCAAGAGGTTTCATTTGAATGGTCACACCATAGGATTTCATCCACAGACTCAAACGCTAGAACTACATTACACATGTTTCCAAAATTGACTCTGGGAGTGAAAGGATTAAAGCAACTTACCTGCCAAGAAACAATAATAGCAGCAGCTGAGCGGCACAATGTATCAGGCGCTCTGGGTGCCTCCGGGGGACCCGGGGCTGTGGTGATGTGGGATACTGCTGATACTTTGCCAACCTGTTAAGACAACAGTCACACACAACACATAAATACTGATGCTGTTGCTCAGTTAGCAAAGTCACTATCATAATGCGTTTACAACAGTCAGTGTTTAGTGCAAGGTGACATTTTCAGTTTCTGTTTAAGAATGAGACTGGTTCACAATCAACTCCCTCTTTGATGGCAACACGCTACACAAGTGTCAAAGATGGCAGACTGGCAATCGAAAGCTCGTAAATTTAAACTCTATAACCAGAGAATGTTTTTTCAATTTGTCAATACGCTGCACAAGTATAAAATGGAAACCCCATTATTGTAGACAGGAGAAGACTACGGTGGAACGTGCTCCTCTAGGCGCCAAAAAGCAAGCTACATAGTCGCGATAAAGAGAGAAGCCTGATTGCACTTCTCATGAAATATCCAAAGGCGTACTTTTGGGGAAGTCTACAGACAGGAGTGGAGACTGGTCAATACAAATTGAATTGATTGAAAATAACTCCCGCTATTACAGACTCAACAGACAGTGTCTGCAGTTTAGCACTTGCAGGCATTGACTACAAAGTTACAGCAAACACACTGTACATAATTTATTCATGAATAATATAGTTTCTGATTTGGTGTATCATCTCTTACCCCAGCTTCATTCTTTGCTTTTACTCTGAATGCGTACGTTTTGCCTGGAAGAAGTCCTCCCACTGTACACACATTGTCCACGAGGTGGTGAATTTCTCGAAACTCTGCAAACACAAACAAGAAAAAATCCAAGATTTGTTCAGGGTTGGAAATCTTTCTTAACAGGAGATGTCCTTTCATGCCTTTGTTATTACTGATCAGATATTTCATATAACTGGTCGGGCATCCAACATTTTGGATTTTTTTCCCGAGACACAATCTGAAATGACCTACTACAAGAGGTTTGTGCCTTGCAGTACCAAAGGGCGCAGAGGAGTCAAATTTGACTGTAATGTCTTATATTTCAGCACGTACATTTTTTCAGAGCAAAACTATGATCAAGGTGAATGATTACATCACTGGTTGAGCAGGGCTTTCCTGTGGTACTGCTCATTACACTGCACAAGGTGATAGCGGTTCCAACTTTTCTGACTATCGATGAAATCCTGAGGTACTCATATACAGTTCATCATTAGGCTTATTACCTTTTGTTCCTGGATTTTCCATTTCCAGGATGTAGCCAGATATTAAGGCACCTCCATCATAATCAGGTGGATCTGCAGAGAATGTTTATATACCACATGACTCTCACAAAAAGCAACAAAGAAGTAAAGAGCAGAGTTGGAAAAAGCACCCACCCGCTTGCCAATGCCAGCAAAACTACTTCAGACGAGTACAAAAAGTACATTTATTTACTCACTTTGTTTGGCGAGTTCAATTTTTTTTCTATTTTGGGTACGTACTGACAGCAAATGATTCTTATTTCAATGTATATAACTTTGAGCAAAAAATATTTTTACTCATTATTCAGTATTAAAATGTTACTGTCTTAATAAAAACGTATTTATGTGGAGTTTACCCGTAAAATAGAAGTATCACTATGTTACTTTAAAATTATTGTAGTTATGCTTTCTCTCAGAGATATTTTTTTCTTAAAGTGGGGGCTGAAGAGGAAATTTGTTTTAGCTGAGTAAAAACTAAGGTCTGATAAATTAGGCTAATGGGAAAGTCTCAAACAAGAGCCTGGATAAATGTATCCACAGGACAGACCAATTTCGATATATTAAAATTCATACTTGGCTCCGAGGCTTGGGGGAATAAAACAAAAGAAATGAATAATTCAACGCTGAACCTCGATGTGATTCCTTTTGTTTTATTCCCCCAAGCCTCGGAGCGAAGTGTGAATTTTAATACAGTCAACTCTCCGCTAACAGACACTCTCGTAAGCGGACAGCTCTACTTACAGACGCCTTTTCAAATTCCCGTTTTACCTCCCAGTCAAACTCTGTATTTCCGCATACTGAACTCTTCCGTAAGCGGACATCCACCCTATTTTTCTTTGGTGTCCGCTTATGGGAATAATTCTCGTAGGCGGACAGATCTACTAACGGACACTTTTTTCAATTCCCGAGGGTGTCCGCTTACAAGAGAGTTGACTGTATATCGAAATTGGTCTATTGTTTGACTCACCCCAGCGTAAATCCAGAGTTGTTGGTTGAGGCTTGTGAGCTTTGGATAATACTGGTGGGTGTGCCACTCCTGGTATCACTGGTAATGTTCTCACCTTCATGACTTTGGACCACTGTAAAAGAAATACACACAAAATATTAACTTCCTACATTGCAACTGGAAATAAAGCTCCCGGCAGGGCTTGAAAAAAAAATTGATTCCAGTTTGTCAAGTCTCAAATTTTGCATGTCCTGGGCAGTTACAGCGTACTTGCTTGCCAAAGTTTACTTTTTTGTTCCAAAGTCATTTTAGTCAGCAGCCTGCTCGCGTGGGCCTTGCCCGTCGGCAAGTAAGCAGGACAAGACTGGACAGGGTTTTTTTAACCCTGCTTCAAATCGCATTTATTAGAGAAAAATGCTGACCATATGTCATTTTCACTACATTTTTTGGTAATAGGTCCATGATAACCGTCACGTCACCAAATGAAGAAACCATAACAAGGGAAATGTTTCTTAGACCTAACGAGGGAAAACATATTTTAAAACAGCTTTTCCATCGTTAGGTTTTCCCTCCTTAGGTATAAGAAACATTTTCCCTCGTCATGGTTTCTTCATTTGGTGACATGACGGTTATCATGGACCTATTACCCATTTTTTTCATGATGTTGTGATTATGAGCTCACAACTGACCTGCTTAGCCCAGGCATAAATCACAATTGGTGAGAATTGAAGGCTTTTGGGTATAAACTATTAATCTTGTACTTTTTTTGACTTAAAGGAGCACTTATGTTGTCTATCTTGTTGAACTAATGATTGACTCAAGAACATAGTCAGGTCTTTTTTATTCAGGCACAAAAATCCCTCTCATTTTGTTTTATGTAAAAGTTGATTTTTATCTGCAAAAAATTACATAATTCACCAAAGTTAAGTGAATTTTGTTTGCACAAGTTTCTTTAAATCTGCACAGTACTGTTAGTAATCACTTACTTCACTGGTACCCCCATCACTAAGTGCTGCAAAACGGATCTTGTACAAAAGTCCAGGGGACAGACCAGTGAATGTGTGTTCACAATCTAGGCCTCTGTACACCTCTCTAAACTCTCCACCTTACAACAAAGAAAATATAGTCAATAGTTAATATGGTCCCCTGTAAGACAGAAACCTCAATTTCTGGCTGAAAGCCTGATGGACACCAATGGTTGGCTGGTCGCGGTAAAACTTTCACTTGTTTTTCTGTACCTAAACCGTGGTTTCAGCCAGAAATTGAAAAATGGGCATCCTGAAAATATTTCCCATCATAAATTTTTAAAAGATTAGGTGCAATTTTCATTGAATTTCTTCAAAACGTGGGCATCCACAGGATGCCTGGACACCCTGCTGGATAAAAGCTTGACCTAAACTCTCTATAAGGCATACACCTCTCTAAGGAGGACAACTGGAGCTGGTCAGGAAGCCGAGGGTGTCTGGCTTAGAAAGAGTTCACTGCACTACATGATTGTATGATAAGAGCAGTTTTCAATTGAGCGTCAAAAGTAATTTCACGATTGCTTTGGTTTTGCATTGTTACGCTTTGTGATTGGCAAAAAAATCTTGAGCCATTTTCTCAACCAATCACTTATAAGTAAAACCAACACCAATCGTCACTTGCTCGCATGCGTTTTCCTACACTTGGCACCGGTAACATGTATTTGCTTCGAGTTCTGATTGGTTCATTGGATCATCTGCTCATGTTGTGAAGGGCCGGAGTAATTGCTTTGGTTTTGGTTTTATGACACCCAATTGAAAACTGCCCTATACTGATTGGCTAATCTAATGGCAAGAAACTGCTGCGAATTAATACGCTCAAGGATAGTGTCCTGGCTGATATACGGGTATCATGTTTTCATAACTGTGGCCAATGGAAAACAAACATTAGGACCCTACCCTCTATGAGACGTTTTGCCTCAACAACCCCCTCACTCCAATTTCATACCCATGGTTCTGCAAACTGCAGTGAGATCTTCATTTGGATTTTTTTATATTTTAAGAAGTCAGTATTTACTCTGTGAATTCAGTTTATGTATGAATTTCCTTCACAATAACCCATTTCCGAGTGGCTCTTAGCCTCCTTTTTAAACCGAGGCCAAGTGCAAAACCATTCATAAGAAAATGAGTTTTCTTTGACATGCAAATAAAACTTATATCTTAGAACTTAGAATCAAGTACACTTAAATAGATTTCTCTAATACTGGGTGGGTCGGTTTGCAGTTAAAGCCTATGCAAGTGCCTTAGCACTTTTAGAGATCTTATATCCATATGAATGGTTAAATTGTACTTGGCCTCAGTTTGATAAGGAGGACAAGAGCAACTTGGAAACGGGCTATTGTCTGATCATGGGCAGACCATGACAGGCAAACTATAGCCAGCAAATTGTGTTTAAAACACCCAGGTTGAAAGAAAGTAGTGAAATCAGCTGTAAGTTAAACAGAGCATTTTTACCTTTTCCATCATCTGCTTGTAACACATGTGCAGTGATATCTGATCCTCCGGTGTCTGATGGTGGGTCTAGAGACGTGATGATGAAACCTTTATTTAAGTGTCATAAAATTCTAGTACATTACAATTGCTAATCGAGGACACTAAAACAAAGCTACACGTAATTAAAATTGTTGACTGTGTTTATATTTTAGTCACTTATGCAAGACTACAGCATTCTACACAGGCTAAAACAATTAGGCAGGGAAACCCTGTTGCTCTCTTTGCAAATTGCTGTTGCATGTATGCAAAGTTAAATCAGAATGATGCATCTTTATACAGTCAAATGATACTTAATAAAATTACTTTATCAAATTGTCTATTTCATGCAAACTAATGTTACATGTATGTACATATTTATTTTGTTCAAATTTAGGCAAATTTTTGCACAGAGTGAGCTTCATGCCCTGAATTTTAAGCATACTCAGGCTTCAGGTTTTGGGATAAGAAATTGTTAAATACTTTAATTTATATATTATTACAATGTATATTGTTATTACCCCATGAAACAGTGAATCCTGCAGTTCGGACTTTCCCTTCCAGCACAGGACATGATGGCTGGCCTGAAGAAAAAAAAAGTCACCAATTACATTGCAATTCTGTATAATTTTTACTACTACACATTACTGTTGATCTACATTGCAAGTTCTGCTTGAATGAGCTATCAAATTGTTGGAAATGACTTTAAAAATGCATTTATTAATTTTGTTCTTTGGCATAAATTAATATAATGATAATCATTGATGCAAAGGCATACCTGGTTTCTCAGGATGGGTACCAAATATGACAGTATCACTCCACTTGCTTTTTCCTTGTGAATTAGAAGCCAGCAACTATCCCGAAAAATCAAAACAAATTCTAAGTCATCATTGTGAAAAGTCTGCAGAGATGTCATATGACATTCTACGAGTAGTCTGCTTGGTTAAGGCCAAACCAAAACCTGTTAATTTTTGGGAATGCCCCACCCCCCTTTTTTTATGTAAGTGCAAATATAATTATAAACATTTCTGTACATTTGGCAAACAAATTCAAATGTCCTGTCTATATTTTTGGCCAAGCTAGAAGACTGCCAGAGTCAAACAACCATCAATTAAACCTTCGAATCTTCACAGAGTGAGGTTTTCCTATCAACACTTACCCTAAATTTGTAACAAGTGTTTCTCTGAAGCTTGTCAATAGCACACGAGTTTTCCATTCCTCGAAATACAACACGGAAGCCATGGCCCTGGAATATTAAGTAGAAAAAAAAATTACATAACAGTCTATTTATGACAGTTGCCTTGAGTGAATGAACGAATTTTCTTTAAAAAAAGCTTGTTAAAAAAGATTAATCAACAGAGCTTTTTAATTTTCAATAATGATTATACATTTTGTAAGCTTCACTTACTGTAGTATCATCTTCCATTTCCACCAGATACTCTGTGATCTCAGCTAGAATAAACATAAAAAATAAAATTCATGTACAGTTGAACCCCTCTAAAAGGCTGTTATAAGCAGCCGGCAGCAGACTGTTATGGTCGGCAATTGCTATGAGAACAACCACAAGAGGCTATTTTGAGTTTTAATAATGACCACCTATTTTCCTTGTGTACAATGTAGCTGGCAACCTCAAAGCCAAATGACAGTCCTGCCTTGGACAGAATTGTCTGGCTGTTGTGGGGAAGATTTAGGTGCAAACAAGAAGTTGGGACAAGAAAACATGGCCATTGTAAAAGAGATACAGCCATCTCATTCTCATTTATCCAGATGTGTCCACTCAGTCTAAGGGCACGTTCGATTGCCTGTATTCCGGAATAAGAATAAACAGAAAAGTCTTTGAGAATTGATTGGCCAGGCACACTTGCAGTGCACAATGTAAATCTGTCAAAACATGTTAATAATACCGCTTTAGGAGATAATTATTTAGTTTTCCAGTGGCTCTCAAATTCCGAAAGACACGACAATGGGTGACCATTCTTACTACAGTTACATGTATTCTTATTCTGGAATATGTTAATTCGAAAGTACCCTTAGACTGCATTCTAAAAGATTTCTGATTTGACCACAGGTTTACCAACCCTTTGTTTGTGTAGTGTACTGTGCATATAAATGGCTGCATTGGTTAAATTTAGCTTTTTCTGGCTTGCATTATTAGGTACTACTTACATTTGTAAAATAAACTAAAAATGCTAAAAAAATTTATGAATATCATGTTGAACTTTGTCTTAGTTTGTGCTTGTACCTTTAAGCCCTAAGAGTGATCAGCATCAAATTTCTCCTTGTAATATTAATGCCTTATCAGTCAAAAAGGTCATGAGAATTAAGGACATGATCACACAAGATGAGTTATCTTGATATCCAAACAATTTCTCCCCACTACTTTTATAGGAAATGTATAAGACTAGAAATGAGAATTTAAAATTTAAATTTTGATGCTAGTGCTTAAAGGGTTAAACCTTGAGGGAGAAGCTTTACAAACTTGTAGTATGACTCACTCAGAAATAGTCATAGAGAAAGGAAACAAGGTTGACATGTCCAAGACTATATATCTATGACAATGCTCACCTCCTTTAGTTTCAGGCTTACTCCATGACAGGTAAATGGAATTGATGCCTGCCTTGTCCAATTTAGGAGGCTCAGGTGTTGATGGAACACCTGCACTAGATACACACTTCAACTCTTTGCTGAATTTACTGCAATGATAATTTTAAGAAAGATAAGATTCTATTAAAGAAAGGAAAAATTTCATATTGAGTATTCTACAAAGTGCTAGAATTGTGATGCTAACAAAATTAGCAAGGATACAGCAACTGCATTTTTAACTGTCATTTTCAGTGGAAAAAGCAGCAGACTAAATCTTGGCTAAATCTCAGACAATACAATTATTCGATTCCCCTGTTTCCTGACCGTCACAGATTTTGAAATCTTAGACATGATCTATGATCTAGGATGGTCAGGGGAGTGTCTGACACATCCCAGATTTCTGGGATGGTCAGTGATCATTCCCGATTTATGACAACATAAATTACAACTGTGTGGGATGTTGGCAATATTTTAAGGTAATTACCATGCCTCTAAGTGGAAAAAACACGCTCAGAAATCAGTACAATAGCGAACTTTAATATTGGCTTTTTACAGCGTAGGCTAGCCTACATGTATCTATACATTTATCTGATGTACACACCTTGCACCAATGCCATTTACAGCTTGCAATCTGAATGAACATGGTGTAGCTGGAGGAAGCTTATGCGATAGTTTAAATTGTCTTTGGGATCCACAATAGGCTTCTGTGTAAGGACCTCCCTTTTCACCCTTATTCCATTCCAGTCTGTAAAGTGTGATTGGAGAGCCATTATCTGATGGAGCCTAAGAAAGAAAAACAAAAATGATATGACATCACTAACACTTCGCCTCAGGCTATAAACCACTTGAAAATCCCAACTTTTTTCCTGCCCAATTTATATGTAGTCGTCGCCTTGGCTCGTAGCCAAGGCACGACTCAATAATATTATTGTACCACCCAACCAAGGCCTATAAGCCTTGACATCATTTAAGTTGCTAAACTCAATTTTAAAGTATGGCTTAGACAGGGTTCAGTTGTACATTGTACATGTACACTGTATGGTGTAACAAACTGATCAATCAAGTTACAGTGGTTTTCAATTGAGTGTCAACCATAACCAAAGTACTAATTTTACTCTGGTCATTCACAACAAATGCAGACAATCCAATGAACCAATCAGGACTCAAAGCAAATACATATTGCCAGTGCCAAGCACTGAAAAATGCATGGGAGTAAGTCAAAATTGGTTTTGGTTTTACAGTCAAACCTCTATTAAGCGGTCACCCTCAGGGAATGGCCAACTGACTGCTTAATAGAGGTGACTAAATGAGCAACATCTATCGTTCTTGCTCATTTGCATTGGATTTGGGGTGGGGCTTTGCCTTTTTATACCGCAGGTTCGCCTTTAATAGAGGTCTGACTGTAGTTCTGATTGGCCGAGAAAGTGGTGCAAGTTTTTTCAGCCAAACACAAAGCATAGCAATGCAAATCCAAAGCAACAGCTAAACTACTTTTGACACTCAATATTGAAAACCACTCTTATTAACAATTCACAATATTAACTTGACTCTGAAGATCACTTTTGCTCAGGTTGTCAAAACATACTCTCACCTTGACAATCGCACAAGACAAACTACTTGGAATCAGACTTTTAGCCAGAAATTAAAAAGTGGGCGTACTGAAGATATTTCCCATTGATAATAACTTTTTAAAGGATTAGATTACATGTAGATGCAATTTTCATGAATTTCTTCAAAACGTCGGCATCCACATGATGCCTGGGCACCCTGCTGGCTAAAAGCTTGCTTGGAATATCGGTTAAAACTATGTTTATTAAAGTAAACAACAGTCTTTCCAAGGACTGGATTCTTAAACTAAAATTACATGTAAATAAAGTACTTAAATAGCATATCAACTCACCGTCCACTTAATAGTGAAGCTGGTTTTTGTTTTGCTCCCAAGATGAGGCTGCACAGGTGTTGACGGCACAGAACAGGGCATATCACAAGTCACTTCTGGAGAAAACTCCCCCTTTTCATTATCCTTCTCAGCTTGAATTCTTTTAACAAAATCAAGAACAAAAAAACAATTTTTAATTAATTTTAGAACTTTGAAGGGCTAATTGTACAAGAGGGGTAGATACAGTGGCATAGAGGTCTTCTTGTTGGATTTTTACTCTTGGGTTGGTTAAGCCTGGTTTCTGCCTCCTGTAGTTTTCTTATACAAGACCAATGTCAGACCACAGGGAGTCTTAACTCTGAATCTTATTATGAACATTAGTAATTTCAATGTACAAAACACAGGGACAAAATGTTCACATTATTAGCATTGTACTGTTACACATAAATTTATATCAAATTCACATCTGTAGTGAAAGTGAAAGTGGTTGCGATCCCTTACAACAGGTTTTAACTAATAATGATTTGACTGGCAAATGATAGGTACATGTATTTTGGAAAAGCGGTCACTAAGGAAAGGTAGGTTGCATATGCACACTGAGCTAGTGGTGAATCATTACGGAAATGCAATGACATGCTTAGGATTTAAACCTTCGATGACAAAGGACCTTACCTAAACATGTACTGTGTCCCTGCTCTGAGTTCTTTAATGGTAAACTCCTTTTCTGTGCCACTGAAAAATGATTCAAAAGTTATTATGTTCAACCACCATCAAACAGCGGACAATAGTCTATTGCTGTGTTCACATCAGCAGCAAAACATGTTCAGAGTAAACATTTTCAACAAAACATGTTTACCGTAAACATGTTTGCAATTTTCATTGTTCACATTTAATTTGAAAACTTGCTCAAACCTGCTTGTATAATTATTTTATGCTGTTTTATGAAACAAGAATGTTATAACAAAGCTCACATAAAATCTTAATAATTACATATGAACCGGAAATAAAATAGAGCTCAAACTTGCTGCTGCAATTGATTTGTGGTTTTAATTAATTTCACTTGTCAAACCCTTTGGGAACAAATGGTATTGCAGCTTTTAACAAGAAGACGACATTTGCACTAACATGTTTCATCTGGCTTAGATCAAAAATACCTTGTGAGGTAGTTTCGATCATGCTCAGAATAAACATCTTTTAATCATGACTTGTGCAATGTGCCGCCTGATGTGAATGTTCCATAGTAAAACATGTTTCATTCACAAGCAAACTAAACATGTTTGGCCCTAGTGTGAACACAGCATAATTATGAGAGTTGGTGTAAGAGGTTTGATGATGGAGTAAGAGGTTTGATGTCAAACTATCATTAGTGTGCAGCAACCTGCCACAATTAACTTTAGTTATTTGCGGGTTGCTAATATAATTGTTTTATTATTTGTAAATAAATCATTGTTGTTGTTGTTGTTGTTGTTGTTGTTGTTGTTGTTGTTGCTATTACCATTGACCATCAAACTTGCAATCAAATGCTTCATGGCAGTGCATGATAGTTGATAATAACTGGGGGAAGAGTTTTTATCCTAAACTATCAGCTACTGATGTACTATCAATGACTACGAGGCTTGGAATCAAATGCTACATGGCAGTGCATTATAGTCAGGGCATTTGACAGGATGCGGTGATGCGGATCCGCATAATTCTCTAATTTCCGCATCCTCCACATCTTTGGAGCATTTTCTGCATAAAACTGAAAAATTTGCCCAATTTATCAATCAATAAAGCAGCTGCGAACCTTCCTCATAAACATAAAAGCTGAAGAGATTGATTACTTTGAAGCAGTTTTTCTCCAAAACACCGACGAAAACAGGCCGCTTTTTTCACGAGTGATTTTTCAACCTCCGGGCGTTCCACTCGTCTGTTGGCGATGAGCCTGGATACTAGTTTTGTGGTTTGCTTGGTTACTAAGGTTAACCAAGATGGCCGCTTGTTTGGCTTATTTGGCTTCTTTTGTTCGTCTTCGGTGTTTCTTCATTGCTAAAAGATTCAAAATGTCTGACAAACATAGCAAGCACTGTTTTAATACGGGTATTTTGGCGTTCGTGCATTACCTGTTCGAGGTAAATACACTGGAAAGGCCCCATTATCACTTTAAATTTCCGCATAATCGAGCATGTTTTCCGCATAATCGACACATTTTCCCGCATGATATGCCCTCGAATTTCGGCATATTTTAAAATTTTTTTCCGCATCCTATCAGATGCCCTGTAATAGTCAATGATAGTTGGGGTGGGGTGAGAGTTTTGATCCCAAACTATCAGCTGCTATCATTGATTATCATGCTTGTGATCAAATGCTACATGGCAGTGCAAGATATAGTCCCTGATAATTGGGGTGAGAGTTTTATCAGCTACTATCGTTGACTATCATGCTTGTGATCAAAAGGCTTGCAACCGACTTGCAGCTATCGATAATTGCATGACAAGGGACAGATGTCATGGAAGGACTCATGTCTGGCTAAGAAAGAAAAAAATTTATTTAATTCCAGCCCTTGATAAAGAGAGTTGCTCTAAATACCTGTAAATTGAGTGATAAGGTGACGTTTTGGAGAACATTTGTAGATCGAAGCTGCATCCTGTTAGATGACTGTTGTTACTGACTTGTCCTGCCCAGGAAACTTTCACTGTGGTACAGTTTAAAACCTCTATCTGGAAATGACAAGAATTAAAACTTAAAATCAATAAAAATTTCATATTAATTTTATGATTATAATAATAATAATAATAATAATAATAATAATTATAATGCATTTCAAGACTAAGCTTACATTAATTTTTATAGAGTGGTTTTCAATCGACATGAGTGTTGTTAAACCAAAACCAAAGTAATTACACTGGCCAATCACAACAGATTCAAACAACCCAATGAACCATTCAATCAAAACTTAAAACAAATGTTCATGTAGCCAGCCCCAAGGCTGGGAAAATGCATGTCATGTATAGGTCGATTGGTTGAGAAGGTGGTAAAATTTTTACCAACTGAAAATTCTTAATATGCTTTCATTTTGAAATTTAAAAATAGTTTTGCAGATGTCTTGAACTTCAAGATATCTGTCCTAAAATAAACTGTACAGTGAAAGAGCTGCACAGGAAGAAAACACTGTATTGCCTCCCAGAAATGTAATTCAGATACAGTACAAATCCTCGACCCAGTGTTATTTGAATTGAGTTGGTTATTTGTTTCTTTGAACTTAAACAAATTATTAGCTGTGTCTTGTACAGTACATATAGATGTCTCCTTTTCAATGCTGGGAGGAGATCTAAAGAAGATGTCTGCAAGTTACAAAGGCAACCACAAACTCATCACTGAGAACAAAGATGTCTGCCTTACCTCAGGAGCCTTGTGTATCTTCAGCTCTTCAGACATAATTTTGCCTACAACAAAATTAAAGAAACAGATTAAACATAAAATAAGCAATCTCTGATGCAAGCATATCCCATATTAATATTATCAAAGCATAACATAAAATCTTTTTACTATTAATAATCACCATGGTATTCATTTGAGGATGGACACCAGACACAAGACCGTTGTCTAAGACAAATTTAAAGGTACCTACAAAGCCCAAAGCGCAGAGGTTAGTACCATGTTACGTACCCTAGCCAAAACTTAGGCACCCAGTTTATTTCTTTGGGCACCCAAGGTTGCCAAAATCCTGTTAGGCAACAGCCCTGAGACATAATGCCAAGTTGTTGAGTGCTAATATAATGGGTTTGGTTGTCTTACTTTGATTAAATAAACATGGCATGAAAAGCCTGGCGTAGAAAGTCTGACTGAAATATCGAAAACCTCCTGATCGGAAGTACATGTTTTTGTTATCATTAACTAGTTGAGGTTCAAATTATTCCTTGGTTTGAATTCGTTTTCAAACCAGTTTGAATTCATTTTCATTTTCCTTAATTGTCTCAGCTGGCTCATTATTCATAATTATTCTGAGAGAAAGGAAAACAAAAATCAAACTGATTCAAACCAAAGAATACATGTATTATTAATATTAATAACCTTTTTAAGTTTTAGCCTACATATTAAACAGTATTCCCGTTTGAGAGAAATAAAACTGAAAATGAACACAGTTTAGAGATAATAATGAACCATCTTGAAAGATCCAAATGTTCAGTACTAAAATTGCAGTGCTCATTCTGACCCTTGTATTGGTAAATTAAACAGTAGAATCCTGAATTTTCAAACACTCGATTTTTTATACCTCCCCATTATTCGAACCAAAACTTGCTTACCTGGGAGTTGATTTCAATCAATAGCACCTTCGATTTTTCGAACTCCCAATATTTCAAACCAATAATACTTCTGTCTCCTCAAGAGGATCGAAAAATCTGTATTCCACTGTATTTTCAATAAACTTTTAGAACTTCAAGAAACTTTACCTTCACAAATTCACACCTTGTAAATCGTCACATTATTTTAAACTGAACATGTTGTAATAATATCTATTACACATATCAAATTTCATGTTTCAAGCCAACACGATAGATATACTCCCTGTATACATGTACCGTCTGAATGCAGCCAGCTGCCATGGCAGCAGATTAATGATTCTGGAATTTTGTTTGTCCAGTCATTAACCCACTACCAGGGGCTGATAAGACTTGCTTTTCAGAAGACAAATATTACAAGATCGCGGTAATTGAATAGAATACTGTCAGCAAAACAAGCAAGCCAAAATAAAGTAGACTTTGTTATTCATGAGAGTTTAAAGGGGCTACAGCTGTATATATTCACTATTTTGAGTGTTACTTTAAAAAGACCAATTTGGCCTTATTTATATCAGTGAAAACCCAAAAAAAATGGTCTACGTCACTATTTTAAGCGTTACTTTTAAAAGCCCAGAACACATTTATATCAGTGATCAGTTTTATTTAAACTTAAATTCAGTCTGCTAGTGCTCTAAGAATAAAAATAAGTGTTTTAACTCTTTAAGCCCTAAGAGTGATCAGCATCAAATTTCTCCTTGTAATATCAATGCATTATCAATCAAAAAGGTCATGAGAATTAAGGACATGATCAAACAAGATGAATTCTCTTGATATCCAAACAATTTCTCCCCAATACTTCTATAGGAAATGTATAGGGACAAGAAATGAGAATTTAAATTTTGATATCAGCGCTTAAAGGGCTAAACTGCAGATGGCCAGGATGGAAACAGATTGCAACCTGAAAAAATTGGGCCAATTTTTTTAAAGTTTATCGCCCTGTGTCTCAAAAAACTTCCTATACTACAACTCTAATATATTATGGTTAATTCTCTCTTCGAAAATTGTGTTTAACAAAGATACTTTAGTTAGTTTTAATTTGGGTTACTTTTGATCCAAAAAGGTAGTCTGAAATCACTATGACATATATAGTGGAATCCCGATTTTTCAAACCTCCAAGGAAAGCGGAAATTGGTTTGAAAAATCAGAAGTTCAAAAAATCGAAGGTGGTATTGATTGAAATCAAATCCAAGGGAAACAAGTTTTGGTTTGAATAATTGGGAGTTTCGAAAAATTGAGTATTCGAAAAATCGGGATTCCACTGTAAGCTCCTTTAAAATGTACACTGTACATAACAGCTGAATACTGATGATAATGACATTGCATGCCATTGTTAAGGTTACAGTGTACCTTCGGGAGTGTCTCCAGTATAACAGCTGTAGCGTCTTAAGATTACACTTAATATACCTAAACCCAGATATCAAATTAAAGCTTATAGAGCTGGCTATCTAAATATGGAAACCATTTGGTAATAAAATGAATTGTAGAATTTTTACGACGTCTAAATTCAAACGTCTGAATCAGCTTTAAAACGCTATAACTCAAAGCGATTATTATATTTTGCTAATTTGATTTGTTCTCGGATTTCCGGACACGAAGCGCTAAAAAAACGTGTCGGCGATTTCCCATATTCAATTGCAGTGAAAAGGTACAGAATATTTTCGAAAAGGGGAGAAAAAAATTGGAATGATCGCACGGAAATGCCTCTTGACGAAAAAGTTTTCGGAATTAAGAAATTCGCCGACACGTTTTTGTTGATTATATGTTAGCCTAGCTTCTGTCCAAATTTAAGGAAAATCGAACAAATTCCCTTTGAGTTGTAGCTCTTTAAAGTGTCCCCAACAAGCGAAAAATTAACTTTGAGAAAACGGCGCTTAAAAAAACATATCGCTTAATAAACAAACTCCGCCCACAAAAGTTATACTGTCATTTCTCCATCAATTTTCACTATTTTTCGATACTTTTTTTTTTGGATGAAAGTTCATTCTGTAAACTTTATTTTAACGCCAAAAAAAAATTTTCACTCCACATGGGACATTTGAATTTTGGCTGAGAAGAAAATTACCAGACTTGGTACCATTATTGATTCACAAATACTGCAGCAGATGTTTAGTATGCGGGGCCAACTTGTGAATATGGAACAACCTTTAGACCCTCCCCTCTGTTTTGCTGATCCATGGACCACCCCACCTCCACCGCGGTCAAAAGTCCGAGGCATTTTTCGTTTTATTTTGTGGGATTTTATTAAGTATTAAATGGAAATATTGGGAAGGATGTATAAAAAATTAGTTGACATAACAATCTTTAAATTTTCCTCAAACTAATAAGCTTCTTTCTGTTGAAAACTGATCAAAACTCTTTGTGCCTGATCAAAATTATGTTGGCAAATGGCGCCAACAATTCTGCAGTTCATAATTTTCAAATGCTTAGAACTGTTTTAGTAACCTTTCAAAACATTTCGTGAATTGACAGTGTATTGGCAAGAATTATATTAAACTAAATTAAGCCCCGATAGTACCATATGGCACATAATCACATAACCTGTTCAATATCTGGTCAATTTCAATGAATTTTGGCCACCAAAATAGTCTTGGAAAGATCTGCATGTACCCATTGAGCACATAAAATCATACCGCCCTACTCTATGTGATGTGATTGACCACCCCCCAAACATTTCAATGTTTTTTTTCTTTATGCATATGTGCTTTAAGATGAAACTCATGTTATGCTACTCACTTAGAAAAATGCAAAATGAGGAATTAGAATTATGTATGAAGACTATGACTTTGCTAAATGTTTTTATTTTTACATTTCAAACCCATTTCTATCCAGGCATAACTAATCAATGATCAATGACATCAATGAGTAATCAATGGATAATCAATGGGTAATCAATTGATTAATCATTGAGTATTGCCAATACTCAATGAGTAATCAATGATTAATCGAACCCAAAAAATTTTGTGGGTCATTGATTACTCATTGGTGTCATTGATTACTCATTTTAAACCAACAGAGACCTTCTAGTACACTCATTTCTCTTCCTGCCACCCACCAGAGGTCAGAAAAGGGCTTGAGCTCCGGGATAAAAGGTGTAGTGAAGCCCTGAGACTTTTAAGAACAAATTCCTCAGCGAAATCATTCAGTGAGAATATCAACAACTTCAAAGCACGCCTTCGTGCTAGAGGCTGCACTGACAATCTCATTGAGAAAATAATTTCCGAAGTAAAATTCAATAAACGGAAGTCATCTTTGCAGCAATAGGAGAATGTGCGAAAAATAATGCTGCCTTTCGTAACAACGTACCACCCGGCGTTGCCTAATCTTAAAAACATCAAATGAGCAAATGGCATTTAATTCAGAACCAACCATTGCTTAGAGAAATATACAAAGAGCCTCCCCTTATCTCATACAAAAAGGGAAAATCCTTGGGGGATATACTTGTTAGAGCAAAACTCTAAAGGTCATGTTCCACATTATCACGAGCTTATGAGTCGTGTCTGGCCTGTCAACACCTCTTTTCATGCAAATCAATGACTAATCAATGACATCAATGACTAATAAATGACCAAAAATTTTGTGGGTCATTGATTAGTCATTGAGTACTCATTGAGTATTGGCAATAATCGATGAGTAATCAATTGATTACTCATTGATTACCCATTGATTACTCATTGATTACATTGATGTCATTGATTAGTTAAGCCTGGTTCTATTAAAGCCACAACTTCCTTCGTTTAAAATGGCATAAGTTATGAATTGTACTAGACAAAAACCTTTCAAATGGTATATCATACATGGTCATACCGTTTTTAGTTATCATTTTGGGAAAAAAAGGGGATTTGCCTCGGGCTTAAAGGGTTAAACAGTGAAAATGACAACCTTAACTTTCAAGTATTTTGCTTAACTTTTGCAATTTTTCTGTCCTCTGACTGCGGTTAACCCCCCACACTGTGTCCAACTCCCCAACTCCCTCCAATAATAATAATAATAATAATAATAATAATAATAACTTTATTTCACACAGAATTCAGAAAGTATACACTTATTTATACTGAAGCTGTGCCTAATAATATAATGCTAACAGTTAATGCTGTACTCATGGCAAGCGAACTACATTAAAGTTGACTGGTAACTCAAGGTTTGAAAAAGACTAAAGGAAAGCACCCATGGCAGACTATCTTGAGTACATGACTGCCTACTTTCCTTGAGTAGCCTGAGTTTCATGTTTCACAAGCAGGCTTTTAGCCAGAAATTGAAAAGTGGGCGTCCTGAAGATATTTCCCATCATAAATTTTTAAAGGATTAGGTGCAATTTTCATGATCTTTCTTCAAAAAGTGGGTGTCCACAGGACGCCTGGACATCCTGCTGGCTAAAAGCTTGATCTCAAGACTTAATGACAGTCCTGTCTAATGTGCCAATCACCAGTCACCATATACATGCTTCCATCTTTATTTAAACACTTGTCTAAAAATACTTCCTCAAAGTTCTATACATAATAGCTGTGGGTGTTATGGCTTCAAAAGAGGGGAGACCAGTTGAGGGGACCATTAATCAAGATAGTTTGAGGTTTCTACTGTTTTTTGTTTTCACCTTCCATTAGCTTAATAAATAAGAAGGATACACCTGCGGCTATCAGGGCTTATTACAGTCAGACAAAGACTGAGTGATAAATGAAGTATATACTGTTACCTGTCCCTTGATTAATAACTTCTTGATTAATAATCTCGCTTTTAAGAGAGCTTTTCAAAATAATTGCTGCTGAAATTTAACTTGAATAAACACCTCCCTAGAATAATTGCCCCCTTCTGGAGCAAATAAAACAAAATGTGTTTTATATTATTCAACAACTGCCCCAGCTGTTATTTGGAGGAAATGCAGTACTTAGCACTTGAAATTCTAGTTTCCATAAAAATCGGTTAGTTGAAAATGTACTACAAATGGAACATACAACTATTTTTCAAAACTGAAGCAATTTTTTTTTTTACAGAAATTGATAAAAATATTTTTCCTAAACTACTCCCCAAGATATTTTTAATTTAAACATAAAACAAAAGGAATCCTTTTGTCTGTTCCCTTTCATAGAAAGGACAGGTACTTGTACTTGTGGTACAAGTAAGTCGTGATCATTCATAAGTTATAGGGGTGTTTGTTAACAAAAAAGAAACTAAAAATTAGAAGCTGAGAACAGAGACACTTTCAATGTAAATATAAGCCTATATAAGCTTACCATTTGTTGCAGGCTTCGATTCCAACGATTTATCTAAAGGAGAATAAAGAATTTATATTTGATTAATTATAAGCCGTAAGCATTTGGATTTTGTCAGATATTTTTGGTCATCTATATTTATAAGCAGGATCAGACCATGAACTAGCATGCAATAGAGAAGCAGACAAAAGGAAGGAAGTGAAAATATATAAAAGAAAAGAAAAAAAATTCCCCGTACTGAAACGGTGAATAATATTAACAACAAGAAATGACAGGAATTTTTTTTTTAGATTTCCACTTTTATCACTTTCACACAAAAAATCCGAATTCTATCAGACGAGAAAAATAAAGAAAATAAATACGTTAAATAACGTGTTCTACTTCTTTAAATGAACTGTCCCTAAAGAATGATTCCGTACGTTCACTCAAGCTAACAATTAGAGAGAGAACATTCAAACGCGGTATTAAAATAAATTACCGTCTTTCGAAGAGTCGTCCGACTTGTTTTCTCCATTCATACTGGACGAATTAACTCGAACATACTGTTTTAACCCTTGGATTGGCAACTGAATAACTTGATGGCAATGGCCATTGCAATTCTCCTCCTCTTTACTGCTTGATTTTCTCTCCCGTAGTTTCTTCTGGAGTTTCTCTCGTTGTTTTTCGAGCCGATCGTCTCCCTTGCGAACGTCCGCTCCGTTGAGTTGAGACTGGTCGTTGGCTGAGTCGCCACAATTACAGTGGTGGCAATGATTTAAATGTTGAAATTCTTGTAAATTTGAAGCACAATCTGAATCCAGCTCGTGGTAAACCCCGTCTTCCGAACGAAATACCACTGAGTGGTCGGTGTCCGGGTCTACGAGACGTACAATCTTCGGTAACACTTGGTCTTTCTCAGAGAAGTTTAAACAAATGACCGTACCAGAAGATGTCCGAAGTTCTATCTTGCTTCCCTCTGCGGTAACCCCCTCTGCTACTTCTTGCGAGGGCATTTTATTCACCTCTGCCGACATTACAACATAGAAAACCCTCGTAAGTGTCCAGACGGCTCGAAGGCAATCGCAAAATCAAACTATTTTGTCTTTAAGTCCTCAAGATATGTCTCCGACGGCTTGAGAAAACGTGAAAAGCGGCTTTCAAACGGATGAAGTTTCGGCGCGCCTGAGGAGATGAAAATGCGTCATAACAACAACACGCCGGCCACGAATGATAACTCTGTTACTGTTACAAGTTTTGTGACCCAAAGTAGAAGGAGAAGCTGTATTTTAGCGTAAATTTCTTCACCAACAGCTGCTAACCACCATTCACTTCCACGTAGTCTTTTTGTTTTCTTGCTCTTGACAGCCGCTGACCGCTGGAACAGTTCAAGAACAAAGAATTTTGCGGGGGTGGCGGGGGTAAACGATACCGGAAACCAATCAGTTTGCTTACATCTTTTATCACTCTCTTGGAGAAACAGGATTGCGTTTTGGGTTTCCTTAAAATTAATTTCCCTTCTGAACATTTCGATTTCGATATTTTAATTAAACAACGTTCTCCTATATGTATACAGTGTAATAAATGTAAAACATTTTTCTTTGAAACATTTCTTCTATCATGTTTATATAAATAGCAGTAAGAAATCAAATACTGCATCATTGCATGCATGTAAGCTTATCTTCTCATGAAAAGTAGTTTTTGAGCTGTTTTTAATTAAACCATTGTTATCAAAAGAAATGTCTTCTCTGTGTGGGAGATTCCCGTTGACAAGGAACCAGATAGACTCAAGTGTTCCTCTCCTTAGAATTTACGTATTTCACCTTTTAGCAAATTTCAGATTTTAGCATCATTTTGAAAAGCCAAAAGACTTATTTTTATCAAGGGAAATCTAAAAATAAAGGTCTAGTTTTGTTAGCAATTAATATATTAGAGCACAGAAACTGTTAAATGTGTGTGTTTTATTATAGCAGCAGATGGCCATTAGGATAGAAATGGATTGTAACTTGAATGAATTTGGGCTAAGTCTTTCCAAGTTTTTCCAGTGTCTAAAATAGCGGCTGTAGCTAAGTTCTTATTTAGGTTAAAAGAAACTTTTGTGCATAATTGAAGGTTAAACTTATCAGCAATGTTAACATAGTTTGAACAAAAATCAGCACATTATCGTACCTTAAACTCATATTAATTCTGTTTTGATTTTTAATATCTTTGTAATTTGTTAAGCCACTGAATAAAGCTGTTCTAAAAGAAAATCAGTCGCGGATCAATCAAGGCCATGTCTGATTTCAAGAGTAGCTGATATGTTAAATATTTTGGAAAAGGAATTAAGTGGCATTTTTTAAGGATTAAACAAAACATTAGTCATTAGTTTAAATATAAAAAAATAGATTTAGTCGTAATTCTATAATTTTCTATATATACGCACACAGCGCTTGCTTTACATCTGTTTAGACGCTTTAGAACAGTGAACATAAAAATTCCTGGTAGGGGGTCTCAGTTAACTTCCTTTTCCCTCATTTGAATATGTAAGGTTAGCCTAATAATAATATATACCTGCCAACTTTTCCGAGTGATAGGCGTGAAAATTTTTTCGTAGATCTCCGAAGGCGACCCGACCGAATCCGAAGAAAACCCGATCTATTCCGAAGATGTCCGAGGTTGTCCGAAGATTGCATACCTCTGTAATTGTAACGTTCAGATCTGAACGTGAACGATAAAAACCTGCAAAAAAAGTGCCATATTTTCATGAACGTAACTATATTTTAAATTGGATCATGCGATCAGTTACGGCTCATAGCTCAAATCTGTTATTGGGCGTGAGAAATTGCTCCATAGGCGTGAGATCAGAGTTTTGGACTTGCAGGCGTGAGACTCACGCGACTTGGCAGGTCTGATAATTAGGATAGTTAGCATAATTACATGCAGCTACAACAGATGCCCTGTCTCCCAAGCCAGTCTGTTGACTAATTGTTCCTTAAACATCATTTTTAGTATTGCTAAAAAAAGCTCAAAAGACGTATGTGTTTACATCAGGGAAAACAAAAACAAAGGTCCAGTTTTGTTTAAAATTATTCCACTAGTGCTCTTAGAGTAAAACTAAGTGCCTTGGGCTGCAGATGGCCAGGATGGAAATGGATTGCAACTTGAAAAAAATTAGGCCACTGTTTCAAGTTTATTAAATCACCTTGTGTCAATGAAAAATATGCTTAAACTCTGATTAGGGTTATCTCTCTTTGAAAATTCACTTGATGAATTCTTCCTCTCACAGTGTTCCCCATGACATAGCGGCTCCTAATTAAGTAAGGGGAGTCAGATGATCTTAAACCATACAAGCAGAAGACTAACACATATTGTAAGTTACTGATGGAGGCACACACGATCTGGATCCAGACCATTAATGCCTTATAAGAGTTATCACCAGATCCAGCTGTGACACAAGCTCTAGCTTTCTTCTCAACTGGCTTGGCTGGAACACTTTATCTGTTACATGCAGAAGGGCGAAGCAAAAGGCAGTCATAATGTACAGTACATGCAAACGCATAAACAAGCTCGCCCCAGATCATCTATGCAGGGGTTTCGATAGAAGCCGGCTACCGTCGGTGTACCGCCGCCTACTTGCCCTCTCACCGCCAGTTACTGACAACAAACAACAATGAAACAACTGCCTTACGTTTCACTCAATTTCATGCTCAGAATGCTGGAAATTCCGGGCCTCTAGATTTCAAAATTTTCTGGGGAAGAAAACCCCCCCTAGTGGGACAGGGCCTTATCTGTCACAGCCACCTATTATACCTTGGCCAGCTGCCTACTTCAACTCTTATTGAAACCCCTGTCTATGCAATATGTTTACTCCCAAAGTTACATCCTATAAGCTTCATAATGCCATTCAAAAAATAGTGATACCAAGATAAAGAACTGACTACCTAAGGCATTAAGCTTAAGCTATAGTGGTGCTTTCCTCTGGAATGATCTCACAGAGGAACTACAAACAGCTGAGTCTAATTAGGCCAGATTAAAAAAAAAGGGTGTCAATATATGGTTTCTGTATCGGACTCCCACATGGCAAATATGTAAAACAGTGTATAGAATATTAATTCTTAGAGTTATCATTCTTGTAAACACTGATATTTTACCATGTATAAAGAAAGGTTTACATTACATTACATTACATTACATTACATTACATTACATTACATTACATTACATTACATTACATTACATTACATTACATTACATTACATTACAAAGGTAATTAAAGTGCTCCTAAACCCTATTTTTTTCTTTTAATCAACTCAATGTATGTTAAAAAGTCGAATAGTGAAATATTTCTTGTTTTTAACTCTATAATTAATGCAAAGTCTCACTGGAAGCTAATTAATATGTAAATCATGTAAAAGTGGCATAACATGAGTCATCGAGCAATTACTCCTGATATAGCAGCCAAGAACAGCTTGTTTGTCTGCCGGTCGAGAACAAAGTATAAATAGGCATGCAATACTGCAGAAGTGATAACTTTTTCCATGTTCAGATCTCCTTTCAAAGTATTAATTTTGCAACAATTTTCAATTGTTTCAGTCTGAGCAGGGAAAACTAAATAACTATGGCCTCAAAAAACGTCATGAATGAAGGGGATTACATGTAGTTGTATTTCTTTTGTTTCATGAATTTTCTGTTTTTCAACCTGCCCAAACTCAGATAAATGAAAAATACCTGGCATGCACTACCAGCATTTGGAAAACTTGGAAGGGAAGATAGCAGGAAACTTTGTTCATGCATTCTTCCCCTTGCATATCACAGAATATGCAATGGCAATATACAGTACTGGACAGAAGAAGCCTTACAGAGAACTATGCAGGGGCGGATCCAGGATTTTTCTTAGGAAGGGGTGCATTTCTTAGGAGGGGGTGCACCTCTAAGGAAAGACGTAATGAAGGGTGAAGTAAACAAATTTTAAAAGCGAACAACGCATAGGTCATCTCAGTGAGGGGGGGGGATGCGCACCCCCTGAACCCCTCCCCTAGATCCGCCCCTGCTATGCATTTGCTAGCCTGTTCCAAACATTCGGATAGTGTGATCACAAAGGATTGGCGCAAAAGACAAGCCGGCACACAAACAAGCAGGGAAAACAAGGGGGCGACTAAAAAGAGGGGGTGCGTGCCCCCTCACACACCTTACCTCACCCAGGTACCGCAATCTATAATTCATTTTGTGGATCTCGAGAACTTAATGGAACCCAGGCTATAAAATGTTAGGTGCCCCAACAAAAAATCTTAAGGTACCCAGATCAGTCCATTAGGCACCCTGATCTGCGGGGCTCTTGTTAGACTACTTTCAGCCTTGATATTTACCGGCTTGTTCAATAAAATTTCATGGAATGGATTGATCATTGTATTTTTAATCAGTTGTCTGAAAGTAACAGCTATCTTAAGTAGCTGCTCCCTGAAAGTTCGGCCCACTCAAAGATAGCTTTTTTGAATGTAAAAGCACAGGGAACCCAAACGCTTTATTAGCTAAAACATAATCATTTAATAAAATATTGTTATTTACCTGTTTTCCTGTGTCTCTTTGAGTCATTTTGGAAGCAATTTGAATCAGAACGAAGACGGTTGACCTTGCACGTTTCAAATATTATCTTGTCTGCCGCTTCGTAAATACGACGCGCCAATTACGTAAGTTTCTATTATTTTTAACTCAATTCCCATTACCATTAACTATTAACTTTCCTCGGGGGAGAATCTCGGGTTTCGGAAACTTGAGACGTACTAGGCGCTACGCATTTACGAACAACTCATAGACACAGGAAAACAGGTAAATAACAACATTTTATTAAATAATTATTTTAGAGCTAATAAAGCGTTTGGGTTCCCTGTGGTAAAAGCAGGAAGCAGAAATTAGCACTTGCCCATTACGTTTTGTTCAGGCAAGTGTTAAATCTCTGCGGGCAAGTGCAAATTGTATGATTTTTGGAATGGTTTTGAAAGTCACTCACCGACATGGCCAATGCTGTCAAAATTAAGTTGTTTTCAACCCTGAACAAGGGATACTACTTTTTGAATACCATGGAAAGATGCCAATTCATACACCTTATTTGACAGATAATATGCGCAGATATTTTACAAGTTGTGTAGTATTTTTTTGAGCCTGCAGGGGCAAGAAAAAATGCAAGGAATGAGTAAATTGTCCGCACATAATTATTATCTAGCTGTTAAACCATCAAATGAGGGATATATTATTCAACTGAAGTTCTTGTATTTATACAGCTTGTGTCTTGAAACCGGGGTGTTTAAGGTGTAATATGGCAATCTATTGTGTAATACACTTGAATATTTTGTGTGTTCTCTTTATCTCATTACCTTATAAGGTGAAATGACATCACAGTCAAATAATAAACATCATTAAATAATCCTTTAATTCCTAATAAGAACTGAATTAAAATGTAATCCAATGTCAGTAATCAGTGAATTTACTTAGTTACACTAACGAACGAATCATCTTCATTAATGAAAAGTTCAGGAACCTTTGAATTATGCCTTCTGTACTTCATACCAACCACCAAATTTGGCAAGAGTTTCTGCGCAGATGGATTAAGCTCAAACATGGTGAACACCCCTGTTCCTATTTCAGAAATGTTAGAATTTGACAACTGTTCAATATGATCACCATCATCCGTAACACCACTTGCCTGTGGCTTGTCGCCTATCAAATTACCTCTAAACGCACTGCGACCATCAGACGACAAAGAAATGTCTAATTTGGTCTTGTTATCGTATGTGATGTTCTTCTGGTTAGAGTTACTATGATCAAAATATTTTTCATTGCTTGCAGAATAATGATGTTGATCATTTGCTGTCACTTCCGTGTTACTGGTTCCTGTAAAACTGCTGTTGCAATCATCCACAATTTCAGTGTCCCCTGGTAAATATGTGTCAGTTGGTTTATTATGTACCTGATGGCAGATTTCACTTTCTGTACTACCTTGATCTTTATCATCAGAATACCAACGTAGTAGGTCGTCACTGAAGCCTTTTAGTGTGGTAAAGGCAATTGGGTACAGAGAACCCATGAATACCTCGTAAGCATCCTTGCTGTACCTAAAGTTGTAAAGAACCATATAAGTGTAAATATGCACTCTATTAAGTTTTTATCATTGACGTTATTATTAAAACATATGTATGAAATTATATATTTAAAACATGGTCAAGTTGGACAGTCACATCCCTTAAAACGACAAAGTTAGGAAATATTTGCAGTTACCAGTATCTTGTATAATTAACCATAATATTATTGATGGTTTGCACGGCAGCCATGTTGGGGATCAGAACTTACAATGTGCAGTTCCAGAAAATATCCATACTGTACTCCCCCCACGGAAGGTTTTTTGTTTAGCACCCTCCGTCCCCCCAGGAAATTCCAGTTTAGCTTCATACTTTGCTTCTAAAATTTTGGCTTTTAAGACCCCTCTCCCCCTAGGAATTTCCAATGACCTTCCATGGGGTGGGTTTGGATTTTTTCTGGAACTACACAATGAAATTAAAATCCTTTGGGAATAAAACTCTTACTATTTCTATGCAAACGATTTCTAATTCTTTCTGACCACCAACATGCATACGGCTGCTGTGCAATTCTTGTGCAATTTTTTGTGCAATTTTTGTCCTCAGCAGAGCAGTGAAGGCCAAGAGTTGCGGCAAGAAATCCCTACTGGCTAGCCAACCATGCCAGCTTCTAGACTTGTCTTGTCTGGGTATCGTTCTGCAGACTATCCCCTAAATCTTTAACCCTTTCACTCCCAGAGTTAATTATGGAGACATGAAGTGTAATTGTAATTTTCGAGTCTGTCAACAAAATCCTATGGTGTGACCATTCAAATGAAACCTCTTTGGGCAGTACTTTTGCATGGTACAAATTGTTTTTCTATATTTTACAAAAGGAAATTTGGAATTTTTATTGAATTTGATGTTTAGCACTCTTGGGAGTTAAAGAGTTAAAACCTTGTCTCTAACAGCTAACAACCTTTCCCTCGACACTCTCCCCTCCCCCCTCGCCCCCCCCCCCCCCCCTGCAACAAAGAACCTCACCCTTCCCACGTACACAGCCCCTATCTCTTTCATACCATACATGAGACCTGAGCTAAAAAGGTTAAATGAA